>JALIGW010000001.1:177082765-177670265 GCA_023053685.1 Diadophis punctatus similis | reverse complement strand
AAGGGCGGTATATAAATTTAATTAAACTAAACTAAACTGTACTTTCCTATTTTTAGAAATGGCTTCATCAATCAGGATATTTCATTGAATTATTAATATCCGGTTCTAACCTGCTAAACGGAGAAGAAACAAAGAACCTTATTCCATGACAACAGAACACATGGAATAGATTATTGAGTCCTATCACAGAAGGTGCTCTGTGAAGCTTTCCTCATCCATATTGCCCTATAGAGATTGCTATGTTCTTTTCATCCACTGAACTCAATGGCTTAAGTGGGAACAACCTACAATCTACAGATCTCTCTTGCATAAGAACTTTGGGAAGAATGAAGAAAAGTTCCTACAAAGTGATGCAACATTGATGCCTGTTTTCCCTGAAATATCTAAACAACAACAACAACAAAATCATTGTTGCATGCTTTGGATTTTTGCATTTGCAAAACTGGACAAATATTCAAGGATTCTTTTTTTAAAATTGGTTTGAAAATTTGGGAATAAATATTTCTGGGGAAATTACAAGTCAGGCAAAAAAATTACTTGACAGCACCAAATATAGTTACATCTGTTGGCTTCATTAATTGTATACATACATACCCGTCATCATAAACAAATGCATGACAGATGGTCTTACTGGTAAACAAACAGCGAAGAAATTAATAAAGCAAATGTTTTGCATTTTTCAAAGCATTGTTAAATTTGTATATCCTTCGAAAAATAAATATGACAAACCCACCCAATGCAGAATACAATATTCTGTGGGCGTACAAAATACTCCCGGTGTCTTAATCAGACACTGGTGAGGGATCTCTGAAATATATGGAGAGATTGTAAATTTTAAAGGTGAGAAAAGAGAGTTCACAAACTTAATGAACACGTATTAAGCAGGGGTGGGTTCCACTTACCTTCTATACAGGTTCGCATTGCGACGAGAGCGTGCTCGCTTCGCTCGCGTGCTCGCCACCATCATATCATGCAAAACACCTGGAAATGACCTTCTGCGCATGGGCAGAGGCCTTTGCGCATGCACAGAGGGTTTTTTTTTGCAAGCCGCGGCAACCAGAGGACCGGTTCGGGAGCATGGACTGCCGGTCATCGCTGCCAGTTCGGCGAGCGGTGGTAAATTTCCGCTACCAGTTCTAAAGAACCGATCCGAACCTGCAGCAACCCACCACTGATATTAAGAGACCATTTTAAGTTAACCTACATATACCGGTACATACATACCGATCAAACTGTACTTCTGGAGTAGGCAACATTATGCAAAATGCAGAAAAAAGGAAAAAATAATAAGCAAAATAAAATAAAGACAGGAGTTAAAGGAAATTTTTTAAAAAATGAAATCTAAATCTAATCTATACAGATAGTCTCACTTAGCAATCACTCATTCAGTGACTGTTGGAAGTTGCAGCGACACTGAATAAGTTGTACTTATGACAGGTCTTCAAAGTTCCAGCCATAACACCATCCCACAGTCATGTGATCATGATCTGGGCATCTGGCAAATGGCTCACACCTATAATAGTTGCAGTGTCCTGCTGTCATAGAATTGCCATTTTGTGACTGTTGGCTTCCCATAAGCAAAATCAATGCAAAAGCCAGGAGAGAAGGTCACAGGTTGCTTGGGTAAGACTGCTGCACTCAGCAGCAGCAGCAGCAGCACCCCCCCCCCCGAGCCTGAAATCATTTGGGCGCATGCAACTGCAATCACACACACACACACACACACACACACACACACACACACACACACACACACACACACAACCCAGCAGCAGTCACTTAGCTGCTTGCCAGCCTGCTTGTGAGCCATCTGGTACTTGCAACTTCCTGCCGGCTTCCCCACTGATTTTGGTTGTCAAAAGCCAGCAGGACGTTGCAAGGAGTTCCTTGCTTAACAACCTGTGTTTCGTGCTTAGTGATGGCAATGGGACTGCTGGGATTGCCATTGCTAAGTGATGCAATCAGATGACATCAAACTTTATGATTGCATCCCTTAGCAATGGAAATTCCAGTCCCAATGAACATTGTTAAGTGAGGACCACCTAGATCAGGGGTGTCAAACTTGTGTCATCATGGCGGTGTCACTTGACGTATCGTGATTTCGCCCCCCCTTCGCTAAACTGGGTGTGGGCGTGGCCAGGACATGATGCATCTGGCCTGCGGGCTGCGAGTTTGACAGCCCTGACCTAGATCATTTATTATGCAAATAACCTTATCTATGGTCTTGTTGGTTTCATCTCAGTAAATGTGTAATCGATATATTCATGGTTTTCAGCCTTTTGTTATTTTCATATAACAAAATGGACAGAAGTCTTATACATAGACACTCTTACTACTTTGACAAGTGTTCATACTTCACAACAGACCATTCATTATCTCTTTACAAGCAGTTCTTTGTTTTAAAAATTATCTATCCATATTCCCATCTTTCGCAAACCTTCTACAAGTTCTGCAAATTTAACTACTTGCTCAGATTTTCTGTCATTTAAGCATAATTTGCAATCACTCAATTTCCCCTATCAAACTCATTCTACTAATATTCAGAACACATTCCTTGTTGTATATTACAGTTTAACTAATGTTTGCTGCAAATGATTTGGGTTCTCACCCCACAACATGGCATCATGTGCATCATAAATATATTGTCATTCATGTCCCCAATCAATGCTTCTTTATTTTACTTCATTTATGATTTCAAATATTATAGTTATATACTCACAAACATTCCTTATGTATTTATCTGTAAAATATTTATCTGCAGTAAATAACATAATCCTTATCTTATTCTGTGCTCATTGCTGAAGCATTCACTAGTCTCTCAATAAAATGTAATGCAAAAAGGTTACTTACTTAAGATTCTTTTTTTTTTACTTGTGGTAAAGTAAAGAAGCAATAGAGAGGGGAATAAGAGGCAACTGCAGAGGGGGGTCCAAAAGTGAAATGATAAATATAAAAAGGGTAGGGTTTCAATCACCCATTATAAATGCCATCTTGACTTTTTGGAGCTTTCTACCTCAAAACATGACTTTCAAAACTGCAAGATTTCAGATTAAATATGGCTTGGATAGAAAAAAGAAGGGCAGAAGAAGTATGTTGAGGTGGTTTGGTCATATAGATAGAATAACTAAAGGCCTGTGAAAAGGAAGGGAAAGTGGTAGGTGAGTGGAATGGATGAGCTCCTCAAAAGGAGAAAGCTGAGAAGTTTAAAAAAACAACAGCAGTGTATGAATTGGTGTATGGACCTGGTGGAAGCAAGAATTGCTTGGCAGGGTAGAAAGATCTGGAGAGGTATTAATAAGAAGATCAAGGTGAGATTGTATTCCCTCATATACCACTCTTTTTGCATTCAGTAATCAAATCTTCGTATTTGTGCAAAATAAATCCACGAAGTGTTTTTATCATTATACAAACATATAGTAAACTTTCTCAGATTCAGTCATCATTCTTGAATTCATTCATCTCTCAATGACTTGCTGAAGAACAAATAATATGTTCTATAGAGCCCCATAATGCCGCAGTGCATGGGTTACTTACTATCCCTTCTTCTGTCTTTTCGGTCAGATTTTTGACAACACCAATTCATGGTTTCTGATAATAGCAATAGCACTTAGATTTATATATCGCTTCATAGTGCTTTACAGTCCTCTCTAAGTGGTTTACTCAGTCAGCCTATTTCCCCCAACAATCTGGGTCCTCATTTTACTGACCTCAGAAGGATGGAAGGCTGAGTCAACCTTGAGCTGGTGAGGATTGGAGCCCTGGCAGTCAGCAGCATTAGCCTGCAATACAGCATTCTAACCACTGCACCACCATGGCTCTTAAATCACATCACATTAGCCCTTACATTCATAATTAAACTTTCACCTTTCCCGTTCTGCAAGTATTTATCAGCCCACAAAGTCAGTGCCCTTTATGGAGGTCTGCTGCATATTTCCCCCTTTCATTTGGCACACAGTGCATCTCATTTTCTTTCTTTTATTGCAATCATTAATTCATGTTCTTGCCATAACCTTCAAATCTCCATTTCCCCAGTGGTTATTCACAGATTGGCCCATCATGGTTTTTTTCAATTAAGGATTTGCTGTAACAATCTTTGACAACAAAGGAAAGGAACAGGCGAGGTTATCAGCTTTAGTCACACCCATTCCAAATGAAGCATTCATTGCTAACAGTGAAGATACAGACTGGGAAGTTTGGGTATATTTTGGCCAGTATACCACAACCTCATCCTAACTCCAGTTATATTGTAAGTATGCTGGTGCTACTCTATACGAGCTATAAAGGCTAACTTTCAAAATTAATAGTCGCCTAATCAATTACCATATTTTTCGGAGTATAAGATGCACTGGAGTATAAGACGCACCTTAGTTTTGGGGGAGGAAAATAGGGGGGAAAATCTACCTACCAGGTATTCATCTGGCTAGCGTCCTTAGTCTGGTCAGCTTCAGCACATTATTTTATCCCCTGGTTAGGGCTGAAAAAAAACTTCTTCGGAGGGAGTAGAAATGAAAAAGCCTGAAAGCCAGGAAGATCGTTAGCACCCCGTTAGGGCTGAAAAAATCTTTTTGGGAGGGAGTAGCAATGAAAACAAGCCTGCAAGCCGGAAGAGCCGGGAAGATAGTTAGCACCTCGTTAGGACTGGGAAAAAAGGCTTCAAAAAAGCTACATTAAGAGTATAAGACGCCCCCAAATTTTCAGCCTCTTTTAGGGGGGGAAAGGTCTTATACTCCAAAAATACGGTATAAGGTACATGCAGTTGATATATTGAAGATGCAATCAAAATTCTAAAAGTGCCATAAGGACCAAAATGTGGGACAGTGGATATTTCTATGATTAGTTTAACTTCTATAAAGTTAAAAGTGAATGTTGAGGAAAAGGAAAAGAATATACGAGGGTTGAACGTACAATAATGTAATGCCTCAAATGTTGTAAGTCACCAACAGATGGCAATACTGCTGTGCTAGAAGCTTTGTTCCTTCACTTCAGTTGGCAGGAAGTGCTGTGAGAAAAGGCGCTGATTCTCCTCTATGTGAAATGAAAGCCTGCAGTAAAATACAGGTAGCCCTCGAATTACAACAGTAAATTTAGTGACTGTTCAAAGTTACAAAGGCACTGAAAAAAATGACTCCCAACCGTTTTTTTCCCACTTAAGAACCATTGCAGCATCCCCAGGGTCACGTGATCAAAAGTCAAATCTTGGCAACTGTTCTGGGGTCATGTGATCACCTTTTGAGACCTCCTGACAAGAAAAGTCAATGGGGAAGTCAGATTCACTTCACAACCGTGTTGCTAATTTAACAACTGCAGTGATTCATTTAACAACTATGGCAAGAAAGTTGTAAAATGGGGCAAAACTCACTTAACAAATGTCTCACTTAGCAACAGAAAGTTTGGGCTCAATTGTGGTCGTAAGTCGAGGACTACCTGTATTTGCCTGTGCATTTTAAGCAATGCACTGTTATCAATTTTTGACTGCCAAAAGAGTTCCTCCAATTGAAATTCACCACTCCCCAATGCATTTTGTTGATGGTGGTGATTGTGTAAATGTGAGTCCTGTGTATCCCTGGGCCACAAAAAATATTAAGATGATGAACTGAGAAGAGCTGATTCAGGTGATCAAGAGCAAAGTAGACTGGGACTGGAACTGATAAATCTCCCATGAGAAAGGTTGATGAAGCAATTAAGAACAATTGGTGGATCATTCAAAGGGATGTCACAGGAACATGTGGGTCACATTATTGAGCTTCTTCAATATTGAAAAATTTGTGAAAGGCGGGTTCCAGTGGTGGGTTCCTACCGGTACAGTCCACTCTACCGCACTGGTAGCAGCCGGCCGATGATGCAATTTGCGCGCGACACCGGTCCGTCGTCTTCAACGGTCCGTCTTTTTTTCAGATTTTTTTTGCTTCTTTTGTTTCCTGCGCATGCACGGAAGCAAAAAAAATAGCCGAAATCTCGCACGCGCGCGCATCACCTTGCAAGATTTTGCTTCCACACATACGCAAAGGCAAAATCGCGCGAGGGGAGTGCACATAGCGTGCGCGTGCACGAAACGTGGAGATGCGTGTGCAGAACAACTTCGAGAGGAAACCGCCCCTGGGTTCCTCACATGCTGATGGCAGAGAAGAAAACTTCAGGAGTTGAAACTCTTGTCATGCTACCAGAATGAAGGTGAGCAATTTCATCATAGCCCTGTGACAAATGATAAAATATGGGTTCACTGTATTCAATCCATAAAATATTATCACAGAGCTTCATTTGTGGGGGGGGGCTTCGCCTCTCTCTTGCCATTTTTGGGGCCCACACACAGTTTTATTCATATGGATTTCCTTGAACTTGGCTTCACTATCAATTCAGAATGCTGTTTTGCAACACTCAAAACTTTGAAACACTGACTAAGCAGAATTTGGAATAAAAAAAGAAGTTTTTGCTGAAACATGATTTTGCAAATATCATTAGCCTAGGACTTGCAGAGATTTTTAGAAGCCCAAATAACTGAAAGAGACAATAAACTTACAACTGTTTTTTCATAGGATAAAATGTGGATGACCTTTAGGCTATAAATCAGAGGGATGGACAATAATGATATCATCTGGTCCAGTTTCTTGTTCCAATTTCATAGCATATTGTGGCATAGTTCTGGTCATTCTTGCCAAAGATAAGAATACAAAGATCATTTCCTGCAATGAATAAGACATTTGAGATTTACTGTCTATAACCAGTTATTACACAACCATTTGTATGAAAAGGTAAAGGGGCCGTTTGATTAAAATTGTACACTTTGTATAACTCCAGCAAAATATGCTTTTTTTTTAAAGCACAGGCTTTGAATGATTTTAGTAGAATTGCCTGCTGAACAATAGATATAACTTGCAGCTATCATTCTGACTCAGTTTGCTTCACTGTTCCTCCCCCACATGTTTCTATTGTTGTGGTTTGATGAAATAAAAATATCACACACACACACACACACACACACACACACTGCTGACCCACAGCTTTTATAAGGCCCAATGCATACACAATCACATATGTTTCAAATAGAACAGTGGTTCCCAACCTTTTTGTGATCGAGTACCACTTGGAGGTCCCGTACAGTCGCCGCGTACCACCTGCTTCCTTTTTTGACCCCGCGCATCCAGCAACTGGATTCTCGGGCCGCTGGGACCAGGTGGGTGGTGTGTGGCAACAGTTGCAAATCGTTGCCAGATTATCTTGTGTTAGGCAGTAAACATTTTTGTGAAGTAAAAAATAACTAACTAAAAATCGTTCATGACCCCGAAAGTGTTTGCGTACCACCTGGAAGGCCCTCGCGTACCACTAGTGGTACACATACCACAGGTTGGGAACCACTGCAGTAGAAGCTGTTCTGGATCTGACCCTTTCAATATTCTAAGCAGGAACCTTGCAGCTCTTACCCAATTCACTTTAAACAAAGCCTGCAGCCAAATCTTCAACTGGTGGGAAGGTGGGCTACATTTTCCACTTTGTAAAGTTGAACCTTCAACCTTTCCTGGAGCATTCAATAAGAGTTTCTAATTTGGAACAGCTAAGAACAACTTTATTACCTATATTACAAAAGCAACAACCATACCAATCTACAGAACTGTATCGCTGTGGATCACACTGATACACAAATTTTAAATAACACTAAGCAACGATTTATTTCTGTGTGTCCTGCAAAGAGATTTGTTTGACATAGACAATTCATACACAACAGACAAAACTTGCTCCTCAAAGGCGGAGTACATATATAAGCTATGCGATTGTCTCTCTGTCATGACAAAATGCCCTACTGTAACACCTATAAAAATCATATGTAGGTGGTTTCTCTCATGCTCTTTATTTGTTTATTGAATTTATTGGCTGCCGATCTATCCACAGGGGCTTAGAATATTACAATATTAAGCCACCCAACCACTGCTCTTCCTGACTACTTCATCCCTCCTTTGTTCTCTCCCCCCCCCCTGCACCCCGTTCCCAGGATCTCCAATTTTTACTCTCTTCTCCCAGCCAGTTCAATGCACTGTATCGTATCTGATGAAACTTGCCAGCGTCTCCTCTTCATGCTGGCTGCCCACTGTTCCTCCTGAATCCTTTAAATCCCTCTCTACTTCTTTCCCCTTCGTAGCTGCAAGGATTTGAATTCCAGCTGGGCAAAGCACTGCACAGGGAATAGCCTTTCCTCTTGTTTATTTATGAGCAATCTTCCTACATTGGTTGGCTTAAAACACTGCCTCGCCCAACATCCTTACTTCTGCTGGCCTGGCACCCTCTTGCCAGTTTGTGCATAATGTTAACTCCTCTGCTATTTTATTTTATTTGTACATTGCCTCAATTATTCCATCTCTGGGCTGTGCCCAAAACACACACACACACAAAGAAATAAGACAACCAACATAATTGAATTAATGTTTAATGTAATTAACATTCATGTGACAGGGGTAATGTGTTTTTCTCTCACCATTAAGGTAAGAGGAAATGGTGCCAATATAGAAAACCCTTGGCTCCCAGTTTATTATTCACTGTCCCTCAGTAATAAGCCATGAATTGTTGCTTTCATGGGACAGAACTTCAATCACATGGAAGGAGGAGACAAGGGCAATGTATTTTACAAAGCTAGTTAAGCCGAGAAGGAAGGAAGGAAGGAAGGAAGGAAGGAAGGAAGGAAGGAAGGAAGGAAGGAAGGAAGGAAGGAAGGAAGGAAGGAAGGAAGGAAGGAAGGAAATGGAAGAGATTCCAGAAGGTTTGCAGCCTTCAGAGTTTCCCTTTCCATGTCCAGATGAGTAATCTTCTGCTGTAATATACAGGAAAATACTCTCTTCCTGCCAGAACACCTTGGACCAGTTCTACAGTGAACTGCAGTGAGATGTTGTCAGGCATGTCATTGAGGATCAGAAAGTGGTATTTCTTTGCACCACAGAAAACAATCTGTGTGATCAAGGTCTATGGGTCAAAGGCCCATTAGCTTGCCAAACAAGCAGAGGAGGAGGAGAAGGAGGCTTCACTGGGGCTCTACTAAGGGTTGCAAGGAGAGGGGAAACAGCGGCACTCTATATTATATGTGGAAAGAAGGATGACCCACGGATCATGGCTTGTCTAGTTTTTATTATTTCTCAGTTTAGCTGGATTTTTGAAAAGATGCAAAATTGTAAAGTTCTCTTTTTATTTGGTAAATGAATTACAGCAGTGACCGCTGGTTACTTTAAATCGTGCAAAGAACAAAGCTATGTCAGATTAATCAGAACATTTCTACTTTTCTTTCTGGTACATAGTTATATTTGAATAAGCTATCTGTTAGAACCCTGTTCAAACGATTGGGTGTGTTAATATATGATTAAGCCACAAATCATTGTTATATGTATATTGCTTTAAATGCATTGTGGATGATTACTATATAAGCAAGCAAGAGAGCATGCTCAGTGTGGTTGGTGGTTTCTGGTTCAGTGTGGTTTAGTGTGGTGAGTGGTGTTTGATGGTGTGTTCCGGATTGAAGACTCTCTGCTGCTTTACTGATGAGTAGATTACTTTATGACTGTGTGGAATTGCTGTGAAGAGAAGAGTAAGTGTATAGAATTGAGTGATAGCTGTAATCTTTGTTTGTGAGTTAAAACAAAGATAGGCAAGAAGAAGAAACTTCGCATTGACTGAATAACTGTGTATGACTTGGACTTCCTATTTAACTTTGCTACTATTCAAGTAAAAACTATTTTGTACATATTAAAGATATTCTGTTTATTGGCTGAATAGCATTCATATCAAACTGCAACACCATTACTACAACACATTTTGCTGTGTATGTGCTTAATAGCACAATAAGTCCTTAACAGTCCTTAATTCCACAGTGTAAACTCTGAGTTTCATGTCTTCCTCTGGAATGCCAAGTATTTAGATTCCTGGTTCTGCATCATCTCCCATGCCTATAATTTAGAAGCTTCTTTTCAGGTGACACTCAGGTTTCTTTAATTACAATGATCATTCAATCTGGAACGAAGCTATTAAAATGTGACAGGGGCTGTGTTTCCAGCATCTGACCACTCTGAGTTGTGAAGCGTCTTGTGAGTACAGAATATTGTGAAATTGAATGCTTGCTCATGCTTGTAATGGTTTAGTTCTTTTACCTTGCTTGACATGCACAGTTTTGTTGGCCATTCAAAACTATGCTTTAAATTGTGACATTATTGCATTCTCTGTCTTAAAACCTCCACAACCTAAATATTGTTCATAACTAATAATTTAAATCAAGTCACACCGCTGAATGACTGGATTTATAACAGCCCACAAAGACATTGTTAAAGGCTATAACCACAATTACAGTGCTAAATATATATATTGCTATAGAAGCATTTTATAAGCTATGTTTCTTTATTGCTATCTAATTATTGCTGAGGCAGGCTGAATAATGGAGAAAGCCAAATATTTGTTTCATCAATTATAGGAAGGCCTTCAATTGTGTGGATCATTTCAAACTATGGAATGTTTCAAGGAATGCAAATTACAGAATATCTCATGGTTTTCATGAGAAACCTGTATAGAGGAAGCCACAATATCAACAGAACATGATGAAACCCGAGGGAGGGGGCTGCAGAATGCAAAGAAGTGAGATAAGGCTGTATATTCTCCCCTTATTTATTCAATCCATATACTCAAGATATATTAAGGGAAGCTTGATTGGAAGAAGGTTCTTTAAAATTGGAAGAAGAATTCAGCAATAGAGTAATCAATGCCTGGAATGCACTACCTGATTCTGTGGTTTCTTCCCCAAACCCCAAAAACTTTAACCTTAGACTGTCTCCAGTCAACCTCACCCCATTCCTAAGAGGTCTGTAAGGGGCGTGCATAAGCGCACCACTGTGCCTACAGTCCCTGTCTTACTGTCCTATTGTCCAAATTTACCTGTACCTACTTTGCTTTTGTTTATGTTTATACCATACCTGCTATCTTGTATACGTTTTAATAAATAAAATAAAATAAAATAAAATAAAATAAAATAAAATAAAATAAAATAAAATAAAATATAAAATAAATAAAATAAAATAAAATAAAATAAAATAAAATAAAATAAAATAAAATAAAATAAAATAAAATAAAATAAAATAAAATAAAATAAAATAAAATAAAATAAAATAAATATCAATTGCCTACACCAGTGATGGTGAACCTTTTTTCCCTCAGGTGCCGAAATAGTGCGCAAGCGCGCTATCGTACGCACATGCGTGCCAACACACATAATTCAAAGCTCCCCACTTGCCCCACCCCCCTGCGCATGCGTGCACGACCCCCCCAACTCCCCCGTTTCCCGACTTCCAGTGGGCCCGGTAGGCTCATTTTTCGCCCTCCCAAGGCTCCAGAGGCTTTCTTAAGCTTGGGGAGTGCAAAAACACTCCCCCCCCCGCCACCCCGGAGGCCCTCCAGAGGCTGAAATCGCCCTCCCAGAGCCTCTGCGCAAGCCAAAAATCAGCTGGCAGGCACGCACATGTGCACTGGAGCTGAGCTAGGGCAACGGCTCGCGTGCCAGCAGATATGGCTCCGCGTGCCACCTGTGGCACCCGTGCCATAGGTTCGCCATCACTGGCCTACACTATGCTATGCTGGTGACGTAACCCTGATAGTAAAAAATGCAAGGTATCTATAAGCTCTAGTAATAAAATTCAAACAACAGAGTGAGAAAATGGGACTAAGATTAAATATGAAGAAGTCCAAACTAATGGAAACGGGTACAGTAACCAACCTTAAAATCAACAAAATCAACAACAACAAAATATTGACGTAGAAATATCTATCTACCATTTAGGATCAACCATCAGTAGTAAAGGAGCAAGCAGCCTAAATATCAAATCAGCATTAGATAGAAGTAGCCATGAAGGCCTTAGAAAAGATATTCAGATGCCATGATGTGTCTCTGTACCTACAAAAATCAAAATAGCTCAGGCATTGATATTCCTTAATGTACTCTATGGAAGAGAAAGTTGGACTTTAAAGAAGTAGCATAAAAAAAGTATTGAAACTTTTGGAATTTGGGCTTGAAGAAAACTGACAATACAAGAAAACAAACCAATGGATCATTAAATCAACCCTGAGTTGTCACTTGAGGCACAAATGATTATACTCAAATTATCCTACTTTGGATACATTATGTGAAGATCCACTTTCCTGGAGAAGGATCTAATGCTGGGAAAAATGGAAAGAAAGAAAAGGACACCCAGCAAAAAATATGATGATATTCCTCTTTTATTACATTTGCCGCAGATCTGGGTTCTTGCAGATGGTCCCTAGTGCTCAGGGGTGGGTTCCAACTTACCTCACTCCCGGTTCGCTTCCTCCCGCGCCCCGTGGCCATGCTGCGTGGGTGGGCGCGCTTCACGCGTACGCACATACACAGTGTAACTCTCCCCCCAAAAAATAAAAAACAAACAAACGCTGAAAACAAAATGGCAACACATGCACAGTGCCAGAAACTCGGCTTCTGCGCATGCACAGAAGAAGAAAAAAATCCAAAAAAATCAAAAAAAAATTCAAAAAAAGATGGCGCCCACGGACCAGCACCAACCAATCTGGTTCGGTGATGTCATCGTGGCATCACCAGCGGATCACTACCAGTTTGGACGAACCGGTCCAAACTGGGAGGAACCCATCCCTGCTAGTGCTTTAAGTCAAAACATTGGGGAGCTAATCCATCTTTCTCTTCTTAAATGATTTTCTCTCATGAGGAAAAAGTTGGAAGAAATCCAGGCTTTCAGCTAAATCTGAACCCAGAGCCCTGTTAAATGTCCATGTATGAAGCAAATCAACTATATCACTTGACATCTCATCTTGAAGCAGCTATGTCCTTTGCAATGTTGTCCATTATTATTTGGAACAAAGATACATAATGAAGATATCCAAATCATAACCTCCCTGAAACTCTGGTCATCTTTCTAAAGTTGCTGTACCTTATCCACTTTTCCCCAATAACTATCCTATCAGTAGTTAGCTGCAAGTATTACAAAGTACCCAGGCTCAGCTTATATTCACTCACTCCAGCCTGTTGAGGCACATGGATGCCTAGCCGTCACTCCTGCACCCTTGTTTTCTACCTGGATAGTCCAAACAATTACATGTCGAACACATATCCCCTGGTTAACCTTGGGGAAAAGAACTGGAAGAACACCTGGGCAATTAAGGTTCCTCAGGATACCCAAGAACCTGCAAATCTAAAGCCAAAATGTAGCTTTATTGATTTAAAGTATATAATTGCCTATTAACTCATTCCTTTCTCACTCATGTTCCCACAGATCCAAAATTCTACTCAACTAGGCTGGCCAAGTCCTAGCTAGAAGAATGGATGTCACCAAGTCTGGACTCTACATGTCTTAATGTGTAAGTGTTCCCTAGGGCCCTTTTTAATCCCTAAAAATAATTGATTGTTGATTTGCAAATTCAGTAGCTGCCAATGTCATTGAGGTGGCCTTGCTTCTAATCCGGCTTCTCTTTGTCTCTGATGGCACTTCTATTGCATGTCTTATTTATAAGGTGACCAGATTTTTTTTTAAGTGGGACACCATTGACGGGGGGGTTTCTAGGGGAGCAAGACGGGGGAGGTCCGTCTCTCTTATCCTGCAGCTTTGTGCACACACCCCCAAACACCCCCCTTCATCGCAGCCAGGGGTGGGTTCCTACTGGTGCAGGCTTACCTGTTCATCGGCGTAGAGCCGATGGAACTGGCGGCGGTCGCGGCACGGGGCTTCTCCCACCCGCTTCCCCCTCCCGGCTGGACGCCGCCATTCGGGTTATTTTGTCCTCTGCGCATGCGCATGCGCAGAGGACAAAATAACCCGAATGGCGGCGTCCAGCCAGGAGGGGGAAGCGGGCAGGAGAAGCCCCGCGCCGCGACCGCCGCCAGTTCCATCAGCTCTACGCCGAACGACTGGCCGAACTGAACCGGCAGGAACTCGTGGCACTTTGCATTACCCAAAAGAACAGATCTCCTTTGTTTATTTCATGGTTAAAAGGTGGGAATCCCTGAATAGAGATTTGCAGAAGCCCTAGAAATGATGGGATGTATCTCATTGAAGAGAAGAAATACAAAAGAAACGAACTAGCAAATTCAAATTAAAAAGCGGGACTTTTTTGAAACACCGCGGGACACAGGACATTGCTAAAAAGCGGGTCTGTCCCGCCAAAAGCGGGACATCTGGTCACCTTAGTCTTATATCTCTTAACAACTTGGTAACTTATCTATTTCCAAAGGGATCTCTTTTCTTTTTTCATTTTAAGTGGTTTTGACCAATTTCTGACCTCTGTTCATTTTTAAGTTTTGGTTACAAATTTTCTATTTGCTTATCTGTGGCTAATGGGTTGATGAAGCTGATGGTTAATGGGTAACAGCTAATGGTCACAGGCAAGTAGCATTCTTTAGGAAGAGAACAAAAAGGAGAGGGGTTTCACTATTTTTTTTTCTCCTACCCTTGAGCAGAGTTGCTGAGATGCAGGGAGAGATATGCCCTGTCACATCACACAGAAAGGGAGGCCTCAACATGGCACCAGCAGGGATCCAAAAAGTTGCCTGCCTTAATATATGAGCAAAAGGGGGAATTTGCCAACATGTTACTCAAAATAAACCTCTGTCGTTGCATTATTTAAAATACTAGGCGGTGTATTTATATTTATAGGGGAATGTTTACAGCAGTTTCAGTTTTGCATAGAGATATTTATAAGCACATGTAACTAGAGAGAGAAGAGGTGGGCTTGATACTTAATCATACTTGGAGTAGAAACTATTGGGATTTAAATTAGTCACCAAACAGTGACTAAAGTCCCATTTCCCCTGTCCTGAGATTCAGAGACTAGAAACTGAGGATGAATTCTGAAGAATTGGAGTTAATCGTCCTAATAAGCTTTTCAGAAAGCCTCCCCAAGGTGAGCATTAAACATATTTAAACTTAGCGGTGCTCGGAAAAGATGCAGACCCGTTCAAAATAGGCAATAATTGAAGCAGAAAATAAATAATAATAATAATAACAGTGACAGCAAGCAATGATCTAGGCTTTATTTTAAGCAGAAAAAAGATCGCATTTATTCAAGTAATTCAGGCATTAATTTTCAAAGCGATCCACAGCTGCTGAATAACATCCCATTTCTTCCTCCTCTGCTGTGCTCTGAACGTAAATTTAATTTGCTGTTCTCCAGTGATACTCAGCCATAATAACCACCTACTTCCACCTGTGTGCAGAAAGTCACAGCTAACACCACTGCCTGGTCACACTGAATCATCATCTTTCTTTGGTGCCCATCTTTGCACCATCTATGTATGCGCACTTAGATGGATACAAGCCTACACTGTGTGTTCAGCCTAAAATAAAAAGGGCTACTTTTCTTGGGTTGGCCTGGGATGTATTCTCTTTGTGAAAATAGCATTTTGACTGTGGCAGGGGACTATCTCCACCATCTCTGTTAAAAGCTTTAGATCCTATTCTTTCAGTGGTTGGATTCTAAGCCTTGAGTAGTTCCAATATGCTCAAGGTTTTTCGTTTTTTGTTTTGCTTTACGAAACTATTTTCAGCTCTTGATAACACTGTTGTGTTCTCAGAATAGGATGCTACAAGACAATGCAACAGACTGGAGAGGTGGCAAATCACACATCTATCCATAGCCTGGCTTGCTCCTACTGTGACCATCTGCAGTGTTGAGCAAGGGTAATGCAAGCCAAGTTGCTCACCCCGATTTGCTCTGTGGATTCTCAGCACGAGACCTTGGGACACATCCCCACGGCATTGTTTCCATGTCTCCGCCCTTCCGAGGCATTTGAAGTTGCTATATGATAATTCATTCTTGCCTCTTTGGAATGCTGAGAACAGGAGGAGACATCACGAATCAGTCACTGTTACCTCCAGCTGACAAAAATCAGTATTCAGGGACAGCTCCACCCCCTGAGCTGCAGAAGCTCCTGGAATAACAAAAATCATCATGCTCTACACAGAAAGAGGATAAATTCATTGCCGTCTTTTCTCCCCGTTCCTCCTCCTAACATTGGCACAGATTCCTGCTGCTGTAAAGGGAATGCGGCCTGGATATTGAGACTTCATTCTTCCTGCATATATTCCCATCGAAACCTGTGATGATGGCATGACACTACAGTTTTGCAGCCAGGCACTTTTCCCCAACAGCTACAACATAAGTTGTAGGTTGTAGTGTAGAGCCTATATGTACAGTTGACGTGAGAGTAGAGAATTATGATTTATCTGAGTCCAGTGCCAAAGTCCCTGCCAACAAAAGTGCTTATAGTCAAGGCTATGGTTTTCCCAGTTGCAATGTATGGCTGTGAAAGGTGGACCACAAGGAAGGCTGAGCGCCAAAGAATTGAGGCCTTTGAACTATGGTGCTGGAGAAGACTCCAGCGAGTCCCTTGGACTGCAAGGCGATCAAACCAGTCAGTCCTAGAGGAGATCAACCCTGACTGCTCTTTAGAAGGCCAGATCCTGAAGATGAAACTCAAATACTTTGGCCTCCAAATGAGAAGGAAGGACTCACTGGAGAAGAGCCTAATGCTGGGAAAGATTGAGGGCAAAAGAAGAAGGAGACGACAGAGAATGAGGTGGCTGCATGGAGTCACTGAAGCAGTAGGCCTGAGCTTAAATGGACTCCAGAGGATGGTAGAGGACAGGAAGGCCTGGAGGAACATTGTCCATGGAGTCGCGATGGGTCGGACATGACTTCGCAGTTAACAACAAGTGCCAAAGGATAAATGTAAGTTTAGAAAAGTAGGGAATATTAGTCAAAGTCTTTAATAAATTTTTTATTATAAGCAGGAAAAGTCAAGCTAGACATGTCCCCCCCCCCAAGAATTGTGAAATGACCTAGAAATTGGCTACAGGGATTTAAGATTCCTTGATCCATCTATAAAATTTGCTCAAGAGCTCTGAATTCAGGTACCTGGGAGGCAGGAGAAGGGGAGAATTCCTGCAGATGAAAATGGTTCAAGCAAAGTGGAGGTCTAGTACGGTATTACTTCTCTAAAGATACGTTTTGCCATGTCCAAGCTGAAAGAAAATTGTTTCAGCTATCTGGGGAAGCTGACTGCAGAACATAGCATGGTGGGGTACACGTAAGTCAGCTGGTTGAGTGAGACTCACAGACTGTTCATCTGCCTGACGATTGTGGTTTACTCGATAAACTCATTATTATTGTCATATCAATCTACTACCGTGTTTTCCCGAAAATAAGAAGACCCTGTCTTATATTTTTGTGAACCCTGAAATAAGCGTTTGGCCTTATTGCCATGCACTCAAAAGCCCGATTGGGCTTATTATCAGGGGATGTCTTATTTTGGGGGAAACAGGGTATGGAGTTGAAATTTTGTTTCATCAGCGAAGGAGTTTGTTATTTAGTTATGCCATCCCAGTGTACAAAATTTTGAAAACTATCATCCATCCCCCCAAAATGTCACGTAGCCAGCCTCTTTTCCCAGGACTATCCGATCTGGGCAGTAAACACCTAGAGGAGACAAAATGGCAACAAAGAGAGAGTTCTGTATCTCTTTACTGCCATCTAAATGATGTGAAATTTTTTTCAGCTCAGATCTGATAATGTTATACTTTTGGGCTTTTATAGTTATAATGTGAGGACTTTTCATTATGTCAGAAGGTGATTTCCAAAATGTGAGGAGTAATCACTCCACTTTATTCTGCTTTGATCAGATCTCTCCTTGGGAATTACATCAGGTTCTGTACATATCTCTTTGGGAATAATGCAAAGAACATGGAACAAATTCGGAAAGAGTAACTGAAATAATCAGGAGACAAGAAACTAAATATTCTGAAAAGTGATTGAAGGAGCTGGTTATATTTAGCCTTGAAAAAAGATGACTGAGGGAGTCATTAGGATAGCACTCTTCAAGTAGATGAAGGGTTGTCACATGGATGAAAATCAAGATCTGTTATACAGAAGAGCTCTCTTACGTTATAAGAAGGCAGGTTCCAATAAAATGGAAGGAAAAAGCTTTCCTAAAGCAATTTGACAATGGAACTTATGACCCAGTACTCCATTGAAGTAAATGTATGCATTAGATGTGCTTCGACAAAGGCTGAGCACCTATCTCTCTAGGATGCCCTGACTTGGATCCCTGCACCTAGTGGTCCCTCCCAACTCAAGATTCTATGAAAACCCTAAAATGTATTTTCAAAATGAGCAGCCATGTCACCTCGGAAGAGGATGAACCAGTTCCAAGCATGTCTGGAGGGGAGTTGGTCAATGGCTCCAGGCAGCCATCTGAGAGGGATTTGGCTGAAACACAGCTGCAGCAGGACAGCCCTGAGGCTTCAGGTGGAGAAAGCATGTAGCTGCAGCAGGTCAGTGATGAGGAAGAGGAACTGCCTTCTGCACTGATCCAAGAACACACAGGGCAGAGAAAAGACAGGAGATTACTTGCGAGGAGAAAGCCTCACCCACCTTGATGGGTTGCACTGGAAGCTGGCTTTTTAGCACAGCAGACAGATGGAAGTGATGCTGGGAACAACGTGTTCATTTCCTAGCTGTGTGTTTTCTGGTCATTGTGATTCCTGCCTTGCTTTGGATTGACACAGTGCCTTAACTTGGATCGTGCCTTGTGAACTCTGGACTTTTCTTGCCTCGTGAATCCCCTTGTATTGTGGATTTAATATTGCCTGGTGGGTTTATTTTGACTGGGAAACTTTAAGTGCCTTGTGGACTCATTGGCCATTGCTCTGTGGACTAGCATTGGTCTGTTTGTGGTTGGACTTAATTGGGATAGTTCTGGGTTTTTGGTGACGGGAGTTGCTGGGGAATATTAATAAACCCACTCAACCACAGTTATGGGTGTGTGAGTGGGACAGCACAGACATGTCCCATTGCTCTTTCTTCAGGCAACTATGTAAACTGTGCATGGAGTGGCCCTTAGTATACACATGTCCAGGCGAGCTGGTATGTCTCTGTTCTTAGGGGCTTTTTTGGCTACACACTGTCATTTGTATTTAATAATAATAATAATAATAACAACAACAACAGAGTTGGAAGGGACCTTGGAGGTCTTCTTGTCAACCCCCCTGCTTAGGCAGGAAACCCTACACTACTTCAGACAAATGGTTATCCAACATCTTCTTTAAAACTTCCAGTGTTGGAGCATTCACAACTTCTGGAGGCAAGCTGTTCCACGGATTAATTGTTCTAACTGTCAGGAAATTTCTCCTTAGTTCTAAGTTTTCTATCCTTGCTTAGTTTCCACCCATTGCTTCTTGTTCTACCCTCAGGTGCTTTGGAAAATAGTTTGACTCCCTCTTCTTTGTGGCAACCCCTGAGATATTGGAACACTGCTATCATGTCTCCCCTAGTCCTTCTTTTCATTAAACTAGACATACCCAGTTCCTGCAACCGTTCTTCATATGTTTTAGCCTCCAGTCCCCTAATCATCTTTGTTGGTCTTCTCTGCACTCTTTCTAGAGTCTCAACATCCTTTTTACATCGTGGCGACCACGATGTAAAAATACACCTATTTCATCTGCAGTAATTGATTTTCATTCATTTAATTAACAATTATCTACATGCATTGAAATAACTGAAATTAAAAACATCGTTTGGTGGGGGGAGGAGGAATAGTTGATCCTCCCACTACCGCTAACCAATATACCTTATTTGCCTGATTTATACTGCTTACTGGACTGAGAGATCAGAGATCAGAGATTAACAGAGTTGGAAGGGACCTTGCAGGTCATCTACTCCAACCCCCTGCCCAAGCAGGAGACCCTACATCTGCCTCTACCTAGGATCGAACTCACAACCTCCTGATTGTGAGGCAAAAGCTCCACCTCTAGGCTACAGACTGAGGAAAAACCACACAGAAAAAATAACCCACAAATAATACATGGAAATCTTGGTTCTTCAACCAGTTTCTCTTTGAAATCCTGAAGAGGAAAAAAAAATCTCATAGGATTTTAAATGACAGATGCACAGTGATAACCCCACTGGGTTCCTTCACTAATAATTGAAGATTTTAATCTTATCAGATAAACAATGTATGAATTCCTTTGTGTCAAGTCATATCAATCATTTTGAATGATTTCCCTGTCAGCTATTCATTAGAGAGGGATGCACACATCAGGGTGATACTCACTACAATAATGAAAACACCTTGGATGTCAGATCAGTAGTTTGTATTGCAATCATATTACATTAACTGAGCAATTACACCATTGGAAACCCAGATATGAGCGGTAGAGTTCATAGATTACATTAAAAATCATGTGTCCGGTTTAGCAATGAAAGTGAAATTAGCCAATTGTAGTTTATTTACAGAAATCATGATGAAACAAGCCAAGGCTGAGCTTGCTGTGTGAATCAGGTCAAAAATTTGGATAGAATCTTTTTGTGTGATACCTGCAAAGCAAAATCTTCCCATGCTGACTCCAGCATAAATCTCCTGTGGTGGGTAGAGCCCCACTTTCACAATTTAGTATAAATGTAATGTGCATGATCCCAGATTTAGTTCCTCAAAGGTGCTATTAAAGGACCTCTAATCACAAAGAAGACAGCCTGTTTGGTGTGGTTGTTAAGGCATCAGGCTAGAAACTGGGAATCTGTGAGCTTTAGTCCTGCTTTAGGCATAAAGCCAACTGGGTCACCTTAGGCCAGTCACTCTTTCAGCCAAAGAAGGAGGCAATGGCAAATCACAGACACTCTCTCTCTCTCTCTCTCTCTCTCTCTCTCTCTCTCTCTCTCTCTCTCTCTCTCTCTCTCTCTCTCTCTCCCTCCCTCCCTCCCTCCCTCCCTCCCTCCCTCCCTCCCTCTCTAAAAGTGCAATATCCTATTGCCCTTGTTCCATTAAATACTTGGATGAGTAAACTCTGAGGAATTCCAGCCTCTAGGTTCAACTGAGAAGTCTGAAAGTCTTCGTGAAGAAGGAAATGGCAAACCCCAGAGTGACAAGTTGAGTTCTATTCAAGAACATCTTTACTTGGTGGCCATCCCTGCATCTTTTTATCAACAAGTCCCAGTAGTTTAATCCTCTGCTAGTGAGAAAGTACCTTCTTTCTGCAACCTCCCATTGTATGCACTGACTGGAGGGACTTTGTGTATATGGATAGTCCTCAAGTCACAACTAGAATTGGAAGTGAAATTTTGGCCGCTAAGTAATGTAAAATGAAACAGAATAGAACAGAACAGAATAGAATTCTGTATTGGCCACGTGTGATTGGACACACAAGGAATTTGTCATGTGATCACATCAATTAGCCACCACAACACAAGCAATCCCCATTGCTGTTGTTAAATGAATTTCACTGGTCCTTAGCCAAGGGTGTGTGTGTGTGCGCGCGCGCGCACACACACACACACACACACACACACACTCCACCAAGCCAAGCCATTCCAGGCTTGGTCTCTCCCAGCCCTGACCCACAATAAGGAAGGGACTGCTTCCAATTCCTTCTACTCGCCTATCTCCCTCCCTCATCTCTGCTTTTTTGGCTTCCCTTCACCCTGCATTGTGGGACAGCAATCAGCCCCAGAACCACACAGCTTTAGGGCTGTCCCAGCCCATTCCCTCCCATTCTCACTATACTCCACTTGAGAACCCTGCTTTCTGCCACCCCAACTGACCTTTGCCATCAACTTTGTGCTCCTGCTGCTGACAAGGTGTGCTCAGCCTTGAAGCTGGGCCATATGGCTTTGCATGGCAAAAAGTGGGGAAAGCACAAAGCAGTTTAAGGGCACCGAAGTCATGCCAAAATGCCCCTTTGCACCATACTCCTGTGATGTACAGGGTGGGCTTAGTGCTGCGAAATAGATGGGGAAAAAAGCCTAAAGTAGCCCTTCCCTTATCTGGAATACACCAAAACACCCCTTTTCACTATGTGCCTGGGCTGTATAGAGCTGGCTTTGCACTGTAAAAAAAAATCGTTTTTGCCTTTTTTAATGGAAACAAATATAATTTTGGGCTTGGGTCCCTTTGTTCAGCACTGTCATCATTTCAATGGTCTCTAAACAAATGGTCCTAAGTCAAGGACTACCTGAATCGTATTGCCCTTTTATTTGCTGTTTTGTTAAATTAAAAAGGACCCCCCCATTGGGAGGTCTTTAAAAATGCCCCTTATTCATGGGGATAAGGCTAGTTATGGTAGCTGTATATTACCTGTGGTATTTCTCATGTACACTTTTAGTAGATTTCCCACATGTTACCTCCAGTGTTTGATCAATATAATCCCTATACAATAGTAGAATGTATGGAAAGGGACATTAGATCAGGGGTGAAATTCAAAAAAATTTCCCTACCGGTTCTGTGGGTGTGGCTTGGTGGGCATGGCAGGGGAAGGATACTGCAAAATCTCCATTCCATCCCTATTCCAGGGGAAGGATACCACAAAATTCCCATTTCCTCCCCACTCCTGGGGGAATGATATTGCAAAATCTCCATTCCCACCCCACTCTGGGGCCAGCCAGAGGTGGTATTTGCCGGTTCTCTGAACTACTCAAAATTTCTGCCACTGGTTCTCCAGAACATATCAGAACCTGCTGAATTTCACCCCTGCTTAGATGACATAAAGTTTAAACCAAGGGTCTCCAACCTTGGCAACTTTAAGACTTGTGGACTTCAACTCCCAGAATTCCTCAGCCAGACTTTGTGCATGCACAGAGGGCAAAAGAACGCAAATGGCGGCATCTAGGCGGGTGGGGGAAAGCGGGCGGGGGAAATCCCGTGCCGCGAATGCCACCGGCTTCTTCGGTTCTGCGGCGACCAACAGGTAAGAGCGTACCGGCAGGAACCCACCTCTGAAGGAAAGTAACATCTATTTTCTCTTATGACACATTTTTGGGAAAAAAATAAGATCATTATCCTTTATTAAGCATTAAGTAATGGTACCATGAAAGCGTTGGAGATTTTGTCCAAAGAATGCAAATTAGTTACAAAGACTGAGTGACAACGCATATATTAAAATAATTTTTACATAAATGGTTTAATCCCAATGCCCTCAAGGTCTTTGAAATTCCGGAGGCATTGAATATATTAGAGAGGACTTTTACTGAGACTAAATCAACAATTTATTATTTTTTTCCAGTTTGATTATGGAATTGATCAACGATTTTTCCAAATTGATTATTTTAATATACTATAGGATGCAAATAATACAATATATTATCTAGATGCAGTGGCATTTACACAATATTGCTTAGAAATTTTAATATTATAATAATTTTAGATGACTTCAATCTTTAAAGGTAAAAAAGTATATTAACTATGGTTTCTGAAAATGCAAATAAATTATATGTTGTATTTATAGAGAAAAGGATAGTTACAAAGAATGCAGTTAAAAGGAATAGGGAATGGTTAAGATTAAAAGAGGCAGAGAAACTCTGAGGGAAAGAAAATTGAACGGGGATGGAAAGGCCTAAACAAGGAGCCCTCAGCAAAGCAGATATAATTATAAACAAAAGTGACGATGACACATTCTAGGAAACAACTTAAATAAGAGAATGTTGCAAAAGAATACATAATAGAGTTCCCCAACCATTCCAGCTTTGCGAACTGGTGGGGGGATGGGTTGGTTTCACTCAAGCGGCAGGCAAGCACGTGCATGTATGCAGCTGCATTTGTGCGAGCGGTGGACAAGTGCACCCGCCGCTCACATAAATGGAGCACACACACTCGGTTGCTGCTCATGCAAATGGGGATGCACGTGTGCTCACTTGCAGCTTCCACGGCCAGTTCTGAAAAGCTCACGACCCCATAGTGGGGCGCGGCTCGGGGGTCTGGGACCTCTGGTATATAATACGAGTACTTCTCATGTAATATTCACTCATTCAGTGACCAATTTATTTATTTATTTTATTTATTTATTTTTGTCAAGTACGTGTTGGTAATATACATAGATATAACATTGTTTATATACATAAGATGAGTACTGATAAGAGGGAACATTAGGACAGGGACGGTAGGCACGCTGGTGCACTTATGCATGCCCCTTACTGACCTCTTAGGAATTGGGTGAGGTCAACAGTGGACAGTCTAAGGGTAAAGTTTTGGGGGTTTGGTGACGAAACCACAATGTCAGGTAGTGAGTTCCAGGCATTTACCCCTCTGTTGCTAAAGTCGTATTTTCTACAGTCAAGTTTGGAGCGGTTCACTTTGAGTTTGTATCTGTTGTGTGCTCGTGTATTGTTGTGGTTGAAGCTGAAGTAGTCGTTGACAGGAAGGACATTGTAGCAGATAATGTTATGAGCTATGCTTAGGTGGTGCCGAAGGCGACGTAGTTCTAAGCTTTCTAAGCCCAGGATTTCAAGTCTGGTTGCGTAAGGTATTCTGTTGCGAGTAGAGGAGTGGAGGACTCTTCTTGTAAAGTATCTCTGGACACTTTCTAATATATTTATGTCCGATATGCAGTGTGGGTTCCAGACAGATGAGCTGTATTCAAGGATTGGTCTGGCGAATGTTTTGTATGCTCTGGTTAGTAGTGTGATATTACTGGAGAAGAAGCTACGTAAGATTAGGGTAACAGTTCTTGAAGCCTTTTTGGCGATGTTGTTGAATTGGGCTTTGGCACTTAGGTCATTTGAGATGAGTATTCCAAGGTCTTTGACAGGGTGAGGGTCGTCTGCAAGGTCTTGTCTGTTCATTGAAGTTAAATTGTGCTGAATGAGGGATACTTACAATGGATCCTTACAGTTGCAGCTGTCACAGTATCTCTGCAGTCATGTGATCACAATTCAGGCTCGCAATTATAACATTGCAGTGTCCCACAGTCATGTGATCACCATTTGCAAACTTTCCAGCCAGCTTTCAACAAGCACAGTCAATTGGGAATCTGGCAAGAATTTGCAAGTTATGGTCATGCAACATTACACTTTAACGACACAGCTGGAACTGATGAACTGGCATCCTAAATTGGTCATGGTCATGTGATGTTTCACTTTACAGCCACTTAGAGATAGAGTTCCAGTCCTAACTGTGGCCAGTAAGTGAGGACTACCTATACATTTGATTGTGAATTGTGAATGATGGAGATCCATTAAAATGGACAAGATCCATTTATCTTGTCATTAAAGAAAGTTTGATGAGAAGAAAAGTCGTAAATTCTGTGAGGACGTTGTAAATTATATGGATGATGTAATTGTATAATGTTAAAATGTGGATATAACTTGATTATGGGCCAGCTGTGGAATTTTTTAACATCTGTATGAAGATTGCATACATGTCTGATAATTGGAAGATCACTGTCATGGGATTGTATACGAATGGAAAGGCAGAAAAAGTTAATGCAGAAATTGCAAAGGGAGATTGTTTAAGTGTGTCTGATATAATGTATTGTTGAAATCTGATTGAAAGGGTACAAAAATTGAAAATGAGCAAAATTTTGAAGAAGCAATAAAGTATAGGGTATAGGGTAAAAATATCGCATTTTGGCTCTTAAGCAGGTCACTGGGAATAAATGTGGACTGAATACAAAATCAAGTGACCAGCACAAAAGAAGTACCAGTATGTTGGAATGGTTGGTTCATAAAGAAAAAATGAACGAGGAACAAATTACATAATAAGTAGGTGAAGGAAGAATGAATGGGTCAAGAGAAAGGGGAAATTTTAAAACAGCTATGGTTTCCTAACTGATATGCAGTTTCTTGGCCCAGGTCTGTTCTCGTCTCTTTTTGGATACATAACGAAGTGTGATCCAGCCTAGAACTAAGGAGAAATTTCCTGACAGCAAGAACAATTAATCAGTGGCACGGCTTACCTTCAAAAGTTGTGGGTACTCCATCACTGGAAATTTTCAAGAAGAGATTGTCTGGAATGGTATAGGGCCGCCTGCTTGAGCAGGGGGTTGGACTAGAAGACCTCTAAGGGCCCTTCCAATTCTTTTAATCTGCATACTGTGTTCTGGATATTGGGTTTGCTCTTCACCAATCCCTCTGTTTTAAAAGATTACAGTCAGCAGCAATAAATCAGAAGGAGACTAGTAGCATCTAACAAGCAGCTAGTCTTTGGGCTGGTCTCAAAATGCACTACCAGAATCCTTTTGATCTTTAGCTATCCTAAACTAACATGGATCTCCTATAAACTCACCAGCCACAATAAGGTTGTTAGATCTGATTTTCTGCTGAAGGTGCTGCAATTCCAGAGTATTCCAGTGTGTAGCACTAGTGAACCACAGATGGAAATATTATAGCTTGCTTTGTATTTTACATTTATCTTGCTATTACGGCATTTAGAAAATCATTGAAAATTTCAGAAAAATCAGATTTTGTGTACAATTAGATAACTAAGTAAGAAGAAATAAGAGTTGTGATTCTAAGAGAGAAATGTTATTAAACTATTTTGATGAAGGTTCCTCTGCTTTGCTGAGCTGAACTATAAAGCCAGACTGTGTTCCAGATTAGCTCTCAGTTTCCTCCTTGGTAGTTTTTTTATTGTTTTTTTATTTATTATTAGATTTTTTTATCCTGCCTTTATTATTTTAGAAGTAACTCAAGGTGGTAAATATATGTACTACTCCCTCATATTTTATTTTCCCCATTGGACTGAGAGAGAGAGACTGGCCAAAGTCACCCAGCCGGCTTTCATGCTTAAGGCAGGACTAGAACTCATGATCTTCTCAGGCCTTAATCAATAAACCAAAGTGGCTCTTTTTTAACTTGCTAAATTAATGTTGCTGAATTAATAGAAAACTCCCTATGTGCCTATATTCTTTGTTGGGAGTTTAAAAATAATTTTTGATTTGTGGTGCATTCCTACTGGCATTCTGATTCTTATTTACGGGAAATTATATATTACAAGGTCCCAGAAATAGGAAATATTGTGCCTTTCTAGACTGAACTGATCTGGTCAATTATTGCCTAAAACAGATATATGCAGCAAGCCAAATTTGGCCAAAATGATGAAACCTGCATTGTGATATCACGATGCAAATACTGTACCGTCTAAGAGCGGTTGCAGGAATTGGGCATGGCCAGTCTAGCGAAGAGAAGGACCAGGGGAAACATGATAACAGTGTTCCAATCCTTGAGGGGCTACCACAGAGAGGAGGGGGTCAGGCTGTTTTCCAAGGCACCAGAAAGCCAGACAAGGAATAATGGATGGAAGCTGGCCAAGGAAAGATTCAACCTGGAAATAAGGAGAAACTTTCTGACGGTGAGAGAGATCAACCAGTGGAACAGCTTGCCTGCGGAGGTTGTGAGAGCTCCAACACTTGAGACTTTCAAAGGGAGATTGGACTGTCATTTGTCCAAAATGGTGTAGGGACTCCTGCTTGAGCGAGGGGTTGGACTAGATGACCTACAAGGTCCCTTCCAACTCTAATAATCTGTAATCTGAAAGTCTTTTAAACTTTGCATGACAAGCTTAAACAAATAGAAAAGAGATGGAATTTGCATTGTACATACTGTTATTTGTTCCTCATTGCCCCCCTGTGGACAGTTAAGGTTTGATGAGTTTGGTTACCAAATTAGATATGCAGAATCTTTACCGAAAGTGGATAGAACAGACAGTTTTTGTTTTGTTATTTAGTAATTAAATTTGTAAGTTGCCCATCTCATCGCTAAAGCGACATTGTCAGATAAGCAAGCAGGATACAGTATAGAAAAATAGAAATCAGTGTCAAATAAGTGTGTTATCCATCACCAGATTAAAGCTCTCTTTGTGGCTTTTGACTTGATTCCCAGAGATAACTTTGGTGGAAACTGGAACATTTCTGCATCTACTGACATCTGCTACTGTTAATTAAAATATTACAGAATGACATCTCAGTGTGAGTTGGATGTGTCAGTAGGATAGCTTGTCAGCAGCTCCTATGCTTTTATAGACAGGAACAAGAAAAGGATAGCTCTAGGCATATCTGCTATGGACACTTTGTCCTGTCCTGGAAAATTGAAATCATAATTCAGTCATACTTGTCTTTGGTTGTTGAATTTTGTGTTGGGGATACAGCTTCAAAGCATTCACTCTTTGAATCTTTAATTCCACTGATCACAAGGAATATTAAGAGTAGAAACAAACAAACAAAAAGGACATTCATTTTGTTCTAGTTGCACTCATGTTCTCACTAACCTGCATGGAGCTGCCTCCATGACTGTTTCTGGGTCATGTTCTCATGATATTTCCCCCTTCTGATACTCAACCCATTGAGAAGGCAACAAAAAGTTGTATTTAATTACTGTAGGGATAAAGTGATGTTTTTCTGTCTGATTCCAACATAAATTCATTTGGTATAGGCCCGTGATGGCGAATCTATGGCACGTGTGCCACAGGGGGCAAGCAGAGCCCTCTCTGCGGGCAAGCTAGCCATCGCCCAGCCCAGCTCCACCGTGCATGCGTGTGCACCTCCCACTGGCCAGCTGGTCTTTGGGTCTCTGCCGTGCATGCACAGTGGGTGGGGCACATGCGGGGAGGGCACTTGCATTGCATTTGGGGGCCTCGTGCGGTGCCCCCGCGCCCCGTTTTGGACCTGGAAGGCCTCCTGCACCAACCTGGAAGCCAAAAATGGGTGGGGTGGGGTGCATGCGTGGGGGGAGCGCGGGGAGTGCGGGGGGTTGTGCGCGCATGCACAGGTGGCAGGGCACATTTAGGAGGTCGCATGCACATGCACAGGGGTGTGGTGTGCTGGGGGTGCGAGCGCAAGGGTGTGCTGATGCGCGCTGTTGCACGCGCTTTCGGCACTCAATGACAAAAAGGTTAGCTATCACTGGTATAGGCAATCTGGTGTTGAAAATATTGGGGATGATGAAGTCAGGGATTTGCTCTGCTCCTACTGACCACTTACATTTAAATGCAGTCTCTTTCAGGCTGCATCCCATGAGGGCCATTTCAGATGGGACTGGAAGAAGAACCGAACCTTTGACTTGTGCCTTCTGGTTCTTTTTGTTATCCTATATCCATAATGGGCTTATAAGAAGCCCCCAACCCCAACCCAGAAGAATGAAATATTTTGGGAAATATTTTTTTAAAAGGCAGGATAGAATATTTCCCCTAAAGGAGAAATGGGAAAAATCTTAAGGGAGGCAGAAAACAGCACCAGTCTCCTTGCCCCCAAGCAGAAACTGAGGAGGCCAGCTTTTAGAAATGTAGATTTGGTAATCCATTCGAGACAGGATATTTCAAAACTCCTTGCAGCAAAGTTTGACAGCTAACAAAGGCAGAATGGTAGGATTAGAACAAGCAGCCCCTCACCCAAGATCCAACACAGGACGAAAGCCATTAGCCACAATAGGAATTGCCCAACAGGGCCAACACCCTTTCAGAACACAAACCCCTTCATTTCACCACACCCAGAACAGTTCAAACTTCAAAGTCACAGAAACCTATAAAGATCCATCCACTCATTCAACCATTTTGTCAGCTACCCAGAATCACCTGTGGTTGGTGGTTTTGCTTCATCAATAAATGGAACCTTTCTTTCCAATCAGCCTCCAGCCTCCATTTTATTTCCAGGCCTTTCTTCCGGCTTGGAACTGAACCAGATGGATTTTCCTTCCAACAGGCTGGGTTCCATTCCTACACAGATGTTCTGCTAAATATAGACCTCAGAGAATGAACTGGAGAATTCTACCCAAGGTTACCTCAAAATCTGCCCTACAGTTTGCTTGGTGATATCTTTTCTTGACAAGTATAGAAAAGGTGTAGAAAGCAGCAGCCAATCTAGGTTTTAATCCCCCTGCACTCGTGAATTGGTTAAGCCTATTTATTCAAAATGAACTCCTACAGTATTCTGTAGGGTTGATTCACAGATAAATAGGAAAATGACTGCAACCTTGAAAGCTTAGAAAGCCTAAACCTATTATTTTCTCATATGTTGGCTTTTCAAGCACTTTTCTCAAAAATAATGTTTATTCAAAGCATTTAAAAAAAAAGTTTATCCAGAATCAGTGTGTTGTAATAATGTTTTCCAATAAGAACTGTGTCTTTTAGATACGAAAAGATGAATAGAAGGTACCTTTGGAGGAACAGAATTGTGTTTGGATTTGAGGCATTAATTCTTAATATTAGAAAGTTCTTGTAAGAACCAGATTGAATGTAAATAGTTTGAGAAGAGACGTGCCATGTTGCCAAAATGCACTCTGACTTCCACTTCACCTCCAGTGTATAAAGTGGTTGCTAACATGTGAGAGAGTAAAGGCCACGTGGAGCTGTACACAAAATCTATGGGAAACATCTCTCTGGATTTCAAGATTTTGTTCTGATCCAGCCTTAGCAGAAACAAGAAACAGACTCCTTGTCCCGAAAACCCCCTCTTTATTATCTCCTGTGAATTAATGGCGAAAAGTCCAGGCAATAATCCTTCAAAGAGTTAACTGCAGTAATAGACCTTATCAGTTGCTTGAATAATTGCCAGGCCGGGAGCTTCCAGCTGCAAAGCTGTAAAATTAAGTTCTGGCAAGCAGTCTCTGAGGCACGAAACACAATAAGCCAAATCTTCCGAAATCCAAATGGTTGTCTCCTACAACCCCCACTCCCCTTTCCTTCTATTTATTTCCCAGCCAGGGAGGAACCATTCAGCGTCCATGTGTGCCTTGCTTCCCGAGTTGACTCCTTGTCCTCAGTTGTTCTCCTTCCTAACAGCTCTGCACATACGTGCATCTGGAACAGGCCCCAGCTGTTCTTCCTCCCCACTTATCTCAGCTTCCAAAGGCAGCTGCCGCTCAGGTGACTGGGAAATGTTGGATGGCTTCCGATGCAGAGCATCCATCAGAGCCTTCCTCAGACTCCAGAACTGGCCCAAGTTCCTCCCCAACCTCCTCGTCATCTGAGTCTTCCGCCAACTCTGCTGACAGCTGGTGGGCCACAACAGATTTCAACAATCTTCATCTCTTGTTTTTTTCTTGTTATTTTGAACATAAGCTGCTTTGCATAAAGCAAAGCACTTAGACTTATATACTGCTTCACGGTGCTTTGCAGCCCTCTCGGTTTTACAGAGTCAACATGTTGCCTCCAAGAATCTGCGTCCTCGTTTTACCAACTCAGAAGGATGGAAGGCTGAGTCAACCTTGAGTCACTCAGAATCGAACTCCTGGAAAGAGCAGTGAGTTAGCCTGCAGGTGCAGTACTGCATTGTAACCACTGCACCACTACGGCTCTATCTTAATTCATTTGCATTTTACAGTCTGAAGGGACTTCAAAGAGCTTCTAGGCCAACTCCTTGCCACGAGGGAAATCCACCACTTGATTTTTTTTTCAACCCTTAAAATCCTCCATTAGAGTTATCTCCCACTCTGCTTTTAATCTGCTGTAAACAGCTTCAACCATTAGGAAGTTTTCCAGAAATGAATGAATAAATAATCACATCTTGTAGCTTGAACACATTTTTTTGTTTGTGTAATATAATTATTGTCATTAGATTTTTATCCCACCTTTTGTAATGTGTACAATACTGTCATGATGTGAATATATTGCCAGTTGAGCTTCTCTACTATATTTCTAGATCTACTGTATTTTCTAATCAAGCAGACATGTGACATGTATTACTGTGCATGTGTGCATTCCGGGAGTCTTGTCTCCTCCTTCCTTCTTCTCCTACAAGCCTTGCCCAAGGCAGATGTGCATTCTTAGCTGGAACAATGTAGCTTATTAAGATTCATGTTTTATTACTTTTATACTGAAATAAATATTTTGTTAATTAGAATAAAATCTCTGTTTTATTTTCTAAGTAAGAATGACTTCAAGGGAACAAGATCCATACATCACCTCTGGTAGGAATAATTTCCTATCCCGTCAAATACAATAAATAATATTTATTTAATACATATATAAATATAAATAAAATACAACTGGAAAAAAGAAAATGATCCAGCAGCTCCTTAACATCTTTCTCTCTACACAAACTGTGTGTGCATACTTAACAATTCTGTAAAAAATATGTCAAAGGAAAGGGGGAATACACATTTTATGTAAACACACACCTTGGAACATAAAATATTTGAACTTCAGCTCACACACACACACACACACACACACACACACACACACACACACATGTATATAGTATGAAGAAATGCTCAAATATAGGAATATTTATATAAATTAATAAATTAATCTTGGTTGATTTTATGTGATACTCTGCTGCCATGTAGTGGGTTAATGATGAAACTGGAGACTTGGGTTTTATATATTAAGCTATTGCATTGCTGTGAATTCATAAGTTACTGAGGAATATTATTAGAAGAAGTGGTTGACATCATGTAATGTAAACCTATGGGAGGGAGGATATATTGCTGACGACCATATCTCACATCCTATAAGTCATGCACCCTTCCTCAGCTCACTTTCTCGGAGTGGAATTCACTGGGATGCAGACAGAAATCCTTCAAATTGTGAAACTGGGTGGAAGTTCATGCCTCCAAAATAAAGTCTCAAGAATTAGGGAGCTCTCCAGAATAGAAACTGAGTGCAGGAGAATGAAAGGAGTAAATATATCTATATATCTATATATCTATATATCAAAATTTCTCTCTCTCTCTCTCTCTCTCTCTCTCTCTCTCTCTCTCTCTCTCTCTCTCTCTCTCTCTCTCTCTCTCTCTCTCTCTCTCTCTCTCTCTCTTATATATATGTGTGTGCGTGTATGTGTGTGTGAGTGTGTGTGTGTGTGTGTGTGTGTGTGTATCATTTTTTGCTGATAAATGAAAATGAAGGGAGACTATTATAGATCTATTTCAAGCTATTTAGCTCTCATCAGATAGCCACACCCTTACTGGGGTTTGAATATATATATATTTCCCTTAAATTCCCATGAGAATATAATTTATTGTACCATTATATACCAATCCATTTACAAAACTTTTCTTTAAATATATATACTACTTAAATAGACAGGATAGAAGAAAAGGATTAAGTCTGGTTACTTGAGTGGTTTTCCTAGCAGGCCTTACCTGGTGTCAAAGCTACTATTGTTTGACCCTGGGCAAAGCCATTTTACTTTTATCTTGGCCTTCTCTTTCAGCATTTTCTTTTCAGCTTTATGCTAATAGTTTGTGCTGGTTTTCTTTTCATTGTTACTTTCTTCCGTACGTTATTTTTTTTGAACTGCTCCAAAAATATTTTTATTGTGTTGCAGGATATCAGCTTTTAAGCTCAATCCGTGATGGCGAACCTATGACATGCATGCCACAGGTGGCACACAGAGCCATATCTGAGGCCATGTGAGGCTTTGCCCTATGTCAGCTCCAGCACACATGTGCGCGCTGGCCAGTTGATTTTCAGCCTTCCGGAGGGTGGGGGAGGCCGTTTTCGCACTCCCCAGGCTTCAGGAAAGCCTCCGTAGACTGTGGATGGCAAAAAATGGACCAAACGGGCCAACCCGAAATTCGTTTCCGAACTTCCGGTTGGCCTGTTGGGCCATTTTTTGCCATCCACAGGCTCCGGAGGCTTTCCTGAAGCCTGGGGAGGGTGAACAATGGCCCAATGGGCCTACCAGAAGTCTGGAGGTTTCAGTGAGGCCTGCGCCCATGCGTGGGGGGGCAGCATGGGGGGGTTGTGCGTGCATGTGGGGGGGGAGGGCATTGCATTATGTGTGAGCACGCGCACACGTGTGGTATCGTGCACACACGCACCCTTTTGGCACCCAAGCAAAAAAAGGTTCGCCATCACTGAGCTGGATCATTAGGGCTGGAATCGGGGCCTGATCTGAGCATTAGACTCTCAATTTTAGAGTCTCAATCCAGGAATAAATCTTCATCCACCATACAGCAACAAGGAAAACCACAGCAGCAGCTGTGAAAGCAATGTAAAACTTGTCAGGGTATGGATGTGAAATTTTCATTTAGCTCTTCCCAGGTTTTTGTAGGTCACCGTAGCTTGACTCAGATTAAAAAGTAAAACCCTTTACTCTTTTGGTCAAAAATTAAATTTTAATCTGATCCATTTATTACTGTGGAATATGGAGGCCTGTTACAAGAGGTGGATTAACTAAGGGTCAAAGCAGGACAGCAATAGGAAATCTTATTTTTTCAGATAAATCCGAGGTTACATAGCAAATATTAATATCCTCTGGCTCCCCTTTCCCAATGTAACACAGATAAATGGCCTTACTCTGAAGAGCTTGTATTTCAATAGAGGTACAGGTAAGCCTCAACTTACGACCACAATTGAGCCCAAAGTTTATGTTGCCAAGTGAGAAATTTGTTAAGTGAGTTTTGCCCCATTTTATGACTTTTCCCGCCGCGTTTGTTAAGTGAATCATTGCAATTCTTAAATTAGTAATGTGGTTGTTAAATGAATTTGGTTCCCCCATTGACTTTGCTGGTCAGAAGGTCGCCAAAGAGGATCACATGACTCCAGGACACTGCAACTGTCATAAATGTGAGTCAATTGTCAAGCATCCGAATGTAAATCACGTGACCATGGGGATGCTGCAATGGTCTGCAGTGTGAAAATTGGTCTTACATCACTTTTTTCAGTGCCGTTGTAACTTCGAATAGTCACTAAATGAACTGTTGTAAGTCGAGGACTACCTGTAGTCCTTGGATTATGATAGCATTTGGGACCACAATCTCCATCGCTCAGCAATGCAGTCATAAAATATGATGTTATGTGATCGTGTCACTGAGTGTCAGCAATTTCAGCAGCCCCAATTGCATCATTGAATGAGGTCGGTGCAGGATGTTAGGTGAGGATCTCACCCGGGGGTGGGTTCTGGTTTACCTCGCTGCCGGTTCGCTCCTTGACGCGCCGCGCGGGTGCGCTGTGCGGGCGCACACACATGCGCAGTGCTAAAAAAACAGATGGCAGCATCTATGGCGCCATTGAGAGGGCTGGTTCCAGGGCGTGGCAGGCCTGGGTCACTGCCGGTTCCAGCGACCCAGGCCACCAAGTTACTACCAGTTCCATAGAACCGGTCCGAACCGGGAGGAACCCACCTCTGATATCACCTGATCATGACTTCTAACTTATTGCCACCTTTTCCATTGACTTGGCTTGTGGGAAGCCAGGAAGAAATATTAGAAATCATGATTATGTGACCACAAGGCTGCTGCTGTAACAGCCAGAACTCCAAGACCCCTTCGTAAGTCCCCCTTGTTCAGTGCCACTGGAACTTTGAACAGTCGTGAACGAATGGTCATAACCCGAGGATTACCTCTATTCCTTAAAAAAACAAAACAAAAACAAAAACAAATGAAGAGTAGAGCTTTGTAGCTCTGCTGGGATGATACATTTAACTGGGTTAAGAATGATTAGTCATATGAATCCATAATCTAACAAATCATGGGGGTTGCTTTTAGTCCCAAACTGTCTCCCATTGTCCCTGACTCCGTGTCATGTGAAGGCTAAATCAATCAACAGAATGTTAATTGCATTCCTTATTCCTAGATTTGCACTCTGAAAATGGGGCTTCTGTAGGCTAAGATTTCTTACGGTATATTGCTCTCTTTACATGACCAAGCTGCCAAGCAAATATTTCTTCTGGCAGATCAGCTTGGCACCTTGGCCAGTGCCAAAGGAAATTCTCAGAAGGCCAACGACAAAGACCAAGGTGGCTTGAAGCGACACCTGCAAGGGAAAAGTCAGCCCACACTTCTGTGCTTTAAGGTGCTACAAGACACAAGATCACTTATGAAAGAGAAGTTGTTGGGACACCTTGATTTGTAGAGGCCTACTGTGCAGTTGCAACTTCCAACAGAGTGACAGCATGGCCAAGTAGAGGTAATAGCAACCAAAACTAATCATCAGCAGGCAGAGGGATCTACCTAGAGCTAAGCCTAGAGCTAACAGCTCCATCTACAGTCCCCAGGGCTTTGGGGCACTGTTGTTATTGTTGTTGTTGTTAATTTTTTATTTGTCACATATATGATAACAAGCAAAGTATAAACAAAGTATAAACATGATTGTATATATGTATGTATGTATGTATGTATGTATGTATGTATGTATGTATGTATGTATATATGTGTATATATATATATATATATATATATATATATATATATATATATATATATATATATATATATATATATATATATATATATATATATATATATATATATATATATATATATATATATATATATATACAGATAAAGAAGCGATAGCCATCACGATCTCTGGAACGTTTAAAATTTTATTTAAAACTACTATTAAAATTGCTAAGCTTTCGTCAATCCCTGTTGACTTCGTCAGAGTGTAAAATCCCCATGGAAGAGATGCTTGCTTTTATAGAATGCCTATCGATTTATGTAATGCCTATCAATTTAGACTTTGCACATGTAACCGGTCCACACCCTTTGGCATTACATAAATTGATAGGCATTCTATAAAAGCAAGCATCTCTTCCATGGGGATTTTACACTCTGACGAAGTCAACAGGGGTTGACGAAAGCTTAGCAATTTTAATAGTAGTTTTAAATAAAATTTTAAACGTTCCAGAGATCGTGATGGCTATCGCTTCTTTATCTGTAAATATGCCTGGAACTCGCATTTTTAGAACAATTCTCTATATATATTAGTACAAGCATGATTATGAGTACAAGAAGTATGAATATATGGGTGCATTTGGACAGGAACAGTAGGCACGATTGTGCGCTTATGTACGCCCCTTACAGACCTCTTAGGAATGGGGTGAGGTCAATGGTAGATAATCTAAGGTTAAAGTTTTTGGGGTTTGGGGAAGAAACAATTGAGTCAGGTAATGTATTCCAGGCATTGACCACTCTGTTGTTTTTTGCAATCAAGTTTGGAGCGGTTTACATTATGTTTGTATCTATTGTGAGCTCATGTATTGTTGCAGTTGAAGCTGAAGTAGTCATTAACAGGTAGGACATTGTGGCAGATAATTTTGTGAGCTACACTTAGGTCAGATCGAAGGCGGCGTAGTTCTAAATTTTCAAGTCCTAAAATTTCATGTCTGGTTTCATAAGGTATTCTGTTGTGAACAGAGGAATGTAATACTCTTCTAGTGAAATATCTCTGGACATTCTCAATTGTGTTAATGTCTGATATGTAGTGTGGGTTGTATGCAGAGCAAACTGGTATCAGCTTATCTTTATGAGATACTCTTATGATCTGTCTATACCTTCAGACAAAAGTTGCTGCATTCAGGCTCTGAAAGGTCTAGTTAAGATCCTAGACATGCATATTTCTTTTGTCTGAAATAGTATTGCTAGCGTGACTAAAAGTAATCAAACACTAGGAACTCTAAGGCACACTGAATGTAATAAGCACTAATAAGATAAGTGGAAATGTTAACCTCAGGAATACAAACCAGTGGTCTGCTAAAAATTAACAATTCGTGCTGGGAAACTCAAGGCTTTTAGATAGCGGCTATGATAAAATGACATTTTTAAAAATGGATTCTTAGACTACTTTATTTAAACAAAAGAATTCAATGCGTAAGGGACGTATTATCTCATTCCCCCACTCCTTATTAAGAGTTTCCAATATGCATTTGAATGAACCCAATTAATCACATTGGTGGCTATTTCCTGTCACATGTGAAGTAACTATTTCTAGTTTTTTTTTATTGTAACCTTTAAAATGAAAGAATAATTTGCATATGGCTATAAAGTGGGCTTGTTACTCCAGCCCCCTAGGCTTCTTTATCCTGCCTCTGGTTCAGGATCTATTAATAAATCAATTTGTGCTTCAATATAATTGTGCCTGGAAACGCCAGTTTAAAGGTACCCTGAGAAAATTCTCTTTCACCCACTCTTGCTTAGCTGACTCCCCAATGAAAATCTTTTGGTGTAGATGCTATCTTTGCTGTATGCCAGTACAGGCAAGCCTCGACTTATGACCACAATTGAGCCCAAAATTTCTGTTGTTAAGTGAGACATTTGTTAAGTGAATTTTGCCCCATTTTACGACTTTTCTTGTCTCAGTTGTTAAGTGAATCACTGCAGTTGATAAGTTAGTAACCCGGTTGTTAAGTGAATCTGGCTTCCCTATTGACTTTGCTTGTGACAAGTTCACCAAAAGATGATGACACGATCTTTGGACACAGCAACGGTCAAATTGCCAAGCATCTGAATTTTGATCACATGATCATGCGGATGCTGCAAAGGTCATAACTGTGAAAAATGGTCATAAGTCGCTTTTTTCAGTGCCATTATAACTTTGAATGGCCATTAAATGAACTGTTGTAAGTTGAGGACTACCTGTATTTAGAAGGAGATGGAATGTTGAGTGTTGAAATGTTTAAGAAAGCTTGATTTAGTCACTCTGCCTCTTTTTTATTTTTATTTTTTCCTTGGTTTTTTTTCTCAATTAGTTTTAGTTTTAGTTGGCTGGTAAAAAGAAAAGGGCAGGATATGTCAGTTTCTTGGGCATCTCTGCAGCAGCCGGAAGCACTTCAGAAATGTCCACCACTTATCAGACTGAGTCATTGAAGACTGCGAACTGCTAATGCACGGAGAAAATTAATTGCCATGGGGAGCAGCTGACTCTCAGTGATGTCGAAATGGATAATAGATGTCAACTTTCTTTAATGGATTGTAATCTATGAAACTTAGATTTCATAGTTGCGTCAGCTACATTGAAGTCCAACTCCATCATGGGAATTGTGCCATATCTCAACTAAATCTCAACTAAATATGAGCCAGCAGTGTGCAGCAGCAGCCAAAAAGGCCAACACAGTCCTGAGCTGCATAAATAGAGGGATACAATCAAGGACCAGAGAGGTACTAGTACCACTCTATAAAGCCTTGGTCAGACCACACCTAGAGTACTGCATCCAGTTTTGGTCACCACATTACAAAAAAGACATTGAAACTCTAGAGAAAGTGCAGAAGAGAGCAACCAGGATGATAAAGGGTCTGGAAAATAAAACATACGAAGAGCGGTTGCAGGAACTGAGCTTGGCCAGTCTAGCGAAGAGAAGGACCAGGGGTGACATGATAGCAGTGTTTCAATACTTGAGGGGATGCCACAGAGAGGAGGGGGCCAGGCTGTTCTCTATGGCACCAGAAAGCCAAACAAGGAATAACGGATGGAAGCTGACCAAGGAGAGATTCAACCTGGAAGTGAGGAGAAACTTTCTGACGGTGAGAGCGATCAACCAGTGGAACAGCTTGCCAGCGGAGGTTGTGAGAGCCCCAACACTTGCGACCTTCAAGGAGAGACTGGACTGCCATCTGTCTCAAATGGTGTAGGAACTCCTGCTTGAGCAGGGGGTTGGACTAGATGACCTACAAGGTCCCTTCCAACTCTAATAATAAATCTAAAATCTAAAATCAACTGATCTTCTTGGGATCTTTCCACACTGCGGAGAGAAAACATTATCCATCCATTCTTGGGTTCCATTTAATTTATTGTTCCCATAGCCAAACCCTATTCTGCCTCGGTTGCAGCTGTTCCGAGTCATTGTCAAATGGAGTCCTAACTTGTCAGTGTGCCCCCTCAAAAGGAAGCAGATTGGTTTTCTCCTCTAGCTTTGCCATTGTCCTCCTTCAGAATGTAACTAGGGAGTAGGGAGTAGGGAGAAGTTCTCCAGTTGGGGCTGTGCAACAAGAACAGGAGAATCTGGCTTCTGAACTGTGTTTGGAAATCTCTCAGCTGGTTTGTCTGCCATTCCCATGACATTTATTTATTATTTATTTATTTATTTTGCGATTCTTATAGGCCGCCCTACTCCCTGGGGACTCAGGGCGGCGTACAACATATATAAGAACAGCTGAATACTATATAAAAATACTATAAAAACAACAATAATAAAATAGTGATTAAAAAAATAAAAACAACACAAGCAACAATCACAATCATCCCGCCTGTAGGAAGAGCCATGTCTTAATGGCTTTCCGGAAGGCCAGCAAGATGGGAATGATTCGGATCTGTGGGGGGAGTTGGTTCCAGAGAGCTGGAGCTCCCACAGAGAAGGCTCTCCCCCTAGGGCCCACCAACCGACATTGTTTGGTTGAAGGGACCTGGAGGAGACTGACTCTGTGGGACCTAACTGGTCGTAGGGATGTATGAGGTAGGATGCGGTCCCGAAGATAACCTGGTCCTAAGCCATATAGGGCTTTAAAGATGATAATCAACACCTTGAATTGCACCCGGAGACCAATGGGAGTATAGGCGTTACGTGGGTGTATCTAGAAACACCCACCACTGCTCACGCAGCCGCATTTTGCACCAATTGCAGTCTCCGAATACTTTTCAAGGGTAGCCCTATGTAGAGCGAATTACAGTAATCCAAACGAGAGGTGACAAGGGCATGAGTGACCGTGAGTAAAGCCTCCTTCTCCAAGTAAGGTCGCAACTGGTGCACCAGGCAAACCTGTGCAAAGGCACCCCTAGCCACAGCTGTAAGATGTTGGTCTAATTTTAGCTGTGGGTCTAGGAGCACCCCCAAGTTGCGAACCTGGTCGGAGGGGGATAATTTATCTCCCCCAAAGACCAAGGAGGGACAATTGGTATAATCCTTAGGACTATAAGTGACATCTCACTTCTGCATTTCCCAAGCTTAAATTAATGTGGAGTAAAGTAACATACTGTATGGGAATACAGCAGGACAGAAATGGAGGGAGGAAGGGAAGGAAGGAAGGAAGGAAGGAAGGAAGGAAGGAAGGAAGGAAGGAAGGAAGGAAGGAAGGAGAGAGGGAAGGAAGGAAGGAAGGAGAAAGAAAGGAAGGAAGGAAGGAAGGAAGGAAGGAAGGAAGAAGAAAGAAAGAAAGAAAGAAAGAAAGAAAGAAAGAAAGAAAGAAAGAAAGAAAGAGAAAGAAAGAAAGAAAGAAAGAAAGAAAGGAAGGAAGGAAGGAAGAAGAAAAGGAAGAAAAAGCACTGCCATCATTGGTCAACTAGTTAAGTCCTAAAACTTACCAGCAGCTGGGAAAATAGGCCTCTTGCTTCACAGGGAAGAAGCAGTGGAGACACAAATTACAGGAAAGCTGGCTAATAAGCAATAAAATCAACCCTCCTCTTCCATAACTTTTATTCAAGATTAGTTTGATAGACCCCTGGGGAATAAGTTTTCTCATTGCTTTTAGGGTGACTGTTTCAGTAGACTGAATGTTACATGATGTTTCTGTATTTGCAGCTGACTCACACACTTTGATCTGCTTCCCCAGAAAACCAGGTAGTCTTCTCCTTGCATGCAAAGAAATCAAAGGAGAGATGTGAGACCTTTCTGGCTCCTGATCAATCATCACAGCAACAAATCAAAGCCAAATCAACATTGATGTTGAGTTCTATTCTCTCAACCTCAGAGGTACATGTATATTTTGTGAAGCTCTGGGACATATTTTTTTAAATAATTTTTTTGTGAACAAAAATAAATCTCTTTTTCTTTGAACTACTTCTGTGGGAGAGAGAAAGTAAAGTTTATCCCTTTCCAACACCAAATTAACAAATGTTCTATAAAGAAGGACAAGCTCAGGGCAGGAAATAAGTCCTTCCAGAACAATGATGTGAAATATTATCAAGAAATAAGCCACAATAAGAAAAAGGCTTTGTCCTCTCTGTAAACTTTCTGACTGGATAATTCTTACACATGTCTACTTAGAGATTAGCCTCCTGCTGTCTCCAGGTATCCATATGGGGAGGTAATGTCCTGTCTGATTTATCAACAAAATCCAATAAACTGATGCTCAGACTTCATGCTCAGATATCAGACTTTAATGTACAAATCAATTATGTCCTAACCCCATATGGGCATCTAGGGATATGAATTATATTACAGCTACATTGTCCCCCTCCTCTACGTAAATGAATCCGGGTCGAAAGAGATGTTGGCCAGGTTCACATATCATGGTACTCGGGTTCTAAGTGTCAAGTGAATTAAATAATCCAATTGCAGTTAAATAAATATTTAAAAATATTATTTTACCCCAACATGGGATCTCAGTCATTTCTGTCCAGGTGTTCAATGCCTATATCATCTCATCTTTCCGTCATTGTAGCATCTAATAATGTAATATTCTGTTTTGTCTATCAACATTCCCTCAGGGAATCCAGTTGCTCTGTTTCTCTATCAACCTAATTTTACATCGTGACTCACATTCTTAGGTGGAACTATTAAGTTTGCCTTTTTGACTCTGAAAGTCTCCCTTTCACCTAAACCATTTCTTTTTCTTTTTCAAGATCGGTTCCTCTTCTTTCTAGAATTTTGCTGAGTAGCATTACGGATACATGCAAAAGATAAACTTTGGCAGGAGGACTGAGTTGCAAAAATCAGACAAAACTTCCTATAAGAGTTCATTTTCTCTGCAGGCTAATCACTGTAATTTAACAATAGGAAGGCAAGCAATGACAAGCAGTGCAGTTTACTAAAAAATTGCCACAATGTAACTTGATCTACTTAAAATATAGCAGGTCTCTTTATATGTGTTTACCATGTATTTTATAGCCACGATTAATCACAGTGCTTAAGTGCAAGAGCTACTTATTATATTGTTATTAATTAGTATTGTTCAGATTTGATCAGAGTGTGATGACTTTGAGATCAAAGAGAGGAATACTTAATTTTCTTGAAATCTGTAGGTTATAGTAGTTAGATGGGGTGATCATGCTTCAGCTCCCACTAGCCTGAAAGTTTGGTGGTTGATGTCAGGCTAATTATTCACCTCAGCCTAATTTTCCTTCCTTATCTTTATGAAGATACACTGGCAGAAGGTTCCATGCTATCTAATATGGAATGGTGTAACTATGACAACATATACAATCCTTTTCCTGTGTCAAGTGGAATATTGAAATGATTAATGATGTTTGTCCATCGTGTTCAAAGAGGACCTTGATATCTATCAGGTTGTGGGCTGTTTACGATGTGTCCGCAGGTGGCTGGTGAGGCCTATACGGGCACGAAATGTTCTGCCACATGTTGGGCAGACATGTGTGGGCACCATTGTCGCAGCATTTGCAGCTCTGGCTTTGCAGAGTGCTCACTTTTCTTCTGCTATGGCTGTTCTTCTGTCCTCAGATATTTGGCAGCCTTGGTGGATCAGCAGGAGGTGGTGTCGATATCGATATCGAGGGACTTGAAGGAGGCTTTCAATGAGTCTTTGTATCACTTCCTTTGTCCCCTGTGCGATCGCTTTCCTTTAGACAGCTCACCATAGTGGAGCTGTTTAGGGATGCGATGGTCTGGCATCCTTGCAACATGGCCTGTCCAGAGTATCTGGGCTTTCATCAGCAGGGTGGGAATTGATGGCAGGCCTGCTCTGGAGAGGACTTCTGTGTCTGGCACCTTATCCTGCCACCGGATCCTCAGAATTCTATGGAGGCAGGTCATGTGAAAGTGGTTCAATTGCCTAGCATGCCTCCTGTATACAGTCCAAGTCTCACTGGCATACCTGAAGGTAGTTAGCACTACTGCTCAGTAGACTTTGAGCTTTGTAGCAAGGCTTATTCCACGTTGGTCCCACACATTGGTCAATAATCTGCCAAATGCAGAACTTGCCTTGGCGATTCTGCAGTTGACCTCAATGTCAATTGTCACTGTACGGGAGAGGGTGCTGCCAAGGTATGCAAATTGGTCCACTGCTTGCAGCTTTTGTCCCTTCACTGTGATGGTGGGCTCTTGGTATTTGGCTTTCGGAGCTGGCTGATGCATCACCTCGGTCTTCTTTATGTTGATAAGGAGACCAAAGTTGTTGCATGCTGCTGCAAATTTGTCCACGCTGGCTTGCATTACCTGCTCTGATCCAGCATTCAGGGCACAGTCGTCAGCAAAGAGAAGGTCACGTAGCACAGTCTCCTTTATCTTGGTGACAGCCTGGAGTCTTTGCAGGTTGAACAGTTTCCCATCGGTCCTGTATCTCAGGCTAACTCCCAAGGAACTGTTCTGGAAGGCATCTGACAGCATGGCTGAAAACATTATGCTGAACAAGGTCGGTGCCAACACGCACCCTTGCTTAACACTGTTTGTAACAGAAAAGGCCTCTGAAGCTTCTCCATCGTCCAGAACACGGGCCATCATACCATCGTGAAACTGACGAATCATCAGGATGAATTTATCAGGGCACCCAAATTTTGACATGATGCGCCACAGACCTTCACGACTGACAGTGTCAAAGGCCTTAGTGAGATCCACGAAGGTGGTGTACAATTCACGATTCTGCTCTTGACACTTCTCTTGGAGCTGTCAGGCTGTGAAGATCATGTCCACAGTGCCACGCTCTTTGCGGAAACCGCACTGTGCCTCAGGTAATAAACCCTGTTCCAGGTGGTCAGTCAGGCGGTTCACCAACACTCGTGCAAGGATATTGCCTGCGATGGAAAGCAGTAATATTCCTCTATGATTATCACAGACTTGTCGATTCCCTTTCCTCTTATAGAGGTGTATGATGGATGCATCTTTCAGTTCCTGAGGAATGGATCCTTGATTTCAGAAAGATTGGAACAGCTGAGTGAGTTTGTCGACAAGCACTGCACCACCATCCTTATAGACCTCTGCTGGTATCGCATCAGATCCTGGGGCCTTGCCACTGGACAGCTGGCTGATAACCTGTAGGGTTTCAGTCTTTGATTGTGGGGAGTCCAAGCTGTGGTTGATATCCACCTGGGGCATTCTATCGATCACCTCGTTGTTGATGGTTAATTTTAAATATAATGCTTAATTTTCTTGAAATCTGCAGGTTATAGTAGTTAGTTGGGGTGATCATGCTTCAGCTCCCACTAGCCTGGAAGTTTGGTGGTTGATGTCAGGCTAATTATTCACCTCAGCCTAATTTTCCTTCCTTATCTTTATGAAGATAAATTGGCAGAAGGTTCCATGCTATCTAATATGGAATGGTGTAACTATGACAACATATACAATCCTTTTCCTATGTCAAGTGGAATATTTGAAATGATTAATACTTCACTGTAGAAGGAGTCAGAGTCACATATCTGTGAAATATATTCTATACAGTTTCTTCCTGATGTCAGTTACTTGCTGGATATTTTGGTTCATACCTCTCAGGACTAATGAGATTCAGTGTGGCCACAAATGTTACAAAGGACAAAAGGAAATCATAATAGACACAGGTAGTCCTCGAGTAGTTACAACCACAACTGAGGCCAAAATTTATGTTGTTCAGTGAGCCAGTTGTTAAGTGAGTTTTGCCCCATTTTACAACCTTTCTTGCCACAGTTGTTAAGTGAATCACTGCAGTTGTTAAATTAGTAACACAGTTGTTAAGTGAATCTGGTTTCCCCATTGGCTTTTCTTGTCAGAAGGTTGCAAAAGGTGATCACGTGGACACTGCAACCATCATAAATATGAACCAGTTGCCAAGTGTCTGAATTTTGATCACATGACCCTGGGGGTTCTGCAACAGTTGTAAGTGTAAAAAATAGAATAGAATGGAATGGAATGGAATGGAATAGAATAGAATAGAATAGAATAGAATAGAATAGAATAGAATAGAATAGAATAGAATAGAATAGAATAGAATAGAATAGAATTCTTCATTGGCAAAGTGTGATTGGACACACAAGGAATTTGTCTTTGGTGCATATGCTCTCAATGTACATAAAGAAAAATAGCATATATTCATCAAGTATCATAAGATACAACACAGTGATAGTCATAGGTTACTAATAAGCAATCAAATCATACCAGGAAAAAAATAAAACAATATAAATTGTAAAAGATACAAACAACATGGTTATAGTCATAAGTGGGAAGAGATAGGTACTAGGAAGGATGAGAAGAATAATAGTAATACAGTCTTAGTAGATAATTTGACAGTGTTGTGGGAATTAGTTGTTTAATAGAGTGATGGCATTCAGAAAAAAATGTTCTTGTGTCTAGTTCTGGTGTGCAGAGCCCTATAGCGTCGTTTTGAATGTTGAAACAATTTATGTCCAGGATGTGAGGGGTCTGTAGCAGGGATGGGTTCCTGCCGGTACGCTCTTACCTGTTGGTCGCCGCAGAATCGAAGAAGGTGGTGGCGTTCGCAGCGCGGGGCTTCCCCCGCCCGCTTTCTCCCACCCGCCTAGATGCCGCCATTTGCGTTCTTTTGCCCTCTGCGCATGCGCAAAGCGTTCTGCTTGTGCAGAGGGCAAAAGAACGCAAATGCCGGTGTCCAGGTGGGCGGGGGAAAGCGGGTGGGGGAAGCCCCGCGCTGCAAATGCCACCGGCTTCTTCGGTTCTGCGGCGACCAACAGGTAAGAGCGTACCGGCAGGAACCCACCCCTGGTCTGTAGATATTTTCACAGCCCTCTTTTTGACTCGTGCAGTATACAGGTCCTCAATGGAAGGCAGGTTGGCAGTAATTGTTTTTTCTGCAGTTCTAATTATCTGTTGAAGTCTGTCTCTGTCTTGTTGGGTTGCAGAGCCAAACCAGATAGTTATAGAGGTGTAGATGACAGACTTAATAATTCCTCTGTAGAACTGAATCAGCAGCTCTTTGGGCAGTTTGAGCTTTCTGAGTTGGCACAGAAAAAACATTCTTTGTTGTACTTTTTTGATGACGTTTTTGATGTTAGGTGTCCATTTTAAATGTTTAGATATGATAGCCTAGAACAGTGATGGCGAACCTTGGAGCGCATGCGCGCTCGTCTGGGATGTGACCTGGAAGAGGAGCTGCCCAGTGGGCATGTGTGCACCGGAAAATGAACTTCCGGTTTACAGCACGTGCATGCACACCAGCCAGCTAGTCTTCCGGTTAATGGCGTGCATGCACATGCGATGATCAGCTGGCTGGCGCGCATTGCTCACTCCTGAAAAAGGAAGATCAGCTCCTCCAGTTTCCGGCACTGGCACACACACGAAGGCCAGCTGATCATCGCATGTGCGCCAGAAACCCAGAAGAGGAACGGGCAACGCTGCACATGCCAGGCAACATGGCTTCGCGTGTTCGCCCTCACGGGCCTAGAAATTTGAAGGTCTCTACTGTTGATAGTGTGTTGTCTAGTATAGTAAGAGGTGGTAGTATAGGAGGGTTTCTCCTAAAATCTACCACCATTTCTACGGTTTTGAGTGTATTTAGTTCAGGATTGTTCTGGTTGTATCACAAGGCTAGTTGTTCAACCTCCCGTCTGTATGCAGATTCATCATTGTCTCAAATGAGGCCAATCACTGTTGTATCATCTGCAAACTTCAGTACTTTAATAGAGGGATCTTAAAAACAATCGTAAGTCACTTTTTTCAATGCTGTAATAACTTCAAATGGTCACTAAATAGCACTTAGCACTTTACTTATATACCACTTCATAGTGCTTTACAGACCTCTCTAAGCGGTTTACAGAGTTAGCATATTGCCCCCAACAATCTGGGTCCTCATTTTACCGACCTCAGAAGGATGGAAGGCTGAGTCAACCTTGAACCGGTGAGAGTTGAACAGCTGAACTGCTGAACTAGCAGTCAACCTGCAGTCGCAGCATTTAACCACTGCGCCACCTCGGCTAAATGAATTGTTATAACTCGAGGACTACCTGTATTCAGAAATACCAGCCTGTGTTCCTGAGTCTGTCTGTTGCTCCCATTCCTTCTGAGAAAAAGAAAAAAAAAAGAGCTTGTAAACTAGACAAAAAGGGGGAAGGTCAAGATCAGAAAGGGATTTATTTCCTTCCCTTTCTGGACCTCCTGCTCATATCTCAAGATTAATATGTAGGTCACATCAGGAGTGATTGTCAAACAAGAATATAGGTCTGAATGGTTGTCAGCTCCTAGCACAAAGGTTAAAATGATAACTCCAGGGGTTATCATTTGCTGGGTGGAGGGAGCTTGGGTGGAGGGAGCTTGAGGCAGCTTGCTAGACCCGGAGAGCAGTCAAAGAACTGAAATTAGGATGTTCAGGAAATCCTGTGGCAAAAATGGACATGGGCAGGAATCTTTTGCACTGTTTATGTACAAATCTCTTATCGTGTGCTCATCCTGAATATACCACCAGTCACTCATGATCAGAAATTTGGGTAGATACCAACTTCTCACCATTTGAAGTGTAGCACATACTGTATGCAAAAAACAATTCAGGAAAGCCAAGTAGAATCTAAAAACAGATGAAAGCCTCTTCAGAAGGAAAGCAGGGAAAAAAAGCCACAAGAGGACAGCAGCAATTTTAAAATTAAAAGCACAGATGTGTTTTTGAAACTGAAAGATTTAAAATATTGTACAGTACAGGCAAAATAGGACTTCTTCTCCTGCACACAGAAAGAAAGAGACCCAGTTCTGGCTGGTCAGAATATTTTGATTTTCTAATAAATCCCTTATGGTTTTGCAACTTACTGTGCTCTTGATGTGATTATTTGTCAGTACAGCATGTCTCTTCTAAGTACATATATATAGGAGGTTTTGATCCATCTTGGTCTTATGAAGCCATTTATCAATGTTTTCAGATGCAACAGTATTTATTGGTTTGAAGTGTAAGCGTGAGTGCAGAAAGGCATTCAACGGATGTATGTAGTGGTGAATGCACAGTGTGTATGCCACTGTCTAATGTTTAAAATAGTGCCAGACAGTGTAAGTTATGGGGAGTGCTTGAAAATTGCTCTCTAGTTTGGTCACAAAGTGAATTCTGAGCTATTAGACCAATTGAGGTGTTGCTTCTACAACCAAATTTTCAAAAATTCACATTTCAGAAATTCCCAAATGCCAACCCAAATGAGTGTCCTGTTAGCCTTATCCTTAAGAAACTACAAATTGTGAATCTAGTTCTAAAAGGATCATGTAGCCCAATTGAGTTTTCTAAACCTAGATTGATTATTTACGAATTTGTTGAGGAGATAGTCTAGAAGCAGCTTATTAACAAACTATTTAGGAATAAATTGGTATCAAATAGATAATCTGTTACTTGTTTTCTTCCTTGGGTCGTAAAGTTAAAATTATGTTTAATTCATAATTATAAGAATCACTATTTGTCTCTTTGAAGGCATCTGTATATGGACTTGCCTCCTCCTCTTTGGATAATCTAGATAATCTATACTATTGCGTAATGATACTCCCACTCCCCACTGGGTTGTCATTGACAGGCAAACTCTGAGATCACAAAGATATGTTAAAAAGAGCTTCCTGTATATAATTATTGTTAGAACAAGTGAAAATATAAAATCAAATGCTTAAGGATGAAATTGTAAATAAAAAAAACATTGACCCGGGAGTTAACTTCATAAATTGCAATGGTGCATATAATATTTATTTAAATTCAATTCTGGATTTTTGTTGAAAAATCCAAAGTTTAAGCAGCTGATGATGTTTTCAATTGTCCTGCTAAAGCATGAGGATGATTATGGTGGATACTGCCATTATTACTAATGTATTTAAAATGTCAAGGTGACATTTCTATCTGCTTCATGAATTTGAGGCAAAGGAGTTTGCACATATGGTGAAAAGATTCTAATTAGGTTAGATGTGATCCCTTAGCCTTAGTCTTGGAGTCCCAAAGGTGCTTTTTCAGGAGACAACTGGACTCTCTTGTTTTTTCTTTGAAGATGTTTCGCTTCTCATCCAAGAAGCTTCTTCAGCTCTGACTGGATGATGGGGAATGGAAGGATTTATACACCTTGCAGACAGCTGGTCATTTGTATTCGTTTAGAGAGTCATTGAGGATACCTGGAGGTTTATCTGTTCCTCAGGATCACCTGAGTGGTGCAAATGGGCTTGAAGCCTTCTTGGCTGCAGGATGTTTTCTGTCCTGTGTCCCTTCACTGTTGAAGACAGGTGCAGGCTGTTGGGATGGGTCTGTGCTGTCTGTATCTCAAATGGAAGTGCAAATGGTTCCTGTAGCCTGCAGTTTTTCTGGAAATCTGTTCATACTCCGACACCATTCTAAGGATGTTCATCCCAAAGTGAATAGTTCAGTCTTGGAGTAAACCTTATTTTCTCAATATGACATTTTAAGCTTTTATTTGCAAGTGTCAATACCAAAAATGCTACATTAGTCTAATGTGGCAGCTAAAATAAAGTGACCAGATATTTTTTTTTAAGCGGGACACTGACGGGGGGCGGGGCCGCCCATTTGAGTTTTGCCCTCTGCGCATGCGCAGAACGCTGCGCATGCGCAGAGGGCAAAAGACCGCTAATGTCGGCGTCCGGTGGGGGAGGCGGGAGGCCTTTCCTCGCCTCCCGCCTCCCCTTCGGGAGCCGGCAGTGGCTTGGGCGCAGCCGCGTTTCTTTCTTTGCATCCTATTTGCTCTAGTTTTTAACTCTTCGGGGATCTCTCCCCCCCTCCTATTTTACTACTCTCCCCTCACCTGCTTGCGCAGCGCGGCCAGGGGCTGCTTGCAGGCTTCCCAGTCTTTACGGCCAACCATCCCGGCTCTGCTCGACTGGGTGGCGGCGATCTCCTCCTCCAGGGCTCGATTGGCCGCCTCGAACCCCCGCACCCGCTGCAGATAGCCGGCCAGGCACTCGTTCAACCCTTGCAGCGCCTCCTGCTGCCGGCCCGGGCCCAGCAAAGAAGCCGCCGCTATGCTCGCACGGAACCGGCTTAACAGAACGTCGGAACCGCTGGAGTTGGCACGCACGGAGGCATTATTAGAGGAACTGAGGAAGAGTCGTCCGGAGCTGTTCCAAGGATGAGGAAGAGAGAAAGCCATTGTGCTGCTACCTGAGCGCCTTTGGTGGCCTATCGCCTTCTTATATCGCCGGTCTTTCTAATTTGCATGCCCCAGGTAGCGGTCAGCCAATGCGCCCCGGCTTCCGCCTTTCGGCTTCGCTCCGGACTCCTGGGCAGAAAGCAACAGTAAGCGTAGCAGGCGGAGTGTCGGAGCCAAGAGTAAGGTGACCAGACGTCCCGCTGTTTTCAAAATTTGTTTGTTGTCGGGCATTCTTTCCAAAAAAGCGTGACTTTTTGGAAAGAATGCGGGACGTCTGGTCACCTTAAGCTAAAACCATTCTTTAAAAATATATATCTCTGCAGGCTACTTCAGCTGACTGCTAGCTGCAGTTCAGCAGTTCAGCTGTTCAAATCTCACTGGCTCAAGGTTGACTCAGCCTTCCATCCTTCTGAGGTCAGTAAAATGAGGACCCAGATTGTTGGGGGCAATATGCTGAACTCTGTAAACCGCTTAGAGAGGGCTGTAAAGCACTATGAAGCAGTATATAAGTCTAAATGCTATTGCTAAGTGCTAAATATCTTTGATTGTGCTGATTTAGGATAGTAATAATTTAAGCTGTTCTATAAATGGTATGAAGGACCTTCAACCTCTTGCATCTATGCCACTTTACCAGCTTGTTCCCCTTCTTGAGTATGTGTGTTTGACTCCAATTCTCATAATCATCATCCAGCATGGCCAACAGATTGTGAAAGTTAAATCACAGGGCAGTTCCAAGTAACCATCTTTTCTGATGTCCATGTCTCTTAATTTTCACATTTGAATTGAAGCAGGACATGTGAGGGCAGATCTGAGCATCATGAATGTTACAAAGGCATGAGGACTATGAGTAGTGCTTGATGTGAATCAACATGCAATCAGAAGGTGCCCTTCCTGGCCAATAATTAAGCAGAGATGTTTCAACTAATTTGTGTTGAGCTGCTGCTGACTAATATTGTAATCAAATGCTTCACTTTGCTTCTTTACTTTCTCATTAAAACAAACAGTAAAATATAGCAAACTACAAGCTTTTCCTTTGCTCACCATGATGCCACAATCCCTACTCCTTTCTTGAGTGTTGTATCACTTTGCCAGGAGACAATGCAATAGTTGAGAAGTTGGATGTGTGAGGCATCCTTTCCAATGGCCATGCAGGTTACCCAGTTAAAGACAGCACTGTGAGATGCTGCTGCTTTTGTGGGTCTAGGACATGGCCTGGGCCACATGGCCTGGGCCACTTCACCATGGCCCCCTCATCCCAGCCGATCCACTGCAGGGCCCCACTTCCCTTCTGCAGGGCCAAAGCCGACCATCCCCTGCTGCATGGCCACGGCCTCCAAACTTACTGCTTGCAAAGAGAAATTCTCCATATCACGGGTGTCAAACTCGCCACGTCACGTTGATATCACGTGATGTATCGTGACATTTTTTGCCTTCGTGGAGCTGGGGTGGGCGTGGCTTGCACGTGACACATCTGGCCCGTGGGCCGCCAGTTTGACAACCCTGCTCCATATGTGCATACACATCCTGCACACCTTCAGCAGAAAACATTGCCCAAGAGCAATGGTGGCTTGGTCAGCAACAACAGGATATACATGTATGAAGGAAGGAATGATGAATGCTCCTGCAAAAGATCACACAAAACGTGCAAATACAGTGTATATCCACAATAACATCTAATGAAATTTCAGCAGGAATAGCAATAGCACTTGGCATGGCACTCAAATTCATTCCAAGTGAATCAGAACCTTTTTGGGTGGATCTCAGGCTGGGAAAGGTTATTCTATAATCTGCCATTCACAAACTATTTTGTCAGAGTTATTTAAACTCTTATTTACAACCGAATTACCTTCTTTACCTTGAAGCCCTTCTTTGCTCATCTTTGAAAATATGCTGATAGACAGAAGAATTTATAATGGGTCTACACTTGAGGACCTACAGTATTTACAGTAAATCTGAGTCCTACAGAAGAGCCCATGTATCACATTAAATCTCACTGGGTGTCTTCTAAAGAGGATACTTGATAGACATTCTTTTTTAGTGCATTAGTTTAATAATATTTAATAACGTTATTTGAATTGATTAGCTTTGCTCAAAGTCTATGGAGATTCTTAATCATCCAGGTCACAGTTGTCCCAAAGATGCTTTTTCAGGAGGCAACTGGACTTTAATTGTTTTTTTTTTTCTTTGAAGACTTTTTGCTTCTCATCCAAGAAGCTTCTTCAGCTCTGACTGGATGGTGGGGAATGGAAGGATTTATATCCCTTGCAGGCAACTGGTCATTTGCATCCTTTTAGAGAGTCATTGAGGCACTTGGAGGTTTATCTGTGTCCTCAGGGTCACCTGAGTAGTGCAAATGTTCCTGTAGTCTGCAAATTTTCCTGGAAATCCGTTCATACCATTTGAAGGATGTTCATCCCAAAGTGCATGGTTAAAAGTCTATGGACTTTTCTTCTTTGAAGACGTTTCACGTCTCATCCAGCTTCTGGGAGGAAAAAAACAAGAAAATTCCAGTTGCCTTGAAAAAGCACCTTTGGGACAACCATGACCTGGATGACTGAGTATCTCCATAGACTTTTAGGCATGCACTTTGGGATGAACACCCTTCGAATGGTGTGGGAGTATGAACGGATTTCCAGGAAAAATTGCAGACTACAGGAACATTTGCACTACTCAGGTGACCCTGAGGACACAAGATAAACCTCCAAGTGCCTCAATGACTCTCTAAAAGGTTGCAAGGAGTATAAATCCTTCCATTCCCCATCATCCAGTCAGAGCTGAAGAAGCTTCTCGGATGAGAAGCGAAACATCTTCAAAGAAAAAAACAAGAAAAGTCCAGTTGCCTCCCAAAAAAGCACATTTGGGATATTAGCTTTGCTCCTTAGCTTTTATTAGTTGATCATATTTTAGTAGCATAGGGTTGATTTTTAAAAAAATATTGCGAGCTGATTTAAAAAGGCTTTTTGTCTGATAACAGAGTTTGCCTACATTGTAAAATAAAAAGTAAATAAGCTTGATATTTTGAAGCTGGGAATAGACAATTCCCTCTGGATTGTGTGGGTTGTTTTTTTTTTTGCTGCACCAACAATCTCTTGAGCTCCCAGTGTAATGCAATAATTATGTAGCAGTGTCAATGATTAATCAGGTCCTTTTCCTTGCTATAGCTTGGTCAATGTCATAAACATTCAGTCATTGAGAGAAGTGCTCACGCTTTAGGCACGATTTGAAAGATCAGAATCTTATTCAAACATACTGTAAATGACCTTACAGTGTAATGGAGCATTGGGTGATGCTGCTGGTAGCAAGCTAAAAACAATCAAAAATAGCAGGTATTTTTTCCCCCTACAGAGAATAAATTAGTATTTTTTACAGCATCTATTAGTCATTTGTGGCTGTGGGCATCCAAACAAAAATAAACACTGGAAAGAAAAACAAGATTCATACTTGCAGTTTGTAAAATGTTAACATTTAAAGCCTGTAGTATACAGTAATCCCTCGCTATATCGCGCTTCACCTTTCACGGTCTTGCTGCTTCACGGATTTGCGTGGGCGGCCAGGCAGTCAGCGGCAAAGCGCGCAGCTCCGGGACTCGCAAACCTCTCTGATGAGTTCTGCGCCTGCGTGGTGGTCTCCTGCTTCAGTCTGGCAGCGGCAGGCGAGTAAAGCGGTCCGATGAGCTCTGCGCGTGCACAGAAGGACTGCTGCTCATCAGCTGTAGGCGGGCCGCGCTGTCAGCTTTCCCTGAGGGAAAATGGCCATTCGCGCCAAATCGACGAGGGAACGGCCTACAAGCTCGCTCAGGAGATCAGTGCCAAGCAGCCACAGCAGACGTCAAGAGAGGGAGAGGTTGGAGGATTTTTCAGGCTTTTTTTGGGCGCCGAAAACGCAGAAGCCGGGTAGGAGGGGTTAAAAAAAATAAAGTTTCCTACTTCACGGATTTCGCCTATCACGGGTTCTTTTTGGAACCTAACCCCCGCGAAAAACGAGGGATTACTATATTTCATTCTGAGTTTCAAGAATTATCTACATTTCTCAAACTGGTCACTGAAATAAGATTCCTTCCTTCCTTCTTCCTTCCTTCCTTCCTCCCTCCTTCCTTCCTTCCTTCCTTCCTTCCTTCCTTCCTTCCTTCCTTCCTTCCTTCCTTCCCATATGATTCAGTAACTGTTATTTCCATTAATAAAATGTTAATTTTTTTAATGTCCAACAAGATACAAAAACAGTAGTTCCAAAAATTATACAAAAGAGACATTCAAGTCATACAAATGTTATATTACATTAACTAATGCAAAAATTATTGCTTACTTGTAAAAAAAATATTCTAGATAGATAGATATTCATATTCCTTTAGAATTTTGCACCTTGATCAAGAACATCATATCTCCTCCTCTAGCCAAAGGAAGTCCTTGGAGATTCTCCAGAGTCCGGACAATATACATTAGTCTTTTTATACGAAAAAGAAAGTCATTTAAGCTCATAAAACCCTGGAGTTCAAAGGGACCTAAGAGGTCATCAATTCCCTTCATGCCACAGGATTCACTGCACCATCCCTGATAGATGACTAGTCAACCTTGGTTTGAAAACCTCCAGTGAAGGAGAAGGAACCACTCCTTGCGGTAATCTAGTCCACTGATTGACAGCTCCTACTGTCAAGAGGTTCTTCTTAACATCTAATCTGTCTCCACATCTTTGAAGTTTCATCCCATTAGTTCTAGTATTACCCTCTGGAGCAAGTGAGAATCTGCCAAGAGGGAAGAAACAGGACAACCTGTTAAGTTCCAGTTAAGATTTATTGCTCAAACCTATACACAAGAATCTAGTCAACTAATGGTCAGTATTAAATTGGCACTAGATAAGAGTTAATGGAATTCAAGGGGCGCTGGACTTGGATCGCTTATGGGAGCATAATACTCCAGACTGATTCCTCCCTTGACTCTGCCTCCAGGCTCTGCCTCTTCTTCTCCTACAGAACCATCAACCAATGTGACTGCCTTTCAGATATTTGAAGATTGATGTCATATCTCCTCGCAACCTTCTCTTCTGCATGTTAAATATGCCCAAGTCTTTTAATTGTTTCTCATACGATTTGGTTTCCAGTCCTTTCATAATCTTGGTACCCCTTCTCTTGATTTGCTTCAGTTTATCAATGTATTTTTTTTAAATTGGGCTCTGTAGAACCAACACAATACTTCAGGTGAGACCTGACCAATGCAGAGTACAGTGGGACAATTACTTCTCTATACTCCTCTTGAACCTCCTCAGAAGTATTGTGTTGGCTTTATCATCCTGTTGGGATATCTGTTAGGCTGTAACTGTTGAGTCATACCTTGGACATAACTATTCATATAATTATTTCTGTATTATGACACAAGTGGGTGGCTGATGTCAGAATTATGTAAACAGAATGTTCTTATCAGACAATTTACTAGAACAAAGTTAAACAAAATTTTTGAATCTGAAAGTGTTATTACAATACAGCGGTCGGTCTTATCCCAAACAAAACATCCTTCCAGAGAAATGTTATGATAGGAAGGGCTTTTAAACCCTAGAAATATCAGTATTACAATTTCTTTGCCATTCATGTGGAATTATATTTTTTACATATCTGTCTACATAACAGGTGAACACTTCCTGTATATGTATGTGATGATGTTCGTCCATCGTGTTCGAAGAGGACCTTGACATCTGTATCAGGTTGTGGGCTGTTTACGATGTGTCCGCAGGTGGCTGGTAAGGCCTATACGGGCACGAAATGTTCTGCCACATGTTGGGCAGACAATGTGTGGGCACCATTGTCGCAGCATTTGCACCTCTGGCTTTGCAGAGTGCTCGCTTTTCTTCTGCTATGGCTGTTCTTCACAGCCATATGTATGTATATGTATATCCAACTACATGGACCCATCATAATCTCCCCAGTGATGTGTGAACATGACACAATGGATTTTCATGAACTAAAATATGTAATTGAGAAAAATTGTCATTGTGCCATGCTGCTGTTTCTCAGCCACAATACACACACACACACCTAAGCAGTGGCATCCTGTCAGGTGTGGAAACAATTATAGAAATAGCTACTGGTCCATGATTAATTGCCTTTCCTGCACTATTCATGCACCTTGCCTCCAACCTGATTTTTAATAGAAGAGATTCTTTCTTTTCAAATTATGAAACTTTCTCTGCCCAATAACTAAATTTGTTTTATCCTGTTGATAGCCAGTCATATTTTTTCTGGCTAGGAAATAGTCAGCTGCAAGCTAGCACAATAAGCTGGTGGAAATTGTACAACAATATATCTTTCCCGTACACACCATGTACTTCCTTTGCAGCAAGCAAATACATCACCAGAACTATTGTAATTTGCTGGAATGTTGCCACAGCTGAGGAAGAATTGATAAGGGAGAGAGAGAGAAATGGGGAGAAAATGAGTTACTAACCAAATACAGTTTGGATAGGAAACCAAAAAGCCAATGAAATTGCCAAAAAGCCAATGAAATTCAATAACTTGAAAAAAGATGTCAGTGCCAAGCATCTATCTTAAAAAAAGAGTACTTTTTCATCAGTTTTGTAAAGAGATCAAGAAACTCTATTGCCATTTTTACTGAAACATTCTGGCAGAGATTTGAAATTGTTTGAAACATTTTGATTAAGGGATGAATATATTCTAGTCACAAGGAATACTGCTATATTTGTGTAGACAGCCATACCAGTTAGGAAAAAGACTGCCAGAGTTTACCAGCTTAGCAATACATACTGTATATGTGACATTGTGGATATTGGTGTCAGGGCAACTATCGTGAAAATCTTCATACAAATCTTTACTTAGCCATGAAACTCTCTGAATGACCTTGGGTAAACTTTTCATCTTCAACTTTAGAGGGTTGTAGTAGAGGAAGGAGAACCGTATATGCCACAGAACTTCTTAAAACCTCTGGAAGAAAAAAGGGAGGCATATGCAGTTAATACTTAAAGAACATATTTTGCACTGGAGTAAAGAACAGCTTGCTTTTCTGGTAAATTAGAAGTCAATCCAAATCGTGTAAAGCTGCCCTGTGCTGAATGGTATCCTACTAGGCTTTGGGGAAAGTGATGTCCAATGAACCAAATTCTCTGGTTGGCACAAAAGCGCAAAATTGAAATGCAATATAAATCCACATAATGTTTTTATTTTAGGCATAGGCAACCTGTGACCTCCAGATATTTCTGAACTGCACTGAAGTCACCATGGCCAATGGTGAGGAAACACTAGTGTATGGAAGGCAACAGGTTTATGCACCCCCACTTGACTTAAAATCAGCATTCTGCCCTGTAATTCTAAGTTTCATTTGGTTTAGATTATTCTGAAATGAAGCCATGCACCAGTAATTTTCCCAATGGCTGTAAGCAGAGTGTTTATTTACCATTAAATATTATAGCTACATAGTCACATCAGCAAATTTTAAGGCAAAATGAGAGCTTTGAAAGGAGTGTCAAAAGATTACTTGCACGCTTTGTCTACATACAGCGGCATTTTGCAGGCTAATTCATCCAGAACCAATGTTAGCTTACCAGATGTAATCTTCTTTTATATACACATTTAAATCAGTCTAGGAGTACAGGGTATCAGGGAAGGTCAAGTCGATAAGATAAATGTATCAATGTTAAACGAGAACTTTCCCAATGAATGGACTGTGTAACTGTCTCGTGTGCGGAAGTGTTGCTACACGAGTTACCTGTCATCGCTGTTTAATACTTTCTCAAAGAGATTTCATTGGATAGGTTGTAGTTGGGATCATGATTAGGGTTTGTTTGTTTTTACTCATATCTGTTAATATTTTTAGAGTTTTGCAATGTTGGAAGTAATAGGATAAGCTTAGTTAAAGTATTCTTCCAAGGACTGGAGCTTCCTTATAGGTAAGATGGACCCACAGACTTTAACTCCTTGTTGGCTGGTTATATCATCAAGATTGCTGAACCCAGGAGGAAAAAGCCCAGCATAATCTTAGCTTGCCAAATCAGATGAAATTAGTAATTTAGCACTATTGGCTAATACAAAATATTCAAATCTTTTGCCCCCATGACCTATTCCTATTTATTAGCCTGGGCAGGACCAAACCAATTACCTTGCTTAAAAATGTAAAACAAATCTTTCACTTTTGTCCCCAACTAAAATGGCATGATCTTAGCCCAAATAACTACATAATTCATGATGACCACTAGCATACATCCAACAAGGATTGTTCAATTAAAATTACACTCAAAGAAAAGGTACTTAAGATGTTTCCAGACAAGTTGTTTATTATGAAAATGTTACAGCTTTTTGTGGAACTGGAAATTGTGTGTGTGTGTGTGTGTGTGTGTGTGTGTGTGTGTGTGTGTGTGTGTGTGTGAAGAAGTCATGACCTTCTACCAATTTCACTGTTCCTTTTCTTGAATAAAAATGGGTTAAGGAAAGAAGATCAACATAGCCGCATCATGGTTTGATTGAAACCATGGGTTTGAAACACCCTCAGCTATGCCAGCAGAACTATCTGTTTTTGTCCCAAAGCAAGAAACAGAAAATTAATCACTGATTGTTCTTCTTCCCTTTGCCCAGGTTATAACAGTGTGATAAAAGCAGAAAGCTCACTTTTTCTAAGACATTTGTATGTTTACGGGCAATCTTTTATTATAGTTACAATTTAGAAAGTTATGTTAAAGTTTAATGACTTACACTGTGACCCACCTAAGGTATTTTTTAATCCCAGCTGTAGTATGCATTCCCTCACTTGAGAATCACTGATCCAACTTAGAACATGGCTCTTTGACCAACCTGTAAAACTCCAACAAAGTTTTCACAGACAAGTTAATATGGCAATTATTAATGTATGCACAAATATTATACAAGAGTGATTTTTTTTTCATTGAAATAACTGTCTTGGAAGCAACAAGATTTCAATAATAAGGCTGCTTAAAAATAACTGGAAATCCAAAAAACTGAATATGAATATGGACATGAAGAAAATTCTTAATTGTAATTGAAGTAATAAAACAAATGTGTTAATTTGGACTACATCCACAGTGATTTAGAAAAAGTTTCTCAGAATTGAACAAATAAATAATGACATAGGGAATAAGGGTTGCACTTCTAAGTTTTTATTTATTTATTAATAAATATAGTAATAATATGGTTTGTTCCATAGTCAATCAGATGTTTATACTGCATTTGGCATCTTTATCTACCTATCGAGTCCTTCCCAAGGACCAGGGATGGGCAGGTGTTGATGTTTGATAGTGTTAGAAGTATCCTCATAGGATGTATCCTCGAGGATGTATGTATCCTCATAGGATGTATGTTGCCTTTTGAAATTAACTGATGGTGTGTAAAACTGTATGAAATATTGATGAAAAATTATCAAATGATTCAAAGTGTAGATTGTGCAGAAGAAACAGATCATATACTCCTGTCATGCAAGAAGATCACGCAAATTGATTATAAACAATGACATAAGACAGTTGTCAAAATTATTCACTGGATCATCTATAAAAATTATCACATACCAGTAATGAAAAAATGGTGGAAACATGGAATTGAAAAACTAGTAAAAAAATGAGCAGGTTAAATTATTTAATTATTGAAAGATATATTTCAGAAGAACTCTAAAATTAAATAATGGTTGCAGGGATTTTTAGTTTGTAATGAATGATTACATTTTTAGAAAACAGTACTGTACATTCTTTTATAGTCTTAACTCTTATATTTTGCTGGAAAATCAGTATGTATATCCACAAAAGAGAAAATATATGTTCTGACCAGGGCTTCCTGAGACAGTAACAATCACACGAATTATGTTCATCCACAGCCCGTAATGAGTTCTAAGCAGTTTGTAAATAGTCCGACAGAAGTCTGCCACAGTCTTTCAGGGTAAGGCTGCTAAGCATCCACCTTTATCTTCCTTGACACACTGCCAAAGACTTAATTGCCAATTATCTTGGCAAGGCCAAACGGAGCACAAACTCAAGACGGAGCTTCAGAGTTTAAACCGACCAGAATGAACAAAGTTGCTTCCTGCAAAGGTTCATGTCCCTTTGCTCCTCCTTTATGTCTTATGGGAGGGGCCAATCATCTCCCAGCCTTACTCCCGAGTCGCCCTTTTTGTCTTAACTGTTCTTGCCTTCTGGCAGCCCCTGTTCCTCTGCCTTGCTGATGTCAGCCTCTGGAGGCTCCGGAGTCAGCACAGAACTCCCAGTTGGCCCTGGCCCCATCTCTGCCTCCAACGCAGAGCCTTCCAATCAGGAGGTTGTGAGTTCAATCCTAGGTAGAGGCAGATGTAGGGTCTCCTGCTTGGGCAGGGGGTTGGACTAGATGACCTGCAAGGTCCCTTCCAACTCTGTTAAACTGTTAAACTCCAGGACTGGCCCATGTTCCTCCCCAGCCTCCTCACTATTCAATTCTGCTGCCAGCTCCACAGGCCGCCGGCGGATCACAACAATATATTCAACAATAGCTGTATTATACTTATAGTTAGCATGTCATCTAGATTATAACCCAAGAAAGAAAGAAATCTAGATGGCTATGGATTGTCTAGTATCAAATACAAATACCTAATCATGCCCCGCTGGGCATGCCAATCCATGCCCCTCTGGGTCACCATTTCAGAGATATTTCTTTACCTAAATAGAGAAAGAGAATGAGCAAGGGCAGGGAAATAAGCAGTGGGAGCAGGAGCAACTTCTGATTTCCTGTCAGTTTCCCCATTGAGTTTCCTTGTGCGAATCTGGCAGAGATAATCAGAAATCCTTTTTCTTGCCCTCTGTCCCTCCCCATCCCTCCCTTCGCCCTTCCCTTCCCAGCAAACAGCTAAGTAATGCTGCTAGTTGGGGGATGGAACAAGAGATTGCAAGACTAGCTGGGAAACTGTCACAGAACATTGAAAATGAATATTATGTGACCACAACAGCAGCCCTGTAGTATAGCAGCAACCAGTAGCACTAAAGCAGCCACAACTTCCCTAAATTTTATTCCTTTGGTAATCATATGGCTTGGATTTTGGATGCACTCTGTAAGTTACCGTATTTTTCGGAGTATAAGACGCACCGGAGTATAAGACGCACCTAGATTTTAGAGGAGGAAAACAAGGAAAAAAGTATTCTGAACCAAATGGTGTAGTAATATATTATTTAATAAAATACCAGTGTAGCAGAATACTTTTTACAACCATGTATACTTTTTACAACCATGTACTTTTTACAACCATGTATACTTTTTACAAACTTCAAACTTGACAGCTTTAAGACTAGTGGACTTCAACTCACAGAATTCCTCCTCCAGTCATGCTAGCTGAGGAATGGGAGTTGAAGTCCACAAGTCTTAAAATTGCCAAGTTTGAAGACCCTTGCACCCCTAACCTCTAACCCAGGGGTCTTCAAACTTGACAGCTTTAAGACTAGTGGACTTCAACTCCCAGAATTCCTCCTCCAGTCATGCTAGATGGGGTAATTAGAAGGCAACCCCCCCATTTTTGCAAAAAACGGCCCATTTTTCTCTCATTATTTTTTGCAAAAACAGGGCATGCAGAGAGTTTGGAAAGCCTGCAGAGCACTCCTAGGGGTTGGGGGAAGGCAAAAACGCCCCCATTTTTGCAAAAACCGGCCCATTTTTCGCAAAAATGGGATGCGGGGACAGAGCTTCGGGAGGCCAAAAATGGCTGTATTCGGTGTATAAGACGCACTGACATTTCCACCCTCTTTTGGGGGGCAAAAAGGTGCGTCTTATACTCCAAAAAATACGGTAATACATTTCAGATATCTTGATTCAAATTTTTTTGCCTTATTATGCCCTGTTTCTCAGTTAAAGGTCATGACAATAGAATTTCAGTAGTATATAGATAACAAGATGGAGAGCCTTTGGCCCTCTAGAGGGACCACAAATCCCATCATGCTTACAAATTGGTTATACTTTCTGAAGCTAATTAAGTTGGAATCAAACAATATCTAGTTCTCTATTCCTGCTGGAGATGATTTCTAAAAAACTTTACTTCTGTGTGATAGGGAATTAACTTCGGCTACCAAACAAATTTTTAAACCAATCAGTCTAAGATACTCCAGAAGGACCATCTTTATGTGTCTGCAGATTTTTTGTCTGCAGTCCTATACACTACTTACCTTATTTGTCAGAGTATAAGATGCACCTAAGTATAAGATGCACCTTAGTTTTGGGGGAGGAAAACAAGGAAAAAAGGCCTCTGCCTCCAAGCAATTTGCCAAACAGCAAACAGCACAGATGATATACACTGTTTGCTGTGTATTTCTGTGCATGTGTGCTTGACCCATAGAAATAGCAAAGAATTGGAGAAATGTACATTATGCCAGAAAGTTTTCTTAAATGTAGTCACACTAACTCCTCCTGATTATTTAAATAGGTCTACTCCAAGGTAACTAAACTCTAATACTAAACAGGACACTGTTACATTTCAGACTATACTTATATAGAGCTGTTAAAATTAATAAAAATTTCTGAAAGTATACATTATTCTCTATTATTTAAAAGACGATACAATAGCACTGGGCCTCTTCAGAGCAAGCATTTATTTTAAAAAGCTTCTTTATTTTGTTAAGTTGTTTAGATTTACAGGGATCTCCAACCTTGGCAACTTTAAGACTTGTGGACTTCAACTCCCAGAATCCCACAGCCAGCAAAGCTAACAAAGCTGGCTGTGGAATTCTGGGAGTTGAAGTCCACAAGTCTTTAAATTGCCAAAGTTGGAGACCCCTGGCTCTAGAACAATAATAAAGCAGTCTTTAAAAAATAAGTCAAATAATTTGAACATTCTACAGACATTTATAGTTATTCACTTACCCCCTTCCATCCAGTTCAGCAGAAAATAAAAATCTGCGTGTCTCTTCCAGCTATCTGCCTTTTTGCAGTTAGTTTCACTTTCATTTTCCCAGTGGCAAATCAGCTGTACATCGGAAAGCTGCTAGTGACTTGCTTGGCTTTACAGACTGTTCCCTCTTTGCTGCAAACAGGTAAATTGCTGGAAGACAGAGGCCAAAGGGTGGGGGTGCTGGGTGGGTGGGGCTACATTCGGTGTATAAGACGCACCCAAGTTTTCACCCTCTTTTGGAGGGGTAAAAAGGTGCGTCTTATACTCCGAAAAATACGGTACTTACTTAAAGAATTATGCCATAAGTTGGGCATCTCAACATCTGGGGGCTGGTGGAACCACTGGATTTAAAGATCATGTTGTACTCTAGTAGGCATAATCAGTGACTCAGTATCTATTTACTTGAGGACAAACTGGTATGTTTGCTCCCTGCCACCCCAGCCAACTTCCTACTAGAGTCTTTACCATTTTGGAATATTGTTATGTTCTGCACAATCCCAAACCTTGGACATCAGGATGTTTGGGGGCACCAGGATGGCTGCAGAAGCATTACGGCTAATTTGTATTCCATGGGGATAGCTTCTCAGAAATAAGCATGCATGTATAAGCAGTTGTCTTTGCTTTATATGGTTGTATCTGAATTGGTGAAATGCCTCCCCCTGCAAATCATAACCTGGAGGCAATGTCTAATGATACAACTTTTTTTCCTTTGTCAAAATGTTTTTCTAAGTTAACAAATTTTTAACAAATTTTAAAGATAACTACTCAGAATAAAGATGTAAAAAGAAGAAGAAACAATGTCTAAAATCATAAGTTAAAACGTTATAGAAAAATTTTAGTGCACATAATCCCCTTTCCTTCCATTTGTTTTCCTGACCATTAACCACAACCTAAATATGTGTACTTTACATTGAACATTGAAGGATCTGCTTAAGTCACTTCATCGGTTATTTTTATGTGTCTCATGGCTGTTTTCCAAGAATACATATTCCAAATGTTTAAATTTGCCTTCTTGTGTGATGGGTGCTATGTACTAGAGTTATTCTGCTGACTACTGACTGCCAGCAGTTTGGCAGTTCAATTCTGACTGGCTCAAGGTTGACTCAGCTTTCCATTCTTCCGAGGTCAGTAAAATGAGGATTCAGACTGTTAGGGGCAATATGCTGACTCTGTAAACTGCTTAGAGAGTGCTGTTAAGCACTATGAAGCGGTATATAAGTCTAAGTGCTATTGCTATTCCTACTGAAATTACATTAGATTTTATTGTGGATATATACTGTATTTGCACTTTTTATGTGTTCTTTTGCAGGAGGACTCATCATTCCTTCCTTTATACATGTATATCCTGTTTCAGTCTGGTTATCAGATTACCTTTCCAAATGTTTGCTTCTGATATGTTTTCGAGGTTAAAATTGCCATGGTTACTGTTGAGACTTCTGTTCTCTTTCCTCTGAGGAATCTGTTGAAAGGAACTATTCCCAGAAGAACTGGAATAATCCTGTCAGATAATTGTAATTAGTACCAGTACTGTGTATAAGTGTCTTTCTCTATGGGTGTATAGTTTTCACCATATGGAGTTAAAAACAACCTCAAGTATTATTTTAATATATCCAATCATTTACTGTCAAAAGCCACCTTAATAAATTGGATTTGACTGATAGATTCACATGTTCTGAGAGCTACAGTATGTTCTACACTGAATATGAGACAGACTGCTTAAAATAGTAAAATAAAAATTTGTGTACTTTTCAAGTTAGTTACTAGTTTCTGCAACTTTTTGAAGATTCATCAAGTACATCTGATGAGAAGATTTATATTTTTGTCTATCTATTATTATTGACTATGCCAGAAAAACATCTTCCACTTTTCTTCCAGATACATTTTCCACTAATGGATTAATGTTTTTCTTGCACTGCAAAAGTAAAATGAAACTCAACAAAGGATAATTTGCAATTTGGATTGCGTGGGCTGATCTATGGATTGGATCCACAAAATCTTTCCAGTTAGAAAAACTCCTTGCATTGTCCAGAAACTTTTGATCCAGTAGAATTTGCTTGATGGATCAGAGGTTATTCCTTATTTCTATGGTAGGTTCCTTAGTTGCCGGCTGTTGGACTTGCTTAAATATTATTGCATGCTAGTATGGTGATTCTGAACATGCAAAAGGAACACAGCCTTAAGGAATATTACCTTGTATTGCAAATTTTTCCATTCAGGAACTACTTCTGATGAGAGAAAAAAATAGGTCCAACTTAGAGTGAAGGATAAATGTACAATTAATAATTTATAGGCAATGTGGAATTATGCTACTATAGATATTAAAGCCTGTGGCTCTTATTAACATATAGGGGATCCACATAGAGTAGAATCATGACTAGTTGAATAAATAAAAACCAAGATGGTGCAACAAATAGAAAGTCGTGGATTTTATAAATTCGCCTCAAAGAACGGTACTAATTGTAGTCAGAAACAGTTGAACCATTTCCATACTGAATAGAAATCTGCTTTAAATATACAATCTTGCCCTCTTCCCTCTAAGGTGGGTTGTCAGATGAACAATGGTTGAATCTTCTGGGGGCACCTCTTTTCTTTCTGTCTTGCCCATGTGTGAGTTGGCACATCCAAGTTCAGATGCAGCTTCTAGAATCTCGCTATCTATAAAGAGGTTGCCAGTGAAGGTTGCCGGGAGTGGGGTGGGGAACGGACGGATGACAAATGGAACACCATCAGGACTTCCATCTCCTTTTCCTGTCCCTGCTGGTTTTCCATATTTAAAGATAAACACATACTGTTAAGTCTAGGGATTGAAGAGGCTTGAGACAGGCTTTCAAGACAACAGCTCTTTATTAGCTATGTACAAGATCCAGCAGAGAACCAGGCTGACAGCTTCCCCTTTTATAGGGAGCTGTCAGATGGCTCAGCCAATCAACGGTCACCATTTTCCCGCTTGAATAGCAGACCTTGGAGTAATCAGGCAGTTTCAATATTCAACACATAGTCATTGTTTTTCATATTCCATTTTTTAAGGTAATAATCCTGACCAGATTCCCCTGCTTGTTTGCCCTATCCTGGCTTACTAAGTTGGAACTTTGACAGAAGCTACTATGCCTTCCAAAATTTTCTTAGAATGGCTGGAGCTTATTTTGCAGCAGGTGCCTTCCTTTGAGAAACTTGGATGTTCCAGGAAGTTTGCAATCTGGGCTTCTGCTAGCGACATCTTCTATTTTCTCCCTGATATTTCTGCTTCATACCATTTAATTTGCATTGGTGGGCATTTTTTTTTTGCCATTATTCTTCTGTCCTGACTATGCATTGGAGATTATGGCCACTCATCTGGAGCAGTGGCCAATGCATTTCAATTCTTGGACTGATATGAGTATAGGATAGCTAAATAAAGTAGCTACCATGACTGATCATAGTTTTTCTGTTTATGTAAAAGTGCTCAACTTCTTTCTAGCAAAAAGGAAGTTCAATAGGGACATACATGACAACATTTAATTAAACATTAACTTATCTGATGTAGCACATTATAGTTGTATTAAAGCTTCAATTGCCGTAGGTGCACAAAGCTAATGCAAACTATGCTCAAGGGACTGGAACATGTGTTTATTCTTCCATGACTATGTGGTCTACCGATGCGATGAGTATAAAGTGCAAATGGTTTCTTCTTAACAAATAATAATCTGTGCTAAAGAGCACTATTTATTTCAAATGTTATAATATTTTATATATGCAATATTCCTCAATAACATTCTATTAATATTAATTAAATGAAGATTATATTTTTTTCTAACAGCACTGTTTTGTAACAGACAAGAAGAAATTTGCTGGATTAGAATTCTACATGGTCAATACATTTCCTGTCACATTCTTACTGTTGTATTATAAGGCCAAGCTTATAGGGAGAGTGTTTATTCCACAACCACAAATAATATATATAATAATATTTGTATGTGCGTAGGGGTATGTATGATAAATTATTTTACAGAAGATTACTGGTGTGAGGATTTAAAAAAGAAATACTCAAAAATAAAAAGTTTTCAGGCAACTTTAAAAACATTACTACATAATGCCTCATGTTGAGGCAATTAAAGAATAAAGATTTATCTGAATTTTGCAGTCTAATTTTCAGAATCCATTCTTGACTTTCGCCTGATTAAGGAAATAATCTCATTGCATCTTTTATGGTTCATATCATAAACATCTTTTACAAAATGAACCTGTTGGCAATCTGCTGATAAACTATGACTTTGTAATTGTTGGGTTTTTAATCTTTGCATGTCATCCAGAGTCACTGTTGTGAAACAGGTGGCCGTAGCAATTATTTAAATAAATCAGTCAATGGCACTTAGCATATGGAGTCCCTGCGGATTTTACTCCACTAGTCATTGCCGACTATAGGGGGTGGTGCTCATTTCCGTTTCAAAGCCATTGAGCCAGTGCTGTCCGAAGACATTTTCATGGTCATGTGGCCAACATGAGGTCATGGAGCCTTGTTATCTTCCCACCAAAATGATACCTATTTATCTACTCGCATTTGCATGCTTTCAAACTGCTAGGTTGTTAGTAGCTGGAACAAGGACGGGAGCTCACCCGTCACTTGGCACTTGGGTCTCAAACCTGGCCTGCCAGCTTTCTACTTAGCATATGATACAGTCAGAATTTATATTTGGTCTATTCTATAGAAATTCCAATGTAAACCTCTCCCTGACTACAAGTAACTTGGGTTTTGTAAAAATGTTGAACTGGTAGAATCATTTTATTAAGAATTACAGTGATCCCTCATTTTTCGCGGGGGTTACGTTCCAAAAAGAACCCGTGATAGGCGAAATCTGTGAAGTAGTAACCTAATTCGCGCTACACCCGCTTGAGGGGGGTTTTCTGTGGCTTGCCTGACTGCCGCCATTCGATCATCTGGCAGTCGGCATTTGGAGCGGCTTGGCGCGTGCACGCGCTGGCTTCATATCCCTCCCTATTCCCCGCCACTCGATCAGCTGGCAGTCGGCATTCGGGGAGGCATAGGCGCGCGCACGTGCTGGCCTCATATTGCTCCCGATTCTCGGGCGGCTTGCGGGAAACAGAGAGGCTACAAGGCCAGCTGCTGAGTCGCGCAGCGCATGAAGCAGGACTCGCTAACGCGCCTCCCCTCCCCGGCAATCCGGGAGACGACGGACAGCATTCGCTGAGCAGCGGTTAACCTCGCTAGCAGCAGGCGCTCCGACTCGTCACGGTGGGCATTCCCATTGCCCCAGGCGCTTTGCACGGCTCCAGGCAGTCAGGTATCGGAGTTAAGCTCCATGACGGCTTGCGCTGGAGCAAGAGGGAAGTATTCATGTGTATTTCACTGCTCTTGGCAAGCTGTTTTACCAATCAGCCAATCAGAATGCAGAACACAATGCACGATGCAAATCTGTGAAGCAGCGAGACCGTGAAAGGTGAACCGCGATATAGCGAGGGATCACTGTATATATCATTGAGCTGAAAAAAGGAAAATGATAGATCTGAGTATTTGAATCTGATGATCAGCTAGCAACTTGGAATCACATAACTGCAGGATGCTGCAGCCAGTCAATATGAATTGGCTGCCAAAGGCCCAAATTGTCATCATGTGACCTCAAGATAGTGCAGTGGTCATAAATGCAAAAACAGGTTGTAAGTAATTTTTTCCAAGGTCATCATAATTGTACAATAACAATACATTGTTAAATAAATGGCTATAAATCAAGACTACTTGTAATCACTACCATTGTTTTGTCTTATCGAGCTAGAGAAGAGATTTTAGCACATGGTTTTGTTAATTACTGAATGTTATCAATAATTATTGTTGTCAATGACTATGAATCCTCAGTGTTTTATATAGTGCAACTTATTGATAGTTTCTCCTTCTCCCCAGAAGATGGCAGCACTTTGAAAGTCAAACTGTAACCATGGTAACTGTAGGGTGACATTACAGCTGTTCATTCTATAACACATTTGAAATCAAAAATAGAAAGTGCTATATATGTAATATGTGCTCAGAATAACACCTGCAGAAAAACGTTAATTGTTCTAATGCCAAGACGAAAAATATCAGTTCCACACAGTAGACCTGATCAGAAAATCAACTCTGCAGGAAGATTCAAACCATACCTTATTGAGATAAGCTATAATAACAGACTACAGTCTACTGCAAATCTGTTTGTGTTTTACTTTCCTTCTTATATCATGGTCAATCAAGGAGGCACCTAAGTGTCTTTGAATTCTAACTTTTAAAAAAATGTTTCAGTCCTCCTGGTTTATACAATATTTCTTGCCAATTTCCCTCAAGGTCACCTCCCTGACCTTCTACACCAGATGACAAACCATCACGTGATTGCGGTCATGCTTATTTTCAGTTTGTCTCAACCTCTTCTCTGACAGTCCTCTCCATTTATGCAACGGAATATTTTAACACACTTTATGCCTGCAAATTTTAATAAACTTTGCCCCAGAATTATATATATATTTTTAAAAAGGTGAAATCTAACATCTGTATTCTGCTTCTAGATGATTCTCTACCTCTGTTTCCATTCCAGCCAAAATCTCATCATCAAAAAGGGGAGGAGTTTCAGCCAAAAAGAGAAATAATAAAGTATTACCTTCGTCAACTCAGTATTTCATAATATGTAATATACACTTTTGAGCAATATTGATTATATGCCCCAATTTTGCTCTTATCCTTTATAGCAGCAGCCCCCAAACTTTTTGGCACCAGGGACCGGGTTCTCTGGAGGGAGGCTTTTCAATGGACCGGAGGGGGCGTGGTTTTGCCTGCTGCCTGCATTCCTTGGATGGGGCTTCACCTGTTTGCACGGACCGGTTTCTGGCATGCTGCGGCCCGGTGCCGGTCCACGGACCGGGGGTTGAGGACCACTGCTTTATAGGATTTAGGGACTTTATAAGGACTTAGATTCTATAAAGGAGACATTAACCACTTGTTATAACAGTAATTTAATTCTGCGGTTGGATGCTGCAAATGTCTTCTAGTGTGTCTGTCTGCCTGCAGTTCTCCTGCTGGTCTATTCTGCTGGTCTGACTGACTTTCTTGGTAGATTTCTTTCTAACAAGCTGGTGGGAGTCTCCTCGTTTAGGCTTTTCTTATAATCAGGGCTTTGACCATCACTCTGCTCTGTCACAATTTTTCCCCAAGCTGATGCTGTCCAGAACATTTTGCAGTACAATTCCATTATCCCCACTCAGCTCACTTTTATGACTCGATAGCAAGCGTGGAGATCTTTTTTTTAACCTGCAACCGAAAATTAAGATTACGGAAGGCAGTCTGCAGGGAGAAAGTCTCAGGTGGCCTCTTAATGACTAATTTATTAGGGCATCAGCTTTCGTGGATTGTAGAAAAGCTGATGTCATAATAAATCTAAGTATCTGAGGCGCCACAAGATTTTTCCGAGCTTTCACAGCAATAAATAGGCACAATTGCTTATCGTGGTAATCAAGAAGGGAAAGGAATGCAAGGTATCAGGGACAGCAGGGGTCAGGTATTTTCCTCCTGACCCCTGAAACTATTGCTGGCCCTTTTTTGAACTATTTCTTCAGGCAATACTGTACACCCCCCCCCCCCGCCCCACTTTCTCCTATCCCCAGTGAATGCAAATGACCAGCCGTCTGCAAATATAAATCCTTCCATTCCCCACCATCCAGTCAGAGCTGAAGAAGCTTCTTGAATGAGAAGCGAAACGTCTTCAAAGAAAAACCAGAAAGTCCAGTTGCCGCTTGAAAAAAAAAGCACCTTTGGAACAACCATGACCTGGATGACTGAGAATCTCCATAGACATATCATGCAGGGGTGAAATCCAGCAGGTTCTGACAGATTCTGGAGAACCGGTAGTGGAAATTTCGAGTAGTTCGGAGAACCAGTAGCGGAAAATTTGAGTAGTTTGGAGAACCAGCAAATACCACCTCTGGCTGGCCCCAGAGTGGAGAGGGAATGGAGATTTTGCAGTATCCTTCCCCTGCCACGCCCACCAAAATTGGATTTCACCACTGGCATATCCCCAGTGAAATGATGAGCCACAAAGTTTATAGTGTACAGTATTCCTGGTTTTAGATTGAATGTAACTATCAGGTATTCTTTGCCACTTTTTCAGAATATGCTATTAAAGCAATCATGCCCTAAAGCACTATAGCCCTCTGAAGGGATCAGCAAGAGCAAAGAACAGCCCCAAATTCGCGGGACGCGTCCCTTGGCTCCGCTCTCATTCCCCCTCCCCTCGCGCTCACTCAGCAGGCCCAGCTCCAAGTGCGCCACATCTTCCAGTATCTGGGATGGGCGGGGGGAGGAAAAAATTTGCTTCTCGTAAACGAACATACCGGATAGCCAATCGCCTTGGAAAGCGCTCGACGGTTACAGCCGCCACGGCCCAATGGGGTGGGTCTTGAGGCGGAGTCCGTGGGGTGTGAGAGCAAAGCGCGGTCGACTGGCGGCGGCCGAGGCACTTCCCTTCTTCGCCGCCGGAGCTGCGAGACCGCCGGGAAAGGCGGAGAAGACGAAAGGGCTATCATGATGCGGCTCCGCAGCCCTGCGCTGCTGAGGGACCTGCTCTGGCTCAGCCAGACCGGCACCGGCGGGCTCAGCTGTTGCCGTCGCTCGGCGCTGAGATGGCTCCATCCCGCTTGGCCCGGCGTGGCCGGTGGCCGCTTGCCTTTGCGGCTGATGCCCGGGGCTGTCGCCGCCTCCCGCTCTTTATGCACCAGCCCCGAGGGCATCTTGGAGCAGACTGGCAAGGGCCCTCCGGCTCAGCAACCGCCGGCACCCACGACGTCCGCCGAGATGCCCGCCTCGGCCCCCGGCCAGAACAGCCACAACGCGGCCGCAAGCAAGGAAGCAGGCGGCATGGGGGAAAAGTGAGTGGCGGCAGCGAGAGGCGGGCCGGGGCCGTTGGCGGGACTGAAAGCCAGCCCTTAGGAGACAGAAGGAAGGATGCTCCTCCGGCTGCCGGCTGGTAGTGGGCGCATGCCTGCTGGTGCTGGCGTCTTCCTCCCCTTGACATGTGACAGGATGCTGCTTTGTAAATGTCAGGACAGGATAGGATTTCTAGGAAGGCAGAGCTGAAGATGGGACTGGGAGATTGCCACGACAACCGTCCCTGGCCACCCGGAGTGGGTGGGAGTTTCTTTGCTACCCCCTCCTTCCTTTGATGCATTTTGTCCCAAAGGTGCTTTTTTTCAAGAGGTAACTGGACTTTCTGGTTTTCCTTTGAAGACGTTTCACTTCTCATCCGCTTCTTCAGCTCAGAGTCAGAGCTGAAGAAGCTTCTTGGATGAGAAGCGAAACGTCTTCAAAGAAAAAACAGAAAGTCCAGTTGCCTCTTGAAAAAAGCACCTTTGGGACATCCATGACCTGGATGACTGAGAATCTCCATAGACTTTGATGCATTTATTTTCCTGGAGATTAAAGTCGCTTTCACTCTATTCAAAGTAAAGTGTGTGTGTGTGTGTGGGAGGACTGCCTCTGTGGTGTTTTGGGCATTGTAGCAGAAAAATGACCATTGGAAGGACCCTCTGGGCACTGATTTGGGTGGGTTTTACTTAATCACTGGATAATTCCAGTTAATTTATCTCTTAAATTAGTGGGCAGTGAAATTGGAGTTTGGGAAAGTGTCAGTGATGTTTTAGTCTTGCTAGCTTTCATTTTTAAAATTAAATGCTGCTATTTATTTGAGAATTTATATTTGAAACGTGACTTACTTAGAGATTTTATGTCTTTCAGCTAAGGGTCATAAGCTGATCCATGAAACAGGCCTGTGAAAGGGTTACTTATTTTATTGGAAGTGTTTATTCAATGATGTACAATTTCCTTTTTTTATTTCAGTCAACGTTTCTGAACAGAGGAATGTGCATTTTAATTATTTGCCCGTTCATATAAAACCACTGACTATTGACAACATGAATACTTGTGTATTGATCAGAATTTTTTAGGTAATACAGTTTTAAATTTAAAAGCAAAATTGTTTTTACTACTTGCAGTGAATCTACTGAACTATGATTGCAGCTGCTATAGGTATTTTTATGTTTCATCTTTAAAATGGTTTTCAGGCCAATCATTGAGCAATGTTCTATCTGAGCGCAGTGGGGAGGAAGCTATAGACTCAGTTATTTCAGTGAAATTAATGATAGAAAATGGTTTGCCTGCAGTTTTGGGAAAAGCATAAGGCCTAAGGAATTATGGTCTTTGGTTTGATTTAGTAATTGGATGTAAAATGTTGGCAGGGAAACTTAGAATTATAAAGTTGGAAGAGGCCATTTAGGATATTGAATCCAATTCTCTGCTTGGTATGGGAATCCAAGTTACTATATATACTCAGGGATAAGGCTATCCTTAAACTTTTTTAGTGTTTTAATTTTCACAATTGGCTTATCTATGGGTAATTAATGAATTATTCATTTTTATGGTATTTTGGTCAAAATCCACAGATGGGCTTATCCATGAGTATATAACAGGATATATGGATATTTAAAAAAAAACTATTATAGTACTTATGTTCTTGCAGATAAGCCCAATCCGTTTTTGTGTGTACTTTGGCACCTGAAATTCTTAGCTGATTTGCAGGTATTGTATACTGTATATGGTAAAAGGCCTGTCTAGCCTTCTCTGAACACATATGAGAGAATCCCATCTCTATGTTTCTTTATGTTGCTTTAATAGAGAAATATATATATATAAAAGGTATATCTATTAATGATGATATTTTAGAGGCCTCAGTTTGCTATTTATATTATGGATTGTGACTTTGTTTGGTTATCTGCCATTTAGAATGATTTTGGTAGATGGAAAACAATTTAAATTAAATAAATAAAACCCAATACCAACAGAAAAAAATAAAAAGTGGTAATTATATAATGGAGGTTTCCCCCCCCCCCCTTTGTGCCTTCAAATCAATGTTGAGCCTGTTTTACTAATCTAGATGAAATGTTAATATATATTGCTGTTCCATGTATAACAAATCCTTTTTGCCCATGCCCAGGTTGGATAAAGCCAAACCTCTTTGTGAAACAATAAAATTCAACATTGCATCAAGGTCCTTAACTATAATATTTCTTTGTGCTGATATATGTAATGATTTGAAACCAAATTGTAATTGTAATTGGGCAACCAGATTATATGACTTAAAGATCATTCAAATTTCATACAAGACAAATCTAATATCCAACTTTAAAAAAACATTTTCGAAAGGGTTAATAAATTTTTTTTTATTTAAAAAGAAACAGTTTCCTTTTTAAATCATGTCTTTGGAGATTCTCCGTCATCCAGGTCATGGTTGTCCCAAAGGTGCTTTTTCAAGAGGCAACTGGACTTTCTTGGAGTTTTTTTTTCTTTTTGAAATCATGCAGTTTCTTTTCACCTGGACCCATTTATCCTCCAAAATTGGATATTCTAGTTCTTTATTTCATAATTCAGATATAAAACTAATGGAACTTTTACTTTTTAATTCCTTATAAAATTAGATTGTTAGTTTCTATTCAAGTGCTGCATCTCTTAAACATTTTAAATTTGTTAGTACCTTGTTGCTGCTAAAGCAGCCAGGCCATTCTGTTTAATCCGTTTCAGTTACATATATTGCTGAGTAAATCTTGTAAACAAATTATATTCAAAACACAACTCATTAGTAATCAACTGATTGAGAGTACTGATTTATTGTTTGGCATTCAATAAAAGCATTCCAATAAAACATTTTCCTTCCTATTTTCAGATTTGGGTTATTCCACAATAGCAGTTTTTCATGGGATTTTGGATCAAAATGTACCTAGTAAGCAATTAGTAACCAGATGTGTTTGGTAGTTTTCAAGGCTCGAAATGAAGATACTTGTTTGATATCCTTAGATCTAAAATTTCAGAAGTGTTTTACCACTCTAATCATAAGGCAATCTCATATTGTCCAAGGATATTCAATAGACCTTAGCATACCGATAGAGGAGAAAATTTGTAGCTCAGGGTTGAAATGCGGGGTCCCTAGTGCTCTCTGAGCTTGGTCATTTTCTTGCAGACATTTCATTATCCAAACTATGTAACCTAGATGAGCAGAAATTAACACCAATATTAATGTTAGACCAACAGCCAAAAAGCAAACAGTACCCCAAACAAGGAACTGTCAAAGAAGCTAACAGTAAACAGCCTAACCAAAGAACCATCAAGACCACTCCCACCAACACTGATAGGGCAAGCCACTAGAATATAAAATGAGAGTAAACCCCACTCCCTACTAGGAACAAATTTCATGGACAAATTTTTTTGGCTTGAAGAAAAGCCTTAGATTTGATGAAACGCAAACACTGCACTCCAGCATAAGAACGTTATGCCATCCATGAAACATGGTGCTAGTATCATGGTTTGCCTGCTTTGCTGCCTCTGTCTCAGGACGGCTTTGCCATCATCAGTGGAACTATGAATTCTAAATTGTCTCAGCAAATTCTACAAGAAAGTGTTAGGCTATTTGTCTGTGAACATATACTCAACAGAAAGTGGATCATGTAGCAAGACAGCAACACAAAATACACAAGTCGTACAACCTAAGAGTGATCAACAGTTAAGAAGAAAGTTAATAGTTTGGATTGGCCAAGTCAAACTCCTGACCTTTATCCTATAAAAGTGTAGAAGGACTTGAAGTAGGCAGTTCATGTGAAGAAACACCAACATCCCTGAGTTAAAGCTGTTCACTTAAAGGAACAGGCTAATTTTCAGCAGTTCAGTTCTTAGGTCACAGAAAAAGCTGTTTCTTGCAACATGATATCAGACTGATTTTTACACCTTGTTGCACATTTGTCTCTTTAAAACTCTGAACCAATTTACATACTGACCATTTAAGTACTGTGCCTTCTTTTAGGCAAAATATTTTTCAAGGCTACTTTCCCAGGGTTACAGATGTCTGGAACCGTAATAAGCTTCCTAAATAGGAAGTGCACAAAGGGGGGGGGGGGGGAGAGGATGAATATAGGTTGAAACTGAAAGAAGCTAAATGTCCAAAAAATGAAGTACTCAACCTAATTGTGCTAAGGTCAAAAGAAAAGTATAACTGTTTTGAATGTCCAATAAGGCTAGGGTTATTGCTTTCCACTTTCCAACCCTGGGAAGAATTACATAGACTCACTTGCCTTGAGATGATTTAGAGAGTGCCATCCTCTTCATTTTATGAGGCAGATGGCTAAAATATTACATCAACATTATTTAAAGTAACCTGTAAGCGTTTGAGCATAAATAATTTACTATTCAACTATTTATATGAGTAACTCCATCCACAGGATCAGAGTGGGGCAAGGAAAGCAAGTAACTAGATTGCCATGAAAGCTGGAAGACGCCTATTTGTCCCAAAGGTGCTTTTTCAAGAGGCAATTGGACTTTCTGGTTTTCTTTGAAGACGTTTTGCTTCTCATCCAAGAAGATGAAGAAGCTTCTTGGATGAGAAGTGAAAAGTCTTCAAAGAAAACCAGAAAGTCCAGTTGCCTCTTGAAAAAGCAAGGGGGACAATATGACCTGGATGACTGAGAATCTCCATAGACACATCCCCTATTTTTTTGGGTAGTTGGTTCTGTTGTCAAAGTCCTCTTGTTAGGGTTGCCCCCCCCCAAAAAAATTGGTTGCAATCTGCCACCTTGTATCTTAAATCATTTTTTCTGTGCTGCGTAACAAGAGAATGCTGCAGGTTTTGACCTCCTGTATGACAGTTCTCATCCTCCAACACCCAGTTGCCTTTTGTCAAGGCTAAATATTCCCAGCTCCTTTAATCCGTCTTCATAGGACTTTGTTTCTAGCCCCCTAATCATCTTTGTTGTCTTCCTCTAAATCCTTCTTAAAGTGTTGTACCCATACAGTGTTCAAGTTGGGGACTAGTCGAACCGGAATAAAGTATAATGATTAATTCTGCAATTTTTAACTTGTATGTTTGTAGGTGGTGTCTAAGCATTTGCCTTTTTACAATCACATCACACTGCCAAGTTTACAAAAAAATATTAATCTGAGTACTTTTCACAAGTACTGTGACCATCCTATATTTCTCATCTTATAACCTGTGCATTTCATTTTTTTACTAAATAAAAAACTTGGGATTTGTATTCATTAAATTAATTCAACTGGTTTCTCTGACTTGTCAAGATTATTTTGAATATTGTTTCTGCCTTCTAATACATTCAGTTTCTTATCTAATTTTGTGCTGTATGGCAAATTTGATAAGCATTCTCCTATCTGTTCATTCATGGCAGTAAGAAAAATATTAAAGAATGTTGATACTACTCTCCAATGCAAAGAAAAACTACTGATGAGCATTTTTGAGTATGATTTGAACCAGCTGCAAGTTGACTGAACTATCATTCTATTAAGCTGACAAATACATAAATGGCATTTTTATTGAAGTCCAGATATACTATTTCGATAGTACATTATTCACATCTTTTAAGGAGATTGGTAGCTAATCAAACATTGAAACAAGATTTGTCAGACAAGATTCATGATGACTCCTTTTATTTATTTATATGCTGTATTGATTATGATTTGCAATCGGGCTGCGTGAGCAACATGCCAGCATGCACATGCGCAGCTCAACTTGCGAGAGTGGCAGGCTGGTGTGCGTGCACATGCACTCACAGCTGAACTTGCACAAGTTGAGCTGCATGTGTGTGCGGGCCAGTCCGCCGCTCGTGTGAGTTAAACTGCACCTGTGTGCATGCCGGCCTGCTGCTCGCAGGGCTCTGTTCCTCTCTCCCCCACATCAGGCTGCAAAGGTTAGACCGCTGGTTTAGATGACAGGCTGACTGACGACTAGTTTGCTGCATTTTCCTTTTCCCCCAGAGCATCTTATTTGCATTTAAAATGCATTAGTAAAGAATTGTGTTTTAGATGTACAGATATTTCTAATTACAATGGTTTTGAAAAAAAATGAATTTTGAAATTTTCCAGTTTAATATTATATCCATATATTGATACTAATTTTTTTGAAAAAGTACACTTTTAGAAATTGACAAATTTCAATAGAATTTAATACCGTAGTACAGGTAAAAGCTCTTCAATGTCTGTCAGCTCCCTAGTTTCCTTTTCCATATGAATGTAGATGTAATTGTTGTGCCTACTTTTCTACTGTATCCTTTACTATTGGTTCTATTATGTTCCCCAGTGGCAGCATGTATATAAGAATAATCTCTGCTGTGGTTTGTGGATCTCTCATTCACAAGTTATCTAGAAAAGATCCTTTTACACTTCCATTTTTGCTTTATCACCCTTTTGTATGCACAAAGGCCCAATTTAATGGATTTTATATGCAATGGAACGAATTTGCAATGCATGGTTCTGTCTGTGCATTGGTGTTTTTTCTTCTATGTAACCCTGTGCTACTGATCATCTTCCTGAAGGCAGAGATGGGAGAGAGAAAAGAGATCCTGAATTGTCCCTTAGTGTTTCCTTTGTTCACGTGCTCTGCTATCTCCATGCCATTTTCTAAAGGCAAAAGTCTGAAACCTTCCATTCATTTCATTTGATTCAAGTAACAATGAAAAAAATTATCTTTCTTTTTCCCAGTCTCACATATTTTTCCTGTCATATTTCCATCTCTAGATTTAATGAACTTATTGCTTGAACAGCTGTCTCTTTCTTCCAAATGATCTATTGGATTGTGGTTTCACTTTAGCAAGTTTCAGAATTAGCCTGGATTGATATTTACATTGGAATAAACTATATCATAAATTTTGTAATGTAGCAGTTGTTTATGGTGCTAGAAATTTATTTAGAATGTTTACTGCAAATGTTTTGCATGAAATTGTACATAGATACAGTAAACAGCTAAAATATTCCCATAAAAATTATTCTAACGTTTAAATATAATACTACCACCAGCAACCCTACTTGCTTACTATCAGCTCAGATTAGGAAGGGAAATTGCATTAAAAATGCTAAATTAACCGAAAAAAATAAAGTTGGCTTCTATGTTTGAAAGAATATGTTCTCTAGTACTGAATATGATTTCAGAATTCTTTCAGTTGCATTCTTTGACAAATCATTGCAATTCCAATAAAATTTTCTACAATAATTCTTCTAGTATTCCTTCATTTTAGTTTCATCTCAAATAATTTTATGATGAAAGCCCACCACATTTTTTACAGTAATCATTCTTTTGTATGCCTTTTGTTTCTTATCAATCATTTCTTGCAGTTTGTCAGTCTACCAAGTATCCATTTACATATTTCTCATTAATGTAACTCCACCCACTTAAGTGGCCCTCTTCATTTAATTATTTTTATGTTGGTCCAGGGTATTTTTATATATTCATTACATCCTGTTTCTACTTGTTCTGTCGAAAATTGAATTCATCTTCCAATTCATCTTTTTTTCTTCCGTATTTTTTATTTTTTCTTGAAGATCCACTCGACATTCCTAAATAATCATCTAACCTACATTACAAACTCTTGCTGTAATTCACTAATTCTTTCAGTTTTTTTTATCATAAACAGTCATATTTATTTATTTATTTATTACATTTCTACGCTGCCCATCTCATCTAAGTCACTCTGGGTGATTTACAACAGCACAATAAAACTAATTTCCCCCCCAATTTTTTTATTTCATTTCACATATTTACATTCACAAATATATCATTTCATGTACTTATTCTTAATACAGTAGCCCCATACATATTTTCTATTTATCAATACATTTTTTATTCGGTCGAAACTGCTTTTCTTCCATCCCTTGACCTCTTTTTCCCCCCACAACCCTTCTTCCTCTCCCTCCTTCTCTCCCTTTCTTACTTTCCTCTCCCTCCCTCCCTTCTTTACTTCCCTTCCCTTCCCTCTCCCCTTCTTCTCTTCTCCACCCTCCTCTTACCCTCTCTTCTATTCTTCTTTTCCCTCTCCTTACCCTCCTCTCCTCTCCCTTCTTTCCTTCACCCTCCTCCTCCTTCTCTCCTATCCTATTGTTGTGTTCGTTTATTCTAAAATATCTTGGGATGGCATTCCAGCAGTCCCGATTCATTGTTTATTTAAAATATCTTCTCTATTTCTTCCTTGCATTTTTCACATATTCATATATTTCTTCATTTATATATATTTGTCTAGTATAATTTTTCAGTTTTCCCCTTCCACCTCCCCTCTTCCATTTCATAGTGTATTGTCTGGGTTTCTCTTTCTCTTTTATTTTCTCTCCTTCATTGATATTTTCCCCCTAACCATTCATAAAATCTTCCCCATGTCTTGTAGTACAACGATTCCTCTTTGTCCTTTAGTGTAAGTGTTAATCTATTCATTTCTGCGCAGTCTAAAATTGTCTTTGTTATCTGTTCTTCTTCAGGCATATTCCCTGCTTTCCAGTTTTGTGCAAATACTATTCTCGCTGCTGTTACTATATGCACTATCAAATAATGTCTTCTTTACTATGTTTTTCTGGCAAGATACCCAATAGGAAGGTTTCTGGTCTTAATTCTATCCTACATTTTAACATCTTTTCTAACCATACTTGTATTTTAGTCCAAAAATTTCTTGCTTCTGTGCATGTCCACCACATATGATAATAAGATCCTGGAGTTTGATGACATTTCCAACATTTTGCTGACTTATCTTTAAACATTTTTGCTAACGTCTCCGGTGACATGTGCCATTTAACAATAAAACTAATATAAACACATAAATAAAAGCATATCTTAGGCAGTATTAAGAACAAGTTAAAACTTAGAAGTAAAATTAAATCAGGTTAAAAATTTAAAGGCTAGGTTGTTAACAAGACAGTGGCACTGTCTTCAGGTCACCAGCCATCCCCAGGGCTGTTGCAACATACCGTATTTTATAACCCCCATGCTAATAATAATAGGGAGTTTCCAAATGGCTTCATTATGCTTTCATTCATTTCATCCTTTTGTCTCATCCAAACCCATCCATCTATGTCACCTAATGTCATTTTTCCCCTCCAAATTGCATGTATTCAGAATGTTGCATATTTTTTTCTAAAACTTAACTCTGGTTCTTTCATTATCATCATGCAACTATCACACCTCTATGGATATGTGCTTTTATATGCATCCACTGCAACATTCTTTTTCTATTTCCCATAATGCTATATTGGTTTTTATTTTCTTACTTTGTCCAGCAGACAACTGGAAGTGGGTAACAGTTGTAGCAGTAAGAAAAGTAAAAAAGATAAAAAGGAACATTTGTGTTGTTGTTCCACACTAAGGTTTGCTACTCTGTTTCTCGTCTTTGTCCTCTATATAATGACAAGGGTTAAAGGGAATGAGTGCTTTTTCATTTCGTGTTTGCAGAAGTGTCATGGAAATGTGCGTAAGAGTAACATGGAATGGAGGGGACAAAGAAAGAGAAGTTAAAATTACTCAGTTGTTGCTGCCATTAAGTAAAAACAGAAAAGATGGGAAGGTAGATGGGTATACAGTGAGAAAAGACATTTGGCTTTAATTACAGTAATTGCTGGTCTATAACTGTAATAAATATTTGATTTGATGTGTACTTTATTAAAACATTAATAAGTTTACTCTCCTATGTAGCATTTTGAGCCAGATATCTCTTTAGAATCCCCAATGTATTTATGAGCCAATGCAATTGTCTAAAAGCACTCAGTGTGCATGTTGTTCAATTGCTAAGTTGTGTTTGACTCTTTGCGGCCCAATGGACCATAGTATCCGAGACTTTGTCCTCCACTGTCTCTTGGAGTTTGCCCAAATTCATGTTCACTGTAGCAATGACACTATCTAACCATTTCGTCCTCTGCTCTCCCCTTCTCCTTTTGCCTTCAATCTTTCCCAACATCAGAGTCTTTTCCAACTCAGTGTGCATACTGTTTTCAAAATACAGGTCCGTATAGTTCCAGAATTTTGTAGTCTTTGCTTTTGGCTAACCTTGACAGCTTACTTACAGATCTTGCTGTCTCAGTATTAGCTTAATCAGTCTTCTGTTGCAGTCTTGTCATAGGGCACAAACTTGTTACTTCTTTTCTAACTAATGCCATACTTCAAATGTTCTCAACTTGTTTAAGCAATGTTATTTCTTAATATAAGTCAAATTTGATATTTCGGAACTTGGTTTTAATATAAACTGTTAGGTCATGAACTTCATTCAGAACTGAGATTCAGAACTTCTTTAAAAGTCACTTTATGCCTTGTAATAGATGTTTGAAGGCCAGCATTATCTTTGTTGTACCAAAGTGACTTGCCATGTCTTATGGCTTCAAATAAGCTTCTCTCTTTATTTTTTCAGTATAGACTTTGCAGTGAATAAACATTCACTTCCACATAGTAAAGATAATGGTGACAACGCCATGTCCACTTTCTGTCTTAGTTCTTTTTGGTTATGCTGAATATGTATTTTTCTAAGTATTTAATGATGCTAAAACGCTGCTCTTAGGCTAAACAAACATTACATAACATCATTGAGCTGCGAAATAGAGGGAGAAAAAGCTTATACTGCAGTTTAAACTGATAAGCTTTATCCAAGAATAGTCCATTTGAGATATTTTCTGTAAGTAAATTAAATGTTTGCCATGCTTTCTGTATCAGCTAGTTCAGTGCCATAGCTAAATACTGGGCTAATCTGGTTGATTTAACTGCAACAGATGTCAATGATATATAATCTATAAAGTTATTTAAAAACTACTTTAAGAAGTTGAACTAAGCTTTAATGTTTGAACATTTTAAACATGCACATTTCTTAAAAGTATAGCCATGTTAAATGTTCTATGTTATGGAATTTAAAGTTTGCAAATTAATCTTATATTTTTCTGATTTTTAGTCACAAATTACCACTTGTATCAGTTTTTTCTTAAAATTCAAATTCTGAAAACTTTTTGGAGAGGAGTTTGTTAAATTTTAGTTTTAGCGTTATGTTTTCTGTAGTTGGAAAATGTATCTGAACACTCTCTCTCTCTCTCTCTCTCTCTCTCTCTCTCTCTCTCTCTCTCTCACACACACACACACACACACACACACACACACACACACACACACACGAAATATTAACAGACCAAGAAGAAAACTTCGCATATTGTTTAGTTGTATTTTTTTAGTTATCTATCAAGGAGGTACTGATTAAAAGATTGAACGTGTGTATTAATTGGAAATTTACTATATAGCTAAATGTTGTTATATTGGCATATACAATTACTTGTGTCCTATTTTGATAGGAAAAATAAATAAAAATGTCCATGGAAGAACAAATACAGTGCTTAAATAATAATAATTAATGACACTCTGTGTATGTGAAACTTTCACTGTAGGATTTATATTTCATTGTGTGTGTGTATATGAAACTATGTTTCACAGTAAGATTTAATTAGGAATAGATTTTCATAGGAGTATATTTTATAGAATTGCATTGATTTAAGATTGTGACAAACTAATACTTGGTTTCTCCCCATATCTGTGTTCTCTCCTTAGTAAAGGAGGTTTGTTGCCTAGCTTGGAAGATTTGCTCTTCTATACTATTGCAGAAGGACAAGAAAAAATACCAGTTCATAAGTTCATCACAGTAAGTTTTTTATCATGTTTCTAATACATTATGTGCTAAGTAAATTAGCCATATATCTTTTTATTTTTGAAAACATACAGGTTTAGTAATGATCAGGTTATGGGAAGGTTACTAAAACGGAGTGTCATAGAAATTTTAAGTTTTAAAGAAGGCTGCATTATCATTTTACTCACATTTAGGGAGTGTGGCTATATGTATTTTAAAACAAAACACTGAAAACAGAAATGTCTGTGAACTATTTATTGCAGTCTATTGGAAAAGAAGATCAGATGGCAATCAGAACCGCTGTTATGTGAATTAGTATTCAGAAGAAGAAATATCTGTGACTCCTTTTTTATTTTACAGGCTTTAAAATCTACAGGTTTACGAACAGCTGATCCGAGACTGAAAGAATGCATGGATATGTTAAGATTGACGCTTCAGACAACATCAGATGGTGTCATGCTAGATAAAGAGCTCTTTAAAAAGTAAATACCTTAATTGATTTGCTACAACTTGTTTATAGCATGGAATAATTAGGCTAGTACAAAATGATGTAAATGAACACTGCTCAGAAATATTTTTCAATATGCAATTCCCCCACATCTGATTTCACGGAAAGAGGAAGAGCACAGAGGAGACCAAAAGCATGCATTATGTCAGCAGTTGATATATTATCTTCAGTAAATGATATATTTGGATACAATTCTATTCTTTAGATTTCAGAAGCACTTTTATTATCTCTGTAGTAAAAGACATATGGTATTTTCACTCATGTAATAATAATTTTTTTGTATTTCACAGATGTGTCCAAAGCAACATTGTGTTACTAACTCAGGCTTTCAGGCGAAAATTTGTCATTCCTGATTTTATGTCATTTGCCTCTCACATTGATGAGTTATATGAAAATGCTAAAAAACAGTCAGGAGGGAAGGTAAGTGTCTTATTAAAAATAATTGGTGGCAATGTAGAGGTGGCCAGCTGCAGTTCATAGTTGTTTGTGCCCTTCAAATCATCCTGAGATCATGCCACCAATCTTGGTGGAAAGATATAGAATGTTCTCCGTGTGATTTCCATTGATCTGTGGACTGAAGGATGGTTTTAAGTACAAATAGTCTTCACTTAGCAATTGCTCATTCAGCTTCTGTTCAAATTTATGGCAGTACTAAAAAAAGAGAATTACAAGTGATTCTCAGAGTTGTTATCATTCTAATGTCTTGATTGCGATTCGGCATTTGGCAGCCAATGCATGCAATATCCCATAATCACCATTTGCTTCTTTCAGAGCTGGCTTCCAAAAGCAAAGTCAATGGGGAAGCCAGCAGGAAGTTGCAAGTCATGTTCAAGTGACATCATGCTTAAGGACCCACAGTGATTCACTTACTAACTGCATCTAGGATTGACAGTGTAAATCAGTAAAGTCATGTGGTATTTAACTTTACAACTTTCAGTAAGTGAGGACTGTCTGAATAAGTTAGTGATAGACTTCTGTGAGATAAAACACTCCCTATTTTTCACAACCTGCTAGTTCCCCAAAACAAAGGAAAAACAGGTCAAACTTATTCTGTTGTCATCTGTCCAAAGCTTTCTGTTGTATGCAGGCAGGCTAAGAAGTTACCCAGTCATGAGCTAGGCTAGTGCTATTTTCTTTTTAAAAAATTACAGTTGGAATTTCCATTTTTTTATATAGAAAATGGAAAATTTTCTATATAAAAAAGGCTGCTTCCAAGGGGGTGGGATTCTTGCTCCTCTGATTGGCTGGGGGCAAAGTGTTCCGTGCGCCCAAAAGCCCGGGGTGAACTGGCTTTTTGGCCCGTTAGGCGAAGGGGCCAAGGAGAAAAGGCAGCGCCAGATTGTTTGGGGGCGGAAGGCTGGGGACAAAACAGGCGCGGCAAAGCGGAGGAGGCGAACAGTCATAGACCCTATGTCGGAATGGGACTGTTCTCCTCCTCCTTGGTGGTGCTCCCAACGAAAGAAAGTGGAAGGGGGAAGAGTGCTTTGGGGTGGACTCAATGAGATTCCCTCTCTTGCTTAAAGCAGACAAGTTTGGAGGTGCTCCCAACGAAAGAAAGTGGAAGGGGGAAGAGTTCGGGGACGAGGCTTCCCTCTCTTGCTTAAAAGAGACGTTTTGAAGTGCTCCCAATGAAAGAAAGGGGAAGGGGGAAGAGTGCTTTGCGGTGGACTCAATGAGATTCCCTCTCTTGCTTAAAGCACACACATTTGGAGGTGCTCCCAACGAAAGAAAGTGGAAGGGGGATGAGTGCTTTGGGGTGGACTCAATGAGATTCCCTCTCTTGCTTTAAGCAAGAGAGCGAATCTCATTGAGTCCACCCCAAAGCACTCTTCCCCCTTCCACTTTCTTTCATTGGGAGCACCTCAAAACGTGTCTCTTTTAAGCAAGAGAGGGAAGCCTCGTCCCCGAACTCATCCCCCTTCCACTTTCTTTCGTTGGGAGTATCTCCAAATGTGTCTCTTTTAAGCAAGAGAGGGAAGCCTTGTCCCCTGTTCCTTCTCCTAAAAAGGCTGCTTCCAAGGGGGTGGGATTCTTGCTCCTCTGATTGGCTGGGGGCAAAGTGTCCCGTGCGCCCAAAAGCCCGGGGTGAACTGGCTTTTTGGCCCGTTAGGCGAAGGGGCCAAGGAGAAAAGGCAGCGCTGGATTGTTTGGGGGCGGAAGGCTGGCGTCAAAACAGGCGCGGCAGAGTGGAGCAGGCTAACAGTCATAGACCCTGTATATGTCTGTCTATCTATCTATCTATCTATCTATCTATCTATCTATCTATCTATCTATCTATCTATCTATCTATCTATCTATCTATCTATCTATCTATCTATCTAGAGATGATTTGTCAGAGAGTCCCACAAAGAGGGTATTAGTACATTTGTACATTTACTTTGTGTTTCCCAACAATTGATATTAATATGCATAGATTGAACAGATTTTTGTTTTCCCCAATTTCTTTTCATGTAGCATATGCAAGTGAATATATATATATATATAGTAAGTTCCATGGTTTTTTTAAATTGGAAATTTAAATATCTGCGCATATCTCCTATATCTTGGACATCCAAGAAAATGGAACAATTTTAGTAACTTATCTCCTTTTTTAAAAATACAATAAATTGTCTCTTCTTCCCCTACCCCTTCTTTTCTCTATTGACAAATACATATAACTTTGTCATTTCAGTCCTTATGTCAGCAAAAGTCCATTAAGATAACAACATATCCATTTTAGTTTAGATCTAATAAATCAATTTTCTATTCTTTCATTTTACTTCTAACAATTTTAGTCCATTCAAACATAGATCTTGATTTCTTTTTTTTTTCTTTGTCCTTTCTCAAAAGATTTGTCAAAACTTTAACAAATCTCTTTTGTCGAAGCAATATAGGAAAATTATCCCAGTCATCCTTTTGGTTTGTTATTTTTATGTCATTTTTAATTATTAAGACATCAGCTGGATTCTTTTCTAAAATCATTTTTAAGTCATTGATATAGCCTATCATTTTAAAATATACCTTCAAATCAATCTCAATTGTGTCAGATAATACATGTTTCTCTTCTATAGCATTTTTAAACGCTATAGAGGCAGACACTCTTAAGATTAATTTCTAGGTCCATTGTTCAAAAGTATTCAATATGTCCATAGTTAGAATATTTGCTTCATTCCATATTAGTCAAGTTTGATTCTTGTTCTTTAATTAATTAATTAATTTTTGGTTAGTTTTTTAATTCTTTAATTAAATCCTTCCAGTTTCCTTTGGTATGCAATTTATAAATCTTATCTTACTGTGTTTTTTAAATAATTCAAAATAAAAGCAGTGTCTCAAGAAAAGGATTCTTCATAATTAATTTCAAAATCTTATTTCAAATTTATATGGACTCTTATAGTCTATTTGTAATTTTCAAATCAAAGTTTTAATCACCCTTTTTGCTGTTTATTCCAGGAAAAATAAAATAAGTCCTTAAATTTGTATTTAAAACTTATTTCACTAACGTTTGAAGGAAATTCACCCGTAGTATAAAATTTGATGACCCAAAAGTATCTAATAGCTAGATTTCAAGCAATTTCTAAAAGTGATTAGAAAATAAAGTATGCAAACTCTGCAACTGACAATGCGTGCTTAGAGTGGTTTGGAATTAGCATGCTACATTTTTATTATGCTTTTAGGAAGCTATTTTGGCTTATTCACATAATGTTAAACTATAAATCATGCCTTATAAAACATACTAGTTGGGATCAAATATTGACAGTGCCAGGAGCTAACAACATTATGGCTTACTGTGATGTGTACAATAAAACTGGTCCTAGAGTGGCAGACCCAATTGGGCTGATAATAGAGACATCAGAGATTTGACCATTTGCAGATTATTCATTGATATATTTATGAAAAAAAAGTGTAGCTAACCTTGAGTGAATTCTTAAAAATAGTTTCTATGAACTTTATCATTTTTCATATAAAGTGGACAAGAACAAAACTATGGTGAACCTGTTTTTTTGTTTTTGTTTGTTTGGTAGATCCTGATTGAAAAAAATTGGGATAGTTTGGGGGAGAGGTTAGATAAGTGTGTGTGCCTTTTATTATTTTACTAGCTTTTTACTAGTTGGGTTTCATGTATTCATTATTGGTAGCTATATAATCTAATTATTTTATATTGGACTTGTTTTGTGTAGGTTGCGGACTATATCCCACAACTGGCTAAATTCAGTCCTGACTTATGGGCAGTATCTGTTTGCACAGTCGATGGGCAGAGGTATTGTAGCTTAAATATCTGAACTGGTGAAATAATTTCAGTTGTAGAAACAGAAGCAGAGACACCCTTTGGGGGGCTAAATTACAAATATAAGATAGTTCTGCATAATCCATGATGTATGTTTCTTATGGTACTAGAGAAAAGATACGATTTTTAGTTTTGCATAGGGCATTCCAATTTTTAGTAGAAAATAGGATGATGTTTCAGAAGTTGACAGTTCCTTTTTTGAAATGATTCTTTCAAATTTCCCTGTTCAAATGTCACTATTGATAACTTGATTATAGGCTTTTTGTGCATTGAATAATCCTAATTTAATTACCCATGCTATGTTACAATGTTAATATAAATTAGAGTTTTATAATCCATTCCTGGGGGTCATGCAAAACTCTTCACTTCTTTCACACACCCATATATGGATTGCCATGATCCCCTTCTTGATTTAGTGATATTATAGATATTACTGAATTTTATTGACATGCCCTGTTAGGCTAGAAAGCGTAAAGCTACATTTTCACAAGGTAAAATCCAGTTTTGGACAAGAAATGGATTGTTGCAAATAATTATCTTTGGAAAATGTTATTATAAAAAAATATATGATACAATAGTATTAGAACGTACTTGTTAATGAGTTATGACAGACCTCTATGAGCTATGGGAAATTAAAATTTATCATGGCCACTTAATATTTTTAGATATGACCTGATTCACAGGCCTTAAGCATGTTATCTTAGCTCATCAGAACAGGTCTTGAAAATGAAAAGGACATCAAATATATAAGAATGTTTAAAGGAGGAATTAAAGTAGGAATTAAGATGAATCTAATATAAATGCTCAGTGTTGTGCAATTCAACATATATTATGCAATTCTTGAATAGCCATTTTGAAACCACAACGTTTTGTTTCCATAAAGATTTGAAATAGCACAAACTTTTTAGTTTGAGCAGATAATTTGTACAATTGGGAGAAAGAAATTCATTTTTTCTATGGGTTTTAATTATACAAACTGTCATTTGCTTATATTTGATCTTATTTACACAATTTATTTAAAATGTTGTTGATGTTTGCTGCTCCATATAATATTGACATGCATGTTTAGTAAATATAAACAACAGCCAATTTCCTCTCTGGATATGATGCAAGTTGAATTAAATAAACAAACAAATAAATAACTGGTAACTATTGAAAGCATAACTAGTGGTTACTGAGGTTCTCCGTGGAATTGTCTGATCTTTCTTATAAAGTAAATACTGTATCTTATGTGAGAAATTTCATACTGTACTAGAATAAGATCGTATATAAAAAAAAATAGTTTACATTTACTGGCTAAAAGGAATCACTGTTCAGCTTCATTGAATGACCATAGTTTCTGATAATATGATAAAGAATAATGACAATAATGTTTCTTTCTCTACATTATGTATACTTCCATTGAATGATATAAACTCCTTATTCTGTTTACTAACATTTTATTTTTTGTTTTGTTTTATTACTGAATATATATCCTGCCTTTCTATTTATACCATCCAAATACTTTGGATGTTGAAATATTTCCATATGATAGTTATATCAATTCCTTGAACATTTAGTTTGTGTAGCTATTTAATATTAAGAAGATAAGGTATTTATTTCTAAACCTTTTTGCTTATGTTTACTCTGAGTATTGCAAGTCTCTCAAATCAGGATTTGCTAAGTGGTTTTTCTTTTATTTTTAATATGGTAGAATGTGCTTTCTACCATATTAAAGATGAAATAGGCTCTTAGGTGATCTTTTGTATAGCAGTGGTTCATAATAAAATCTTTTCCCAAAGACTTTGCCTTAAGATGCACATTTTTTATTTCTCAGTAAAAATGTGAGTGAATGCAATAAATAATATAGTATTTATTTTACAGGCATTCCATCGGAGATACCAAAGTCCCATTTTGTCTTCAGTCCTGTGTAAAGCCTTTGAAGTATGCTATTGCTGTTAATGATCTTGGCACTGATTATGTACACAGATATGTTGGTAAAGAACCTAGTGGATTAAGATTCAACAAACTGTTCCTCAATGAAGACGGTAAGTTATGTGTGTAATTATCATTTCTTAATATGGTATCTAGTGAAATAGATTTGTGTGACAGAGAAGTTAGTAGGTCTGGACATCACACGTTAAAACTATTATTTTGTGCCTTACAAGTCATTGTTGACTCCTGGTCATTTCCAGGACAAGTCTCTGCAGTTTTCTTGGTGAAATTTCAGAAGTGGTTTGCTGTTGCCTGCTAACTAGGACTGAAAGAGATTGATTGGCCCAAGATCACCTGCTTGGCTTTGCCTAAGGTGGGACTAAACTTCACAATCTCTTGGTTTCTAGTTGGGCATCTTATCCAAATTGGCTGTCTACACCTTAAGAAGAATTTTGAAACAGGTCCATTGAAACAGGTCCATAAAGGATAATTGGGGGACTAAAAATAAGGAGAGATTGAAGAAATGGGGAACGCTTAATATTTACCAGAGAAGACTTGAGGGAGCAACAACATTTTTAAATAGCTGGAAAGATGCTGCGCAAAAGAAGGTCAAGACACATTGTAACCTGAACATGGCTACAGTTTACAGGAGGGTGGTTCTGATTGAATGTTAGAAAATATCTTGAATAGTAAGAGCAGGTACTGAGCAGGTACTAGTGGAATTTAGTACCCAGAGAAGTAGTCAGACATAAATCATTCCAAATGAAACACAAACATAGATTTTAGTAATGAGAACTAGCATTTGAGAATGCATTGCCACATAGCATGTCTTGTTGTTCTAAAATCAATGGGTATTGTGTATGGTATATACTATATGCTGCTGACATGTGTTCAGTGCAAGATATATATTTTCCTTTTTATGAGTGTTTCCAATTATTCCTGGATTAATTTTCTGTAATATAAGATGTGGCTAATTGTAATGCATAAACTAGGAATTAAATAAACAAATAAACAGCAAATAAACCAGGAACTAAAATTGTGATAAATAGAACTGTGTCTAGCCACACCTGTGATGGATCAGTCATATATGTTCTTAAAAATGTATTAGTGTTTGATGTGAAGAAAATCACATTTCTTTTGAATTTTCTTATTGTTAGCACTTTCACCCACTAATTCATCCACTGCAGACCAAATTAAAACATTGTAAATGTTTTTGCAGTTGTTTGGAAACTGGTTCTGCTGTTCTGCAATTATTTAATAAAGTTAATTTGTGATCTCATTTGGTTCTCTTCAGTATAATTCTGAACAGTATATTGAATGTATGGTGTACATCATCAAAATTGAATGTACATTAATTTTATTTATGCTCTGTAAATACTGTAAAGGCTCAATAAATGTTTTTGGATTTTAATGGATGTGTAGTATTAGAAATATTTTCTTCCTTTCCTGATGACTTTTTCTTTTTGTGTGAGAGAGTTTTCCTATACTTGAAGAATGGGATGTATACATTTAATGGAATATAGGAAATATTCATGAATTAGTTTCCAGAGATATCCCCATAATTGTAAAATGAATCTGACACTTCTTTTTTTGTAACACTGTATATATTCTTTGCAGATATTCACTACTTTTATATATATTTTTTCTTTTCCTTTACCCCATACCTACTCTAAGGGTATCATTAGCTGTTGAATATAAACAACTGTTCCAAGCCTTGCGTTCCAAATCATTAGCTTCATATAACTGACTAAGCTTTTGAAAGCTAGGATACAGTGACACCCTTGGCAAGATTCCATGTGTGCAAAGGTTTGCCTCAAATGTTATGTCTAAAAATTACTGCCACATGCTAGCTCATAATTTCATTCAGACTAGCGGGCATACACTTTTATTGATCAATGCTAAATAAAGTATATTATAGGAAAACTAGAAGACAGTAACTTTTGTACTTGATATTGTGTCTAGGAACTCTTTTTTTTTTTGCATACAGAATCATGTCTAATTGGTACAATAAAGCCCTTTCACATTGTACCTTAACTGAGCCTTAGCAGACATTCCTTAGTTGACTGGGTAGGGACAGGCAGAAACAATTCGGAGAACTATTGATCTCCAAGATAACCTAAGCCACATATAAATAGTGACAGCACTTTGGATTAAATTTGGAAATCTACTGATCACCAGTACAGTTCCTGGAACAGAGTTCTGATGTAGCAGTTCTATGACTAACCAGTGATCGCTCATGTCACTGCATTCTAGATGAGCTGCCATTTCCAGGTGGTCATCAAGGGTAGACTTATGAACAGCAAATTGTAGTAATCTAATCAAAAGTTAGCAGGTGTATCTTGTACCATGAAAGGCTGTAGTTGGCGCCTTTCATAACTAATCAAAGTTATGCAAAAGCCCTCCTAGCCATGACCACCATCTGCTGTTTCTGAGGGAGCACAACTTCTACAAAAGCCAGAGACGGTACAGATGGCCTCTGACTCAACAGCCATTCCACTTTATTTGGATTGAGTTTGTGTAAAAGATAAATCAGAAAATCTGATCAAATCAGATTGTTGATTTCAGATTATGAATGTTAGTAGAAATTTGATGGTCAAAATTGCCAGACTCTCTGATTTCATCTTTTAAATGAGCCTATAGAGTATGTATAAATGAGCCTGACCGTATGTGTTTGCATAATCACGTGCAAGTGCCTAATGTAATGGAGAAAATAAATTGCAGCTATTTAATTGTCTAAAGGTGAAGCATTACTAAATTGAAGTGTATCTGCAAGAAAATGTATATCTGAGAAGTGGATTAACTGTTTCCCTTCACATTTGTGATTTCAGTTTTTTTTTTAAACTTAGTAAAATATGGGATAGTATGTGGAGATGATTTAGGTTAGTGACCCCAAACCTTTTGGGCACGAGGGACCGGTTCTGCGGAGAGTTTTTTCTGCGGAATGGAGGAGGTGTGGTTTCATGTACTACTGCATCCCGCAGATGGGGCTTCATTGGTTTGCATGCTCTGGATTCTGGCATGCCGTCGACCGGTGCCAGTCCACAGACCAGGGGTTGGGGACTCCTGATTTTGGTTACTGTTACCATGACCTGAGTTTGATAACAATCTCCCTTATTTTAACCAAATGACAAAATTAAAAGGAAAAAAATGTATGAATTTGAAATATTTATCAAATCCTGAATTGGATTGAAGTTGTCCAACTAATAGTTATGAACAATCATAGTTGCTATTTCATTTTGGGATTGGATATACAGTAATATAAATGAAAGAATAAAACTGCAGGAGGATGTAAAGAATGGGCAGAAGTTCATGTGATATTGGAAATCAGGTTAGTATTAAACAAAGAAAGAAAACATCAGGATTCATCATCTTAATTAGATGGAATACATGGCATCAGCTGACTATGAAAAAGATAGCTATGAATAGTATGACTAATTTGTGCTGAAGCTTTGTTCATTTAATTTATTGGAAGATACATTTCTGTGATCAGATCCTTTTTTTATTATTTTACAGACCAACCTCATAATCCTATGGTGAATGCTGGAGCAATTGTGATCACCTCTTTGATCAAGGTAAAATATGTACAGTGAATATTTCTGACAGCTGCACTGTAAATAGTTTGTAAGAAATTATAAGCAGAATTAGATTACATATAGACATGGGAATTTTTCCTGTATTGCTTCTTGCAGACCATAGAAGCGTGTAGTCATTATCACTTGTGTACCTCTGAAATTGTTTTCAGTGCTTGTTTTTCAGCTGCCTGTTGCTCCCCAAATTCAAAAAGGAGTTTTGGGATACGGAGCAAGATAATGTTTAAGGGGGAATGTTGCTGGTATGTTTCTATTTCTCTTTCCCCACCTCCTTCCCTTTTACTTTACAGTTTGAAACACTTTAATAAAATCTCAAGCTGCTTTTGAAACTGGGTTTGATAAAAGTTTCTTTCTTTGAAAAAATTAATATAAATGTACCTTTCTAGATTGTGGAATGAGATATTTTGATGTGAAAATATTGTATTAGACAAACTTGGTAGGTTTTTTTTTAAATAAAGAACACCACTCACTGATAAAGTTATAAATTGAATCTTTTAGCAGTTTTAATATGTAGTTTCATGTTTTGGTAAATTTATTTTAAGAATGAGTTACAGTTATGCTTCCATTGAGACAACTATTTTTTCATTAAATAATTCATTTTATATTTCAATTTATACATTCACGAGATATAAAATTAAATCCCCTGGCACTTCTTTAATATTAAATATTGTTACTTTTGGAAGTAATACTTTTTTTCTTAGAAAAATATATTTTTAAAATGTTTGGCTTAATAATTAGTGTTTAGTTTTTAGACAGATTTCCACAATTAAAGAATACATACTTTGAATTGTAAGTTATTGTTAATCTTTAAAGTATATATTTATATACATTTATATATCACTAAGCTATCTCAGAAAGAGTTTTAAAGAACATTGTTCCGTCTCCTTAATTTTGTAATAGAGAAATCAAAATTGAGATTTTAAATATTTGATTATATCATATCCTTATAGCTTTAATTATGAAAGGCTATTTTATTTTTGGCTCATGGTTTTCTGCTTCTGTGTAAAAAAAAATTCCTGCTTTAAACATTTATCTTTAATAGCTGTAGGTGAAGGAAAATGGCCTTAAATTCGACAGGTAAATTTATTCATGCTTATTTTTTTTTCTGGAGGTTTAAATAACTTAAAATTCAGCTTGGTAATAAGAGTTTAAAATAAGCGGTAGATAGTTCATCAAACAGCTAAGTGCATTTCTTATTCGCACAATAGCCTTTTATAAAGTACCCAATATATCATATGAAGTGCACACATGTTTGGAAATTCATTTTATTAAAATTAATGAATTGCCAATCAAATGCATATTTTATTGGAAGGTAAAAACCCACTTTAGGTTTCAGGCCATTACAGTATATTGCAGTTTTCCTTTTTACTGCATGCAGTCGTAATATAAAAACACAGCAACAGTGTTACAAGTCAGTATTGATTGCATTGAAACTTTGCATGTAGTATCTGCATGTCTAGTGGACATAAACCACCACATTGCATCATTATTTGTTTATAGTGATTGTAAGACATTTATGTGTTACATCTTCTGGGAAGCTATTTTATAAAAGTAGTTTTATGAATTGGAAAATCCAAGAAATTAAATTAAAATTAAAGTTTCTAATCTTTCCCCTAAGTTGATTTAAATCTTACTCTCATAAATTAGATATATTTTGAAGTGCTGTAATGTGTGCAACATTTTAACAGCCTCACAAAGTTATAGAACAGGGGTGTCAAACTCAAGGCCCGGGGGCCGGATGCGGCCCGCAGGATGCTTAAATCTGGCCCGCGGGGCCTCCCTGGAAACAGCAAAGAATCAGCCCGCGGTGCCTCGGCCCGGCCCAGGCCAACTGGGCACTGATCTACAACCTAGTAGCGGCCATTTTCATTGGCAGAGTGCTAGCAAAACAAACTTGCTTTCCCTCTGCTTCCTAGGGCTCTGGACAGCCTGTGCCGCCGTCCAGGGGTCCTCCTCCACGTGGCCTGAGAGGGACGGCGAGGCTCCTCTGGAGGACAAGGGTTTGGCGCTCTCCCCGGTCTCGCCTTCCTCCACTGGAGACAGTATATTCCCTGCAGCCCTGCCTGGGCCACCACAGGTGCCCCCTGACATGAGTGACATCAAGCTGGTCATACCCACCCCGGCCATACCCCACCTGGCCCCCCGAGATAAAACGCAACCCTGATGCGGCCCTCAATGAAATCGAGTTTGACACCCCTGTTATAGAACCTAGTTGTCCATTTTCATAGGAAACACCTTTGTAAATCTTCTCTTTTTATTTAATTAGCTGAAAGCATTTCTGTCATGTTCATGCACTGGACAAACATTTATATACATTTTGCATCTTCAATTGAAGATTAAATCCTAGAAATTCAGTAATTTACCTGGAAGAAAGGCAATCCTGAATTTATAACAATCCTTCCCAAAAGAAAGAGTAGACTCTGTGTATGTGTATGTGCACACATACACACACATACATAAATTCTGTGCAATACTCTGTTTTCTCATTGTATCAACCTAAGGTCCATTTTGTGTGACCCTCCCTCCCTAAAGCCTTATTCCAAAAAAAGGTCTAGATCAGGACAGAACAAAACAAAACTCCTGCAAACGAAATTAATTATTTGTAAAAAAAATGGTCATATATAAAATTCACTTACTGCCATCTGCATATAGAACCATTTCCTTTCTCACACTGAAATTGTGGTTATATATGCAAACAGAATTTAGGTGAAGTGAACCTGTGCCAGAAAGCAAAGACCTCCCCTCTCCTCCTTCCCTGCAAGCAGTGGGATAAATTTTAGGCTTATTTCCAAAGGTATTAATGTTTTTTAGCAGGAACTTCAGCTATTATTTATCTTCTGCTTTTCATATTTTATTTCATTCTTATCACTAGAAAGTTGGAAAATCCCCTTAATTCACAGATTTGCAAGAAACCTGCGAGTTAGCTATGTTACAAGTACAGATGAAATTCTTAGGTGTGCACAAATATTTGATAATAATTCTTACCATATTAGTGTAACTTATTTTTATTTCATGGTAATTTTTTCAATCAATTGATATTTGAAAATAGCAAAACAAGGACTGTTAATTCTATTCATTTTGAATTGCAATCCAAATAGTTATACAGATAGTTTAAATGTGAATAGCTAAATCATATTCCCCTATCTATGGCTCTTTTATTTGTATTCCATAGCATTACTAAAGACAAAAATAAGAATACATTATCTAGGGCATGGTTGAGGAATCTTGTGGTTTCTCACTTTTGGATTATGCTTTCATCAACTTCCATGGTGACCAAGGCTAATAGGAGATGGAGAGCCACAGGTTATCCCCACTGTTCTATAACATTTTTCTTGTCTGTTAAAGTGGAGCTTACATGCAGAGACACATCTTCTCCCTTACATGTTTCTTGCTGCTATTCTGGAAAAGGGAGTTTAAGATTTCTTTCTGGCAGCTTGCCAACTAGCTGCCTGGCAGTCTTTCGATAAATGATATAACTGGGGAATGATATCACCAAGATAGTTGTACAAAGGTCTCATTAAGGCTACAGCAGAAACCTTTTTCCAATGCAATTTGACCCAAAATACCAATTGCAGTTGGCATGTGGAGGATGTCCCATTGGTGCCAATAGCATTGCTTCTGTTTAGGATTGTAGCTGAGACAGGCATAAAAGTCCCTCTTTTCCTATGTGCTATAGTATCAGTGAGAATTGTGCTGCCCCCCTTTTCGCAGTCAATAGCAAATAAAAAATTAACCAGCTCTGTAATGTGAGATCTAGTGTAATTTATGGATGCAGCTATATTGAGATTTTAAGATAGAAGTGGGATAAAATAATAATATGCCAAATCCAGTCTAATCATCTGGCTGACTATGCAACCAATCATAATAATACCGTTGGTATTGACAAAATCACAATCAGTCAATTGCAAAAGTCAGCTTTACTTGGAATAACATACATCCTGCAATGATACCTTTAATATTATTAAACAACATTTGCCTATCCCTGAGTCCTTGGAAAGGACTTAATAGGTGGGCAAAAATGCCATAACCAGTCTAAACATCTGGATGACTCTGCAATAATGGGCTGACTAGGAGGCTTGTTTGTAAATACTGTAGAGATTACTTAGATGGGCCTTCGATTTTAACATGGAAAGATGTTCTTATTATTTTAGTGTTATGCATGCTCTGTATCATTTATTTGTTAGTTATGGTAGTACATGGTTTCAGTCAATTAAGAGTTCTGGATAATAAAAGAGCTCAATAACATAGAGCATAACTTTTATATTGGCATTTGAATTCCAAAGTTTAATATATAAGCAGCCTCACATTCCTTATGACAGCTGTTAACAAAATAATATGAAGTGGTCAAGAGAAGATAAACACTTGTGAGGTAGAAAAAAGTATTACTCTTAAGGATTTCTGCTCAATGGAATTACAAAACAAATATTGGCAAGGAATGCCATCTTAACTAGCATTAAGAGTACATTACTCATAATATTACAGATGAATCCTTCCTTTGATTTGGCCTTACAACTCTGTTTTAGTTGAGATTTATACATATAAATTTATTCATTCATTCAATTTGTGTCACCCCCTCCCCATCTAAACAAGTGACTCTGGGTGGTGAACATTCTTAAAAGAATTCCTGTCATAAATACAAAATTAAAATGCACAGCAGCCAAGGAAGATATCACAATTGACTATTGTTAACACAACCAGAAGATGGGATCCTTCATACACTCTGGGCCCCAGACTTGGGCATAGAATCAGGCCTTTAGGGCCTTATAGATGGGCCAGCAGGGTTGGGGCCATTGTAATCTCTGCAGGGAGACTTTCCATAGTCCAGGTGCTATGGCAGAAAAGGCTCATCCCCAGGTCTTGCTAATTGTCAATTCCTGGCCAATGGTACCCAGAATATGCCCTTTCTGCTGAAAAGAAACACCTGGGGAAAAATGGTCCCATGGATAATGTGGTCCCAAGCCATGAATGACTTTAGGGGTGACAACCATCACTGATATATTTGGCATATCGTTGGGGTTTTTTTCTTTACCTGTGTTACTAGATAAAGTTGAGAGTATTTAATATTTTTATTTTTGGCTTCTTAGCATATAGTTATGTTATGGCCATATAGTGATGCCCATTTCTACCATCTCAGAATATAATTTCCTATATTTTTGAACAGGGCTTTAAAGATTTTTTTCCCCAGGAAATATCTTTCTTGTGGTCAAAGATTAGTACAAAATAAAATTCAGTAATTAAAAAAGCAGATTGCATATAAAAAAGAACAAGTTATAAAATTAACTGAGCTTATCAATCAGTCATCTTTACATTTTGCATATGAGGTAGCAGAATTTAGCTGTACTTAGGGTAACAGTCAGGAGTATTCAAAGGGAGAATTTGTAATAAAATTTCTGGAATGGCCATTTAAAGCAGGAAATACGCTTAAATGTGGGGTTATGAACTCTGGCTATGTACCAGGATAAAACAGGTAATATATTAATAGTTAAACCATTTCAATAACCCCTTTGCCACATGGGCAAAACCTTAGAAAGCCATACAATCTGTTTTTTTTTTAAATCCCAGAACCTCTGATCAAGAGGCAAAGCTTTATTGATAGAAGATTGGCTGTGCTCAGGTCAACTTCTTTTACACTTAGTCTCTCAAAGAGTCCATCAAGTTTTCATGGGACCATACAGTACTATGGAACTGAGTTTGAAAAAAAACATTCTTCTAAGATGTTCACCTCTTAATTCATATGTGGAATCCCAAGCTATACACTGCATATATGTGCCCTAATCAATTCTGTGCTCTCGGTGAATTCACTGTGTTATCTCTAGATACATATATTCAGCTTAAATGAATGTGAAATAATCACTAGCTTTAGACACAAATATTGCAATTAAAAACAGCAGTTGGAGATAAACCACTGTTGTTAAACATAACACTTTCTAAGTGAGATTGTGGAAGAATGTGGTGACTAAATCAAAGTGTCCGAAATATGGTGGCAGAAAAATAATTTCTTGCAATATTCTGCAATGGTATTCAAGTATTATACGACATAGTACTCTATAAAAATCACGGGATATATGATGCTATTAGAGAAGAAAATTTCAGCACTTTCTGTAAAGTCTTAAAATATGGTGACTCCATATACCTGTCTATTTAGCTTTCTTGCGATAATAAGGAAATGGGTTTGCCATTTTTAGAATTTTTGTCTCAAAATTATGTTAATAATAATATTTGATGTAGTGAATTAATGTATAGCCTCCCTTTAAAATATATTACTTTTTCATCTTACTTGCAACCAATAAAGGGATTGTTGCTTTACTCTACATATATTTTCTCTATATATATATTCTTATATAGATGTAAGTACATCTGTATAGAATTGAATCAAATGAAATTATATAAATTATATAATAAGACATGGGGTTTTAAAGCAGTTCTTCATTGAACAAATCATCGTGGTTCAAATATAGCAAGTCATAAATAATAATTTAGAAACAACGGGAAATAGATCCATAGCTGAAGTGATACTCAACCTAAATTTAGACACACAAATTTTAAATGCATGTACAAAAAGTGTTTATAGTATTAAAGGTGAAATACAGTACAAAAATGAGATAGTGTAGTCCTATGTTATTGAAATGTTCTAGCCCATAGCTACAAAACCATTTTTAATTGGATTTGTGGCTTATTTCTATGCTTTAAATGTTCCAGCCAAATCCTGAACATAGGTCACCTTATACAGTATATGATAAAATGTTAGTGTCATTTAAAATACTGATATGGTAGGATATACACTATTTTACTATAATAAAACTAATTTGTTGAATAAGTAACTCTTCAGAAATAAGTTGACAATTTAGAAAATCCACACAAACAAATCATATGAACTGCTTAAACCAGCAGTTCTAAGCTCAGATCTTAATATAATTTGATTTTTGGTATGTCTCTATATTAGTGACCTAATATTTTAAAATTGAAACATATACAATTATGGTTCCTCTGTCGTGGCCTAGAGGTGGAGCTCTTGCCTCACAATCAGCAGGTTGTGAGTTCAATCCTAGGTAGAGGCAGATGTAGAGTCTCCTGCTTGGGCAGGGGGTTGGACTAGATGACCTGCAAGGTCCCTTCCAACTCTGTTAATCTGTTAATTTTATGATTTTTAAGTTCCGATTGCATGCTGGTAGAATTTTGGCATACATAAAATATGATCCCTTCTTATTTAATGTTGACATGTGTATAATTATATAAAATATGCATGTGTGATGTGTCATTTAATTGTTACAGTCTTAAAATATTTTGTGTTCCAAGGCTTATATTTTGTATATACACAATAGTGTGCATATACACATAAATATACACATAAATAAATATACATGCAAGCATGCACACTATAAGTGTATATATGTATATATTATGTTTGTGAAGTTAAATATTGCATGGAACATTTGTAGACAGATTAATTGCTTGTAATTTTATAAGTAAGTCTTCACAGATTGGAAAAGTAGCTCTTTCAAAATAAAATTTGCTTTTGTTCTTTCTCATATTCCATCTTCAAACTGAAGACGTATTTTCCATATTGTTAAGGCGGGGATGTGGGAAAATAACCATTGCAGTATTTAGTATCTTGTTTTAATGCTGACTTTACTTTTATATTTTCTTAAAGAAAAATGTGTCATGACCAAATGAAATGACATTGTTAAGAACATGGATTTTAGATGCTATTGGAAAAAAATCCAATATCCAGTATTTAAATGTTTAAATATGCTTATTCATACTTTTATTAATGGAATTGTAAAAAATATTGTTTTCTTGGGTATCAAAATACTCTGGAGCTTAAACCCAAGAAAATTCTGAATATGATAAATGCTGAAATAAGTTTGCTTTGCTTATATGCTCAGACTCTTGCTTGGTTTATTGATTCTGCTAATGGTGTCAAAATCGTGAAAGCTTTGGATTTTTTTTATTCTGGGGTTTTTGGTGTGTTTTTTTGATGGGTGGGGAGAGAATGAGATGTTACTATTGTCTTGCATAAAGTATCTTTCTCCTTTTGTAGGGGAGAAATGCAAAACTTGTTTCAGTTTAACTGTTTTAACCATGCAACAATGATCAGTATAGCATCCCATAACTAATGCCGACCCCCTCCCACTTTCCCAAGCAACATTCACTGTGCATTTAAAAGGTTTTTGTGGTTTAAATGTTGTTACATATTTTACAGCATTAGGATCTATGGAATATTTTGACAACTGCAACAGTTCAATGAAGTTGGTAATTTCTTCTTTTAATTATTTTTCATTGAACAGATTTGGAGTTACACTTTTTTTAAAAAAAGTTTGTTTTTCTAATGCTTTTCAACACATTGCATAATCTTTTAGCATATTAAATAGCCTTTTGACTCTATGGGTAGCAGCATTTTAATTTGATTGATGTTGACACAATAGTATGGTATTCTTTCAGCTGGTGATCATACGTGAATGACTGTACATCACTAGATGAGCTGGTGCTTGTGGCTTCACGGATTGTCTGCAAGGTCCTAATCCACTGTAGAATGGGAAATGAGGCTGGCTTTATACATTTCATTGAGTAGAATGCTGGTACATACAGGCTTCAAGGTTTTTCCCCCCCTTAAACTAACATTGTGAAAGTAATGTTTCATGGATTGTTTAGCTGAGGCCTTTAAATTTGAATTTGTCTGCTTTAAAAAATGGTAATTCCAGTAAATACTGGTTTAAATGTCTAGCAGCTTAAACATTAGGGATACAGATACAACTGCCAGAATATTCTTATAATAATAAACAAAGTTTGTTTGCTATGTCACTGTAATCTCATTTAAAAAAAAATCACCCACATCTGCCTTGTTCAGTCTCATCTCTATAGAACCTTTTAACTATGATTTCATATTACTTATTTTTGAAATTTTGGATCTGGAAACCTAAATGTTTCTGAAATTAAAATACCAAATGTAGAAAAAAAAATAGCACATGCTCTTTAGGGTATATTTTTTTACTTGAAAAAGTATCCTTTTCAGTATCCAGGTACAAATATAACAAGATTTTGATTTTCCGACCTCAGTGTTGGCATTTAAGCCCTTTCTCACTTTGTGTTAAAGGCTTGCTACCTCCCAGCATATATTTTATGCAGACTCTTTGCTTCAGTCAAGGTTCATTAATACACAAGTATGCCTATATGCACATAATTTTAAACTTTACACGTTTACTATAGCAACAATCAATTTGTAATGTTTTCTTAATGCAATCCTTTAAATTTAAGAACAGCATTATATTAAGCAGTTTACCACTCTCTGGTACCAAACTGGGAGTCAGTAAATATTCATCACTTTGTGATATTCTTTCTACTCTTTTAAGTGTTCAGTTTTGCGAACTAAAAAAATGAATATTTTTGTTATCCCAGTTTGTTAACACTGATGGCTGAAATATAAAGATACTAATGGAGGGTTTTTTTTTTAAAGTGTGAGAAACATGCACATGCAGATGCTCCTATCAGCACATTTAGTGATACCCAATCTTTATTTTAATGCAGTTGTCTTTTTATTAGTTCTACCTAGCATTTAAAATTGTTCTACCTAGCATTTAAAAGCTACCTCCACAAAGCAGTATTAACAGTATTAATTACAAATAGCTTGTAATTCAGCAATTAAAAAAAATTATGGAAAATTAATGGATTCAATGATTACATTTCAAATAAAATTAGGTTCAGCTCTATTGTTTTACATTGGTAATGTTTTTTAACAGGCAATGTTAAAGTATTGTAATGCTTTGTATAACAATTCAGTAATCTAACTCTAGGCATATAGACTAACAAAACACTAGTCTAATAATACATAATAGCATTTAAATAACAATGAAAAAAATTAATCTATAATTAAAGTTTCCTTGTATTAATAAACTTTGTAAATGTATCTTCTTTCCTTTCAGCAAGGAGTAAATAATGCTGAGAAGTTTGACTATGTAAGCAAACCTTTTAATTGTTACAATTTATTTTCTGTAATTTTTCAAAATAGAGTGTTGCTATGTTCCATATTTTCACTTCACATCTTTTTATTAACTGAACTCAAAATCGCTTGAATTGGAATTAGACTCTATTACTGATTGTAAGAAACAATTTAATTATCTGTTTTATATTTAAAACATTATAGTAAATATATTTTATATTTATAAACTATAATGTAGCAACACTGGAGGTAAGCCTCACTCATTTTTACAAGTGTTTTTTCTCTTCTGTGAAATTTAGATGCATTTCCTCTCCAGTTTTAAACTAACTGCAGAATGTCATTAAATTTCAACTACCATATTTTTCGGAGTATAAGACGCACCGGAGTATAAGACGCACCTTAGTTTTGGGGGAGGAAAACAAGGAAAAAAGGCCTCTGCCTCCCAGCAATTTGCCAGACAGCAAACAGCAAACAGTACAGATGATATACACTGTTTGCTGTGTATTTCTGTGCATGTGTGCCTGACCCGTAGAAATGGCAAAGAATTGGAGAAATGTACATTTATGGCAGTATATTAATCCCAGAAAGTTTTCTTAAATGTAATCACACTAACTCCTCCCAATTATTTAAATAGATCTACTCCAAACATGACTAGTCAGGGTTTCTCAGCTGCCTTCTTTTAATACTAATACTTAATACTAATACTTAATACTAAAACAGGACATTTCAGATTATACTTTTACAGATCTTTAAAATTGATGTGGCTTTCTGGAAGTATTCTCTGCTATTTAAAAGAAGATACAATAGCACTGGGCCTCTTCAGAGCAAGCATTTATTTTAAAAAGCTTCTTCATTTTATTAAGTTGTCAAGAACAATAATAAAGCAGTCTTTAAAAAATAAGTCTAATAATTTGAACACTCTACAAACATTTAACAAAATAACATATTAACAGAATCTGCCTCTACCTAGGATAGAACTCACAACCTCCTGATTGTGAGGCAAGAGCTCTAGCTCTGAGCCATAGCTTGCCTCCATTTGATTTCAGCAGCCTAATATTGCCAGCAGTTTATCTCCCAGCAGTTTGTCACATTACAGCCACCGTAGTTAGTTTCATTTTACCACGTGGCTTGCAAGCCTGTCAGCTGTAGATCGGGAGGCAGTTTAGCTCTTCTTGTGCTCTTCTTGTGCTTTGCCCTGTTTGCTGCAAAGAGGTAAATTGCTGGCAGGCAGAGGCCAAAGGGTGGGGGTGGCTGGGTGGGGCTGCATTCGGTGTATAAGATGCACCCAAGTTTTCACCCTCTTTTTGAGGGTAAAATGGTGCGTCTTATACTCCGAAAAATACGGTAGATTAAAAATGTATGTAGTATTTTAACTGAAGTTAAGATAAAAAATTTCTAATTTGAACTAACTAATTTTATTTTAGACATTGCAGTAAATAGTAACTTATATTAAAGCAGAAAATATCTTCCTTCTTTCTTGTGAAATACATTTGTTCTTATAAAATGACAGCATTGCTTAATATCTAAACCTAACTCAGTTATTTGCACTGAAACTATGAAGTGCTTTTTAGTACATTTTGAAAAAAATAATCATGCTTTCCTTAGGTGATGCAATTCATGAATAAAATGGCTGGAAACGAATATGTTGGTTTCAGTAATGCCACGTAAGTATGTTTCCTAGATTAATTTTGACACTATGAGCAATAGTTAATGCTGTACACACGGTATTATATTTTATTAGTCAGATCTTTGCTTCAGCTAAGACTTTGGGTGGGTCTATGACTGTTTGCCTCCTCCGCTCTGGCGCGCCTGTTTTGTCCCCAGCCTTCCGCCCCCAAACAATCCGGCGCTGCCTTTTCTCCTTGCCCTTCGCCTAACGGGCCAAAAATCCAGTTCACCCCTGGCTTTTTGGGCGCACGGGGCACTTTGCCCCCAGCCAATCAGAGGAGCAAGAATCCCACCCCCTTGGAAGCAGCCTTTTTAGGAGAAGGAACGGGGGACGAGTCTTCCCTCTCTTGCTTAAAAGAGACACGTTTGGAGATGCTCCCAATGAAAGAAAGTGGAAGGGGGAAGAGTGCTTTGGGGTGGACTCATTGAGGATTCCCTCTCTTGCTTAAAGCAGACATGTTTGGAGGTGCTCCCAACGAAAGAAAGTGGAAGGGGGAAGAGTGCTTTGGGGTGGACTCAATGAGGATTCCCTCTCTTGCTTAAAGCAGACACGTTTGGAGGTGCTTAAAGCAGACACGTTTGGAGAGTTAACAATTTTAAAAAAAACAAATATCCCACCAATAGTATTGTTAATAAGTATTTAGTGTTTTGATACCCATTTCTGTTCCTTTTCTCCCTTAGATTCCAGTCTGAAAGAGAGAGTGGAGACAGAAACTTTGCAATAGGCTATTATCTGAAAGAGAAAAAGGTATGCTTTTCAGTTATATTTACTCCGCTCCCTTAAATGTATGTAATGTTAATTGAACAAACTATAAATAACATTTTATTTCTTCATCATAACAGTAAAGGTAAATACAATATTGATATAATCAAAATGCAGCGATAGTGTTATCCTTCCATTTTGGTCTCTGTGATTTACACAAATGGATTGATGGGACCTGTACAAAGCCTCATGTGGAAAAGAAACATTTGATGTGTATACCACTTCTTGCATATCATGTTACTTAGCATGACTTGCACTGAAGCAGGGGTGAAATGCTACCGTTTGGGCCAATTCGCCCGAATCGGTAGTTAAAAATGCTTTAAAAAGTAAAAACAAAAGTTCAGACGATCGCGCGTCACACAGCTGATCTTCAGAACTTTTTTTTTACTTTTTAAGCGTTTTTACTACCAGTTCTCCGGAACCGGTAGTTAAAATGCTTTAAAAAGTAAAAAAAAAAGTTCAGACGATTGCACGTCTCACAGCTGATCTTCAGAACCTTTTTTTAACTTTTAAGCATTTTTTTACTACTAAAAATGTTTTGAAAAGTTTTTAAAAAGCAGGAAATCCAAAAGCGCGTGTTTGTTGTGGATTGCGCATGTGTGCGCAGCGTGCGTCTGATGCGCACTGTGCATGTGTGCGCGCAGCGTGTTTTGCATGCACTGCGCATGCATGTGCACAGCACGCATCTGCCGTGCACCACACATTCGTGCGCAGTGATCCTGTGGCAACCGGCGGAGGATTTCACCACTGCACTGAAGCCTTCAGTTTGTTTTCAACCAATGTGTTTCCCAATCTTTCTGGATCTGCATAGAGTTGTTTTTGCACCTGGTTGCAGGTTCTCTATATTCAGCATTATGATCTTTAGCAACGTCTTTTTAAATTCCGGTGCTGAGGAGGGAGTAAGCTTTCCTTTTCAGATGGACATAAATTGTGTCTTTTTGCTTCAGCAAATATCTCTTGTTTTGGATATTCCTTCAAGAGAGATCTTGCATGCAAAGTCTAGCCTGACTCACTACTCTACCTCAGAAGTATCAGCACTCTCTGGCAAATCTACCCAACTTTCCTGGTTCTGGTGACTATGAGGAGAAGGGCCGGAATCATAACCTGAGTCAGATGCAAATCTAAGTAAACAACTAAATAGATGACCTCTTTTAAAAATCACAATTGCAAGCAAGCAACTTGTCATATATCTACAAAGAGAAATCTGTGGGTGATGCTTTTTAATATGCATGCATGAAACAAAAGATGGATATTCCCATTAGCTTCACAGAGATAATTACTGAAATCCTTGTAACATTACTCATTATATTAATAGCAATTAGTGTAATATTACTTTAAAATTAACACAATAACGTTATGTCCTCATTAGATGTTTTAGTCCCATTTGGATTACCGAGAAGTAGCATGTGGGTGGGTGGGGGAAGAGATCATCTTATTCATCTTCCTTCGTTCTCCGTCTGGTTTTAATATCAGAGGAAATAGGAATGGGACAAAGATGGAAAATAGCAATAGCACTTAGACTTATATACCGCTTCATAGTGCTTTACAGCCCTCTCTAAGCGGTTTACAGAGTTCAGCATATTGCCCCCAACAATCTGGGTCCTCATTTTACCCACCTCGGAAGGATGGAAGGCTGAGTCAACCTTGAGCCGGTGAGACTTGAACAGCTGAACTGCTGAACTAGCAGTCAGCCTGCAATGGCTGCATTTAACCACTGCACCACTTCAGCTCCTGAAGAAATGAAGTATCTTCATATTATAATCCACTCCTACTTCTCTGGCCAAAAGCATGTAATTTTTACTAAACTACTCGTCAGAAGTACACATTGTTTGATGGTTTTGTAATAGAGCTAAAATATTTTAAGGTAGACTTAAATGTCTGGAAGTTTTATTTTATTTCTCAATAATTATTATTTTAAGTTTTATTTTAATTCTAAATAATTCTTCTTTTCTTAGATAATCCTCAACTGAATTTTCAGAACTAAGATTTTCTCATCTTTATCAGTTTTAGTTTACATATGATAACTTTTATTACTGTATCATGATGTACTGAAATATTCTATTCTTTTCAAGTGTTTTCCAGAGGGCACGGATATGGTTGGCATATTGGACTTCTATTTCCAGGTAGCTAATTAATCTCTAGAATATTTGTTATTCTTGAAGAAGAAAAAAGAAATATATAGAATTATAGGTTAAAAAATTATTTATATAAATATTTGCACAGCAGAGGACCCGATCCTTTGTTTGGGGCAAGTATGTTAACTAAATGATTTTCCAGTTGAATATGTTTTAATAAATCAGCATTTCTCATTCTCTGATCTTAATACAAATTAAGAGTTGATTGCAATCCTTGACCTAAGAATTATATATTTTTGTAGTGAGAATGTAATATGTTTTGCAGCCAATTTTGTAGTACTTTCAGAGAAGATATAGTTAATAATAGTGTGAAAGCACTAAGAAATCCTTAGTGCTTTCACACTGGTTAGGTTAACTAAAACATACTTTCTTATCACTAATCTTCTTACTGATTAAAATATGAGATTGTTTTCCACTCATTAAGTTAAAGGTAGATTTGAATTTTGCACACTAGTAAATAATATAAATTGTCCTGGTTCTGTCACATGATTGATTGTACTGTTCATCTCTGCAGTAACAGGAACACATACCGTATTTTTCGGAGTATAAGACGCACCGAAATATAAGACGCACCTTAGTTTTGGGGGAGGAAAACAAGGGAAAAAGGCCTCTGCCTCCAAGCAGTTTGCCAAACAGCAAACAGCACAGATGATATACATTGTTTGCTGTGTATTTCTGTGCATGTGTGCCTGACCCATAGAAATAGCAAAGAATTGGAGAAATGTACATTATGCCAGAAAGTTTTCTTAAATGTAGTCACACTAACTCTTCCCAATTATTTAAATAGATCTACTCCAAGGTAACTAAACTCTAATACTAAACAGGACACTGTTACATTTCATACTATACTTGTACAGAGCTGTTAAAATTAATAAAAATTTCTGGAAGTATACATTATTCTCTATTATTTAAAAGAAGATACAATAGCACTGGGCCTCTTCAGAGCAAGCATTTATTTTAAAAAGCTTCTTTATTTTGTTAAGTTGTCTAGATTTACAGGGATCTCCAACCTTGGCAACTTTAAGACTTGTGGACTTCAACTCCCAGAATTCCACAGCCAGCAAAGCTAACAAAGCTGGCTGTTGAATTCTGGGAGTTGAAGTCCACAAGTCTTAAAGTTGCCAAGGTTGGAGACCCCTGGCTTTAGAACAATAATAAAGCAGTCTTTAAAAAGTAAGTCTAATAATTTGAACATTCTACAGACATTTATAGTTATTCACTTACCCCCTTCCATCCAGTTCAGCAAAAAATAAAAATCTGCCTGTCTCTCCCAGCTATTTGCCTCTTTGTAGTTAGTTTCACTTTCATTTTCCCACATGGCAAACCTAATCAGCTGTAGATTGGGAAACTGCTACTGACTTGCTTGGTTTTACAGGCTGTTCCCTCTTTCCTGCAAGCAGGTAAATTGCTGGAAGACAGAGGCCAAAGGGTGGGGGTGGCTGGGTGGGTGGGGCTGCATTCGGTGTATAATACGCACCCAAGTTTTCACCCTCTTTTGAGGGGTAAAAAAGTGCGTCTTATACTCCGAAAAATACGGTAGTTTTTAAATGTTTTTAAAAATGTCTTTCATTAGAACAAGCTTCACTATTGTGCTGATTAGAGAGTTTTTTATTATATTATATTATATTTTTTATATATTATATTAGTTTTTTTAAAAAAAAATCTTACCAAGTTGTTTTATGAGTTAATCTTGTACCATGATAACTTTCATTAAAAAACGTTGCTAGCATAAGATTCCCACTTCAAGCTCACTCAAATAGGCCTTTATTCTCTAATCTGGAAATAGTCTATGTTCACATGCTGTATTGTTCATAGGGTAATAGGCTCTTTATGGGTTCAGGCTCCCTTTTGTAAGATAGTCCTTTCATCCATTTAATTACATAGCTTTCTGTTTGCATAGGTTGATCAATGTTTTTTTTGTTTTTGTTGTCTTATTTTTCTTAAGCTGTGCTCCATAGAAGTGACTTGTGAATCTGCTAGTGTCATGGCAGCCACCCTTGCCAATGGCGGGTTTTGCCCCATCACTGGTGAGAGAGTCCTAAGTCCTGAAGCAGTTCGGAACACTCTAAGTTTGATGCATTCATGTGGCATGTATGACTTCTCGGGACAGTTTGCCTTCCATGTAAGTGTTTGTTTAAAAGGATCTGTTATAAAAAAAAGTTTAGTTCTTTTTTAAAAAAAGAATTAACTTCTTATTAAAACCAGTACTAACAGCAATTAGCAAAGTTACCATGGGTGGTAAAAGGCATTCCATGCAGAGGTGGGTTCCTCCCAGTTCGTACCGGTTCTATAGAACCGGTAGCAAACTGCTGGTGCCGTCACAAAGCCGGTTCTGTCGGTGCCGGTCCGTGGACACCGCCATCTTTTCTTTTGCAATTTTTTTTTATTTGAAAAAAAATATTTTGGGGGGAACGTTTTGCTGATTTTTTCTTATGCGCAGAAGCCAAGTTTTCGGCACTGCGCATGCGCTGCCATCTTGTTTTTGGCTTTTTTAAAAAAAAAATTGAATTTTTGGTACTGTGCATGTGCGCGCACGAAGCACGGGAGGAAGCGAACCGGCGGCGAGGTAAGTTAGAACCCACTCCTGATTCCATGTCATATAGACTAGTTAGAACTCAAATGACAGAAATGAATCCAGAAAAACAAAAGTATTTTGAGGTATCAACTAAATATTCCCTGGAATCTAAATATGCTCTAATTGATACATTTTGGAAAACTATTGTTACCTTGACAGATAATATGGATATTCAGTGAATGCCATTTAAGTATTGATAAGTATATATTAACGGTTTAAAATGTACATTCATTTAGGTGGGTCTTCCTGCAAAATCTGGAGTTGCTGGTGGCATTCTGTTGGTTGTTCCTAACGTTATGGGCATGATGTGCTGGTCACCTCCGCTAGACAAGATGGGCAACAGCGTTAAGGGGATACACTTTTGTCATGTGAGCAAGTCTTCTTACTTGAATTGTTACTAGTCTGTAGCACAAGTACAATGATCATTAATGTTTACACCTATTTCAGTGAAGTAGGAGGTTTGCATTTTTCTTGAGCAGAAATGCTTATGTCTTCATTGTTAGAATCAAAGCAGATAAAGATGGAAGATTTTTAAAGCAAAAGAATGGATAATTACATACCCCAACAAGCTACACACTAAATAGAGATAGAAGGTGCATTTTGAAAATGGAAGAAATGTTGACAAAATGCATGCATTTCTTTTCAATCCTGATTGCCAAAATAATTTTTTGCTTTTTGTTCCCCTAAATTTATAAGACGCTTAATATTCATTGTGACAAAGGACTTTACTTAGAGTTATGTGTAATCAGTAATATCAGAGTGTAGCTGAAGTGTAGTTGTAAATTATGATAGCAATAGCAATAACACTTAGACTTATATACCGCTTCACAGTGCTTTACAGCCATCTTTAAGCGGTTTACAGTATCAGCATATTGCCCCCAACAATCTGGGTGCTCATTTTACCGACCTTGGAAGGATGGAAGGCTGAGTCAACCTTGAGCTGGTGAGAATCGAACTGCCAAATTGCAGTCAGCCGGCAGTCAGCAGAAGTAGCCTGCAGTACTGCATTCTAACCACTGCGCCACCACGGCTCTTAATAGTATACATGAGTATAAATATAACACAATGATGTTTTTCCTATTGCAGGAACTGGTTTCTTTGTGCAACTTTCATAATTATGATAACCTGAGGCATTTTGCAAAGAAACTTGATCCTCGGAGAGAAGGTGGTGATCAACGAGTAAGTTGAAAGTATTTTATACAATTAATGTGTAACATACATTATGCATAACGTCCAAATAGGATTGGTCAATGACATGTATTACATCAATACTCTGAGTTGTGAGTGTTCAGACACAATTCAGACCACATCTGGCACATCTAGAACTAACTACTGAATGCTAAGCTATATTACATTATTCACTGGCTTTTACTGGTTTGCTTACTTACAGGTAGTTTTCGACTTACAAACCATTATTGAGCCAGAATTATGGTTGTAAGTCATGCCAGTCATTAAGGAACCTATTGTGTGACTGCACCCAATTTTACAACCTTTTTTGTGGCAGTTGTTAGTAAATGCCATGGTCATTAAACAGATGCTACGGCTGTTAAGTGAATCCATTGGCTTCACTTATGAATGGGCTTTTTTTTTGGCTGTAAATTGGAAGCAAATGTTAGTTTCTGGCAAAAATCAGAAATTGCGGTCATATGACTGCAGGACACTGCAAATGGCTGTGAATGTGGGCCAGTTGCCAAACAGCCATAATGCAATTGTGTTGCAACTTTGAAACCTGGTTGTAAGTAGGATCTGGGGAGGTCTGCCGTAACTTCAAATGTAAGTTGAAGACTACCTGTCTAGTAATAATGTGGCATTTGATTGAAACTTAGTTTAGTTTAGTGAAATAATTGGTATAATATAATATATCAAGCATAATATATTTAAACTTATCCTCAAACAAAGCTGAGAACAGTTCATGTATCCTTTCTAGATGGACTTAAAATCATTCTGGATAAAATGCCATGACGCAAAGCTAGCATATTCAGCGGTATATTTTCACTTCATAAAAATTATGGGACAAAGTTTTTTGTTACAGATTTTGATCTTAAAATAAAAATAAAAATGTATATTTAATACAGATTACTTTTATTTTGGTAACACGTTTGATCCACATATTAGTGAGAAAATATCTCCAGTACTGTTCTTGACTCTCAGAGTACCAGTGGGTAATCTCTTGCTTGTTGCTGAGTGGCTTCTTTCTCAACATTTTTTAAAAAGCGTACTGCCTGAAATACAGAGCTTTGTATTAACTTTCAAACATGTCAGTCAGCTTACTGTTCTGACAATGGCTCTGATCCTCATTGAGAAGAAATCTGTGTTTTGAATGGCATCACTACCATTCAAAATACCAGCAGTAGTTGTTACTTAGACTTTGGAATTCCATTTGCACAGTAGAATGTGTACGTTCACAGACAATTTTTATGTTTTGCCCCTTGGATCAAGTTTGGCCTGGGAAAAAGATTGGAGCTTAGAATTTTGGCCTTGTACAGTTAACATGTTTTAGTCCTTTACTCATTTCTCTTAACATTTTTGATAAAGCTTTGGCATAAATAATAATTGCCATAGCAGTTTGAAAACCATCTTTGTCTAAGATAGAGGGAGGGTTGAATTGTCCGACTTGAATTAAACTGGGAGAAGCTGGATTGTAGGAGTGCTGTTAGCAACTCAGTAATTAATAGAACCTCAGGAATTCTACTTTAACATGAAAGTTGCTGTATGGCTAATTAATACAATCAGAATATTGTATTAATTAGCATCCTGTTATGAATGAAGTGGGTTAAAGGAGTCTTTCTTTCCTTTCACCAAATTAAATAAATTATTTACTGTGGTTTGAAATTAAAAAGTGTGTGGCATAATAATGTCAGATTGAGAGAGATCTCTGAGAACCAGCAAGTGCTAATTGATAAATAAAAATAATGATAGAATGTTTTATTTCATTGGTAATTTAATACATACTATATGTTGCTTAAACAATTAGCATTCCTTTGGACCACTGGACTATGAGAGTCTTCAGCCCGAACTTGCATTAAAAGAGACTGTGTGGAAAAAAGTGTCACCCGAATCAAACGAGGACATCTCCACAACCGTAGTGTATAGAATGGAAGGTCTGGGAGAACAAAACTAGTGCACTGGGCTCTAGTTTCAGAGAGTTTGATTTCATTTTTAAACACACTCCAGTTTGTCTAGATTACACTCTGGTTTGTCTAGATTTTAGATCTATTATTTTGACTTCAGTGGGTTGTAAATATCCTTGAGACACCCCAAATTGCTATACCAATAATTTTATACTAATTGCTTCAATATATTTTTTTTTCACAAAGCAATTTGAAACAAAACTGAATGTGTGCTATTTAAACTTGTGTCATACTTAAGGAATGAATTGTAAAATGGGAATTTTAAGGGGTGCTGTAAAAGTGAGAAATCTTGCAATGCAATCAAGATGTAAACAGCATAATTGTTAACCAAGAACATGAGAACCAAAGATATAGGAAAATTTAAGTCCTGGATCATAAGTAGATATTTCTTTTTATTGTTAATATATTCTAAAAATTGCCTTTGGTCTTTTTCATGAACAGTGTAAAAACTTGATCCCATTTATTCCAATTAAGTTCAGTTAATTTCAGTGTAACTGAATGTAAATGAAGTTAACTGTTCATGTACTGTTTTGCAACACTGACAAAAAAATTCACATTTTTAATATAAAGCTTATTGGTAAACTTATTTAAGCTTCTGTAAAAATATCAGTGTGTTTCTATATAAGGTAAGAAAGTCATGTTGAATTAGACAAAAATTCTAATTCTAGGATTCTGCTTTTTCAATGGCTTCTTAGCATTCTTTTGCTGTTTTTCACCAGCAGTTGATATTGTAAGTCATTCTACTTCTGATATAGAAGGTAGTGTATAGCCATTAGGACTAGAATCCAGCTGACAGCCTCATTCTTCATGAATGTTTCTAATTCATTTTTAAAACCATACAAGTTTATGACGATCCCTATATCTTAAGAAATAAATTCCATGATACAAGTGCTCTGTGAGGAATCACTTCCTTGTGTGATTGGTGATCTTTGTTTCTGATATTATAAAAAGGAAGAAATAAAGCTTTTATTTCACTGATTTTTATACCCTCTTTATTTTTACACTCCTTTTACTTTTCTAAGCTAAAAACTTATATTAATATAATATTTTATACATATTAAACTATTTTTTGTAGGAGATTTATCTCTTATAGTAAATCTAGCAGTGCGTTAGAAAAATGTTCTTTTATTGAGCCGTCAGCTTCTGAAAAGAATGATTGCTTGATTTGTTTAGGCATCAAAAATCAGATCAAAGGCTAGTTTCCACTACTCAGTCATTTGTGATTTCAGTTATCTACAACCCTAGAAAATTAGCGCCCAATTGTAGATGAGGTAAGGATATGCTCAGGATCCACTGCCAAAAAACTCCATTTATTTATTAAATTTATATGCTATCCATCTCTTCATGGGGCATAATTTTAATACAGCTGCTTCTGTGTTAGAAGCCTATTGTGCTGTTGAAGGATAGGTTTCCTCTGTCAGCCAAGCAAAATATGAATTACTGTGTCAAACTTTAATTTCAGCACAATTTGAGGGAAGAATCATAAATTCAATAGACTAGAAAAGAGATTTTTTTTCACTTCCTAGCATTTTTCTGCCAATGCAGGGATTTTTTTTCTTTTGCATCAACTGAATATTGATGCATTTGGTCATGACAGAGTTGACCAGCTGGCTTGTCACTTGATCCTAATGTGGACAGAGAGAGAATGAATGGCCCAAACTCATACAGCCTTATGTTTTCATGCCTAAACCAGGATTAGCACTCATACTCTTCTGGTTTCCAGCCTGGTGCCTTAACCACTAGATCAAACTGGATATCATTTGGTTAGAAAACAAGTAACGCTCAATATAGATAATGCTGTGTTATATTGACCAACAGTCTTGATATGAGTAAATATTCAATCTACTCATATAATAAATGGTACCTATTCTCATGTCAGGTTCTTTCTGTATTTTCTGATAAGGCTTTATTCAACAATATTTTCTTCTGCAAATGAAAACTTGTACTCAAACTCAGTATTATTATTGGCTTTAAAAAAATCAACATGGCTATGGTATTGGTGGCTTTTTCTTATTTAGACTACTAAATATCTCAGAAATTTTTTAGGAAGGAAAATAATATTAGCATGTTCTAAGCCAGGAGTGGGGAATCTGTGAACCCTTTAGGTGTTGCTGAATTATTTCAACATCCCTTATTATTACTTCAACATCCCTTACAATGAGTAATGCTGGCTTTGTTTGGGGGAATTGTAAACCAGTAACTTGGAGGCAGCAAAGTTTCTTTATTTATAGCATGCTAGATTTGGAAGGGATGAGAAGGATCCTGTAGTCTGGTCTCTGCAGTGTGCAGTTCCAAGATAGCAATAGCAATAGCAATAGCATTTAGACTTATATACCGCTTCATAGTGCTTTACAGCCCTCTCTAAGCGGTTTACAGAGTTCAGCATATTGCCCCCAACAATCTGGGTCCTCACTTTACCGACCTCAGAAGGATGGAAGGCTGAGTCAACCTTGAGCCGGTGAGATTTGAACAGCTGAACTGCTGAACTAGCAGTAGCCTGCAGTGCTGCATTTAACCACTGCGCCACTTCGGCTCATATCCTTGAGTGAGAGCTGTCTGACTAAGAGCTCATAACCTTCATAGGCAAACTATTCCATTATTGTACAAATTTTATTTTCAGGAATTTTTCCCTTACATTTAAATACCAGTTGGAAGTGCAACTTCTGCCTAGTCCTGATTTTTGTGGCAGTGGACCATCTTCCCTAAAGCAATCTAGGGTACTATTTCTTGAGTCTGCCCTAATAGGAATGCCCTCCATTCCTTGCATTGTTACTTTTGTTGTTCTCCTCTTAACATGTTTGAACCTCTCAATATCCTGGAAATATGATGCCCAGATTTGTGCACAGTAGTCAGATTGTGTTCATACCATTGCAGAGTAGAGGAGAATAAGGATGTCATGTGCCTTGGGTACAATGCTTCTTCTAACGTACCCAGACCTACCTTGGCCTTCCTAACAACTGTCTCACACTGTTGTCTCATGTTCATCCTGTTTTCAGTTACCATGCCTAAGCCCTTTTTGATGGGGTTCTTCCAAGCCATGAATCCCCCATTGTGTATATGTGCCCTGCATTTTTATTCCCCAAATATAATAACCTACATTTTTCACTATTGAAGGGTATTTTGTTCATTTCAGCCCAGTCCTCCAGCCTGTCGAGATTTTGCAATCTCCTTCTCTCACCCTGAGTGGTGGCCGTTTTATGTCATCTGGAAATTTGATCTACATGAGGAAAGCTTGGTCAATACCAGCACTAGAATGTGCTCTTGAAGCACTGAGGAATATAGGAAACAAAACCGCAGTGCTAAGTTACATTTAAAGAAGTTATGATTTATCAGTCTCTGCAACTTGTGCTCTTATTATAATGACTGCAATGTCCAGATTATCATATTATTGGATTGTAAGTGATCCAGACAGATTGATAAAGGTGAAGTTGAACTGATTGGTTGATTTTGAGTGGTGTCTTCATACCAGTGTAATTTTTGCAGAAAACTGCTTTTAAACAGAATCAAGCTTATACTGACATATTGCTGCCCCGATAAATTTTTTAACTTGCTTTTGTATTTTGGTTATGGTAAAATAATTTATGAGTCCTTGTTTTAAAAGGCATGGTAATTGGAGGGGTGGGGTATTTTTAGCATCAAACTATCAAAATGTTATTTATGGTCCAAGGCCAAAACCAGGAAAAAATTAACAATACAATATAGTAAGAGAGAATTTTAAAAAGTGAGAAAACAGCCAAAAATTAAAAAAATGTGGACATTACATTGGACTAAGATGGGCAAATGATTGGGCCATCTGATGTTACTAAAATTCTGTCCTCATAGTGCTTACCGTAGATGATCTGGCTAAAAGTGATAGATGATGGGAATGGTGAGAAATACTGTACTTTTCGGAGTATAAGACACACCTTTTTCCTCCCTAAAAGAGGGAGGAAATGTCGGTGCATCTTATACACCGAATACAGCCATTTTTGGCTTCCTGAAACCCCACCACTTGTGTCCCTTTTTTGTGAAAAACAAGCCAATTTTTTGCAAAAACGGGACACGCAGAGGGTTTGGAAGGCCTGCAGAGTGCTCCTGGGGGCTAGGGAGGGCAAAAACGGGATGCGTGGGGGGCTCGGGGGGCCAAAAACGGGCCTGTTTTTTGCAAAAATTCCTATTTGTGCAGAGGGTTTGGGAGGCCTGCAGAGTGCTCCTGGGGACTGGGGAGGGCAAAAATGGGACATGGGGGGGAGGTTTGGGAGGCCAAAAATGGGCCCGTTTTTTGGGAAAAACGGGCCCATTTTTTGTGAAAATGGGATGCGCAGAGGGTTTGGGACGCCTGCAGAGTGCTTCTGGGGGTCGGGGAGGGCAAAAACTATTTTTTTTCTTGTTTTCCTCTTCGAAATCTTGGTGCATCTTATACTCTAGTGCATCTTATAGTCCAAAAAATACGGTAAGTTCTCTTTTTTTGAAATGAGAACACCTGTCTGAGTTTAAAGTTAAAGTACTCCATTTTAAACTTGAAATACTTCCTAAGCTATTTATAACAGTCCGTTTCAAACTTGATATGGGGTGTTTTGAATTCGGAGGAGTTCAGATTTGAAATATTTTACATCTTTCAGTTTAGAGTCTTCTAAATTATATCCACCAGAGAAATGACTATATTCCAGGAGAAATCAACATTAAGGGCAAGGCCTCAAATTTTTGCCTCAAAAATTGACAGAATATTATTGTGTTTAATCTGTAATTAGTAGTTTAGTACATTTGTGTTCATAGCAGAATCAGTTCTTCATATTCAAGCATTTATCTTGTATTCCCCACTCTGCCCTTTGACATACTTAATGTTTCATTAAAAAATACAATGTATTTAAACTTTGTTTGATCATCTTTTTATGATTTTTTCCTCAGTTTAAATGATTTGTTATGTGTTCCCATTTTTCATTTAAATTGTATGTTATTTATGTACTTTGAGCCCATACACTTTGTATTATAATAAATTTTTATTTTAAGCAGATTATTTTGCATTTTTGTTCTTTTGCATATGCAATCTAAGCCATAATTTGATTCTGTGAATGAAAAGCAGTCTTGTAATGATTTTGAATAAAAATGGGTAAAGACGAAGGCCCACTTACTGTTTGAATACATTATAGGTTTGGGGTGTTTTATATAAATTGAACTGATTTTTGTTTTTATTTTGGCAGTATTTGACATGTATATTCTTTTATCTTTATCTGTTCTTTTGGTTTAATTTTACATTATCTTTGTTAAAATTCTACCAGTAGTATAGCCAGGAGTAAATATCTTCTGGCTAATGAAATTGTATTCCGTTATGTGGTCTCTAAAACTATATGTAAAGTAATAACTTTGCCTTTGTTAGTATGTTTAATAACCAGCAACTTTGTTACTTCACCTCCCATTAATATGAACAAAAATGGTTGTGCTATTTGGTACCACAAAATAATTACGTATTTTTCCTTCAACTAAAGGGATATTTGTTCTTATGCTGAAGACCTGTATAAAAACATAGTGCATATTGCTCATTTACATACGTTATTTTCAGTATATTCTGTCATAAATTTACATGGAGTAATTCTTCAGAGCACTCTTTAGGCATACAAAAATTGGTACTGATCAACAGTTGAGTGCTCTGGAGAGACCCTGCTGACCTATTCAAGAGATAAGCTCTTCCTGAAGATGTTCACAGAGGAAATACACATGTCTGCAGAAGAAAAAGCTTTGAACAATTATGCATGCATTAGGACTATTTGCAACACAATAACAGTAATTTGAATGAAGTTATTTGAACTATGGCATAAGTCATAGTTAATTGTGCATATTCACACATAAATACTCACTGAACATTTATTAAGTTTATTAAAACACTGGCAACTGGTATCTCGACAATATACAGTAAAATGAAAAAAAAGTAAAATCAAACTTATTAAAACTAATGGAAACAAATTAAGAATTTATTTTTGAAAAGTCTGTTCTTGCCTTTTTAAAAGACAAGTTAAAACCTTCAAACAGTATGGTCAAAAAACAAAGATGGTGGCCACCATAGTGCAATTGAAGCTCCACCCATTTTTTTAAACCACACTGTAGCTGTCCTCGATATTTTTAGCACCCTCAAATTGACAAAGCGTACGTTACAAAAAATTCATAGCTAAAAAAAGAGTCTCACATCTAAGTTGGGAGATGAACTAATACAGGGAAACCTCCACAGACAATCTCAAACAGCAGGCAGTGTGACCAGGGGTGGGGGAGAAGGGAACGGGGACCCTAACTGATAGACAATATTCGTAAGACAAATACATATAATCTTAGCATTTATTCACATACTCTAGGTCAGTGATGGCTAACCTTTTTGTGGTCGTGTGCCAAAAGTGCTCTCAAGTGCGACAGCACACTCGCGCGCCTACACCCATAATGCAATGCGCGTATCAGGCTCCAAGTAATTCACCCATTACAAATCGAACTCCGAGGCATTGCTTTTCCTCAAAGAACACATTTATTTAGATACATCATCTTGGCGCTACTGGTGAAAAGCCAGTACTAAAGTTCCCAGGCTTTTTCACCCCAATTTAAGTTTCAGTTTCTCAAGTTTCCAAAACAACTGTCACATTGTCCAACCAGGATGGGAGCTGGTTGCTCGGTGACATCTCTCCTCCTTCTCCGGTCAGCCAGACGTTGGAATGTGGTTGACTCATCAGTTAGGAATTCTGTTTTGACTGAAGGATCCATCCCCCCTTTAGCTCCAAACTGTGTCAAGCTGAATGCATGTGAGAATGCCCAAGTGTACAAACAATCCCACACCCCAATCAAATTCAGGCTTGCCAGGCTTCCCCCCCCCTCAACAGAAGGAACAACCCTGCAAAGATAAAACACTGTGGGGTTAGTCAGTGCCACTAGCCCCCTCCCCCTTCCACGGGAGGCCCTTTGGTTTTTGAGGGTACTTGTCATGGAACTGCTTTACTAATCTGTCTGTGCTCACTTTCCAGCTCTTTACCCAGGTGGCCTCAGAAAGCGGGTACCCCTTCCAGTACACCAAATATTCCAATTGTCCCCTTTGCACTCTCGAGTCTAAGATCCTCTTTATTTCGTAATGAGTTTGACCCTTGATCACCATAGGCTTAGAGGGTGCTCGACCCACTGGTCAAATTTGTGAACTCACTGCTGGTTTCAGCAGGCTACAGTGGAATACCGGATGTACCTTCCCCAACAACCGGGGAAGTTGAAGTCGTACCGTGACCGGGTTTATCACTCTCAATATATGGAACGGTCCTAGGAACTTGGGACCAAACTTCTTTGAGGCTAGCTTTAATCTCAGATACTTTGTGGACAAGTAAACACTATCCCCCACCTTAAACTCTGGTTGGGGAGACCGATGTTTATCAGCCTGTTTCTTATATGCCTTCACTGCCTCGCTTAGGGCCTGTTTCGTATTTTCCCATGCTTTCTTCAGTGACTCCATCCACTCAGTGACATGGAGGAAGGGGTTCCCTAGTGAGCTCAGGCATAGGGACAAATTGCATTCCACTGGTCACTTGGAAGGGGGTCAATCCACTGCTGCTGTGCACTGCATTATTGTACGCCACCTCAGCAAATGGCAGCAACTCTGCCCAGTCTGATTGCTGATAGTTGACGTAGCATCTTAAGTTATTGTTCCACCATGGCGTTAGTCCGTTCAGTGGCCCCGTTTGTTCTCGGATGAAATGCAGAACTAAGTCCTTGCGAGGATCCGATGGCCCTCATGAACTCCCTCCAGAATTTAGCCATGAATTGGACCCCCCGATCGGAAATGATTCTGCGGGGGACTCCATGCAACCTATAAATATATTGATGAATAGGTTAGCCAACTTCCATTCCGACAGGAGTCCTGAGCAAGCTACAAAGTGGGCCTGCTTGGAAAACAAGTCTACGATGGTCCAAATGACCGTACTTCCCCCATTCTCAGGGAGTTCAACAATGAAATCCATAGCTATCTCTTCCCAGGGTCGAGACGAGTCTGCCACTTGCTGGAGTAGTCCCCAGTCTCGTCTTCATCGCAGCGCAAGTGGCGCAGCTCTTTACATAGTCCTCAACGTCCCTTTTCATTCTCGGCCACCATAATTGTCTCCTGGCCATATGCAGGGTCTTCAGGTAGCCGAAATGCCCTGCTTGTTTGGAGTTGTGACTTTGTTGAAGGACCTGGAGCAGCAAGTTGTTGGGCACATATAATTTTGATCGCTTCCAGCCCAGTCCATCCTTAATGGTTAGTATCCCCAGGTTGTCCTTGTGCCATGGGTCATTTGGTAGTTCGTCTTTTAGCTTTTGGGTCATCCCTCCTCCGTCTGTGGCTCTCCTTCGGGTGGCCTGGTCCCAGGTCAGCGCTTGCGATGCCGGTTGAGGAAAGGATATCATTTTGTGAACAACTTCTTCCTGTTTGCTATGGTACTGTGGCTTCCGCGACAGAGCATCAGAAGGTTCTTTCCCCCCGGGATGTACTTCAGTTTGAAATTGAATCACTTGAAGTATTGCGCCCACCTGACCTATTTTGGGGAGAGCTTGCGGGGTGTATTTAGTGCCTCTAGGTTTTTGTGATCAGTCCATACTTCGAAAGGCACGGGACCACCCTCGAGGAAATGTCTCCAGGTCAGTAGGGCCCATTGGATCGCATAAGCTTCCTTCTCCCACACTGTCCACCTCCGTTCAGTTTCTGTTAGCTTCCTGGAGGTATACGCGCAGGGATGTAAGATGCCCTCTGCGACTTTCTGGAGGAGGACTGCTGCGATGGCCACGTCGCTGGCGTCTGCTTGGATCACAAAAGGTTGGTCTGGGTCCGGGTGCTTGAGGGTTGGCTCTTTGGCGAACAATCCTTTCAGTTGCTCGAAGGCGCGCTGGCACTCCAGGGTCCAGTTTAGGGGTTGATTCAGAAACGGCTGATGCGGGCCCTTCCCCGTCTTCAGTAGTTCAGTGATAGGCCGGGCGATCTCAGCGAAGGCGGGGATGAATTGCTGGTAGAAGTTTGCAAACCCCAGGAAACTTTGTAGTTGTTTGCGTGTATGTGGGGGTTGCCAATCTAGTACCGCTCTCACTTTACCTGAATCCATCTCTATCCCCTCGCTTGACACTCGATAGCCCAGGTAGTCTAGGCAGGTCTTGTGGAATTTGCACTTTGACAGCTTTGTGTATAGTTTGGCCGCCAGAAGATTCTGTAAAACCTGGCGGACCAGCTTTACGTGTTCTTCTAGGGTTTCGGTAAAGATGAGAATGTCAACCAAGTACATGAGAACCCCTTTGTACAGGTGGTCATGCAGTACCTCGTTTATCAACTGCATGAAGACTGTGGGTGCTCCATTCAACCCAAAGGGCATCACCTTAAATTGGGGTGAAAAAGCCCAGGAACTTTAGTACTGGCTTAGTGTCAGGCTCCAAGTAATGCACCCATTACAAATCGAACTCCGAGGCATTGCTTTTCCTCAAAGAACAAATTTATTTAGATACATTATCTTGGCACTACTGGTGAAAAGCCAGTACTCAATTTCCCGGGCTTTTTCACCCCAATTTAATTTTCAGTTTCTCAAGTTTCCAAAACAACTGTCACATTGTCCAACCAGGATGGGAGCTGGTTGCTCGGCGACATCTCTCCTCCTCCACCTCCGGTCAGCCAGACATTGGAATGTAGTTGACTCATCAGTTAGGAATTCTGTTTTGACTGAAGGCTCCATCCCCCATTTAGCTCCAAACTGTGTCAAGCTGAATGCATGTCAGAATGCCCAAGGATACAAACAATCCCACACCCCAATCAAATTCATGCTTGACAGCGCGTGCGCCCCCACATGCGCCCTGTCCCCGCATGCTCCCCCTGCCCGTGCATGCACGTGTGACCTCGTGCATGCGAGTGTGACCCTGTGCATGCACATGTGACCATGTGCATGCGCGCATAACCCCCTGCAAGCGTTCACATCTCCCACATGTGTCCCGCCCCCGCACATGTGCGGCAGAGACCCAAAAATCAGCTGGCCGGCGGGAGACACGTGCGCATGCGTGGTGGAGCTGAGCTGGGGCAACGGCTCGCGTGCCCACAGAGAGGGCTCTGCGTGCCACCTGCGGCACGTGTGCCATAAGTTCGCCATCACGGCCCTAGGTGAAATGCAGAAAAGATTTTGGCGGCTATGTAAGAGAAAGCATCCTATATTTCTTTGCCTCACATCTACTAATACCACACTAGTGAAATTAAAGGGGGATGATAAATATAAATTATTTCCAGATTTTATTGTTATTCATTTCCATATTTAGAGGCCACCTAAGGTCTTGAAGACTCTGGGTGGGTTGCAAATAAAAAGGACATTCAAAGATACAATAAAAAAAGAATCTGGCTGACCAGAAAAATAGTCCACTGGTCTGTTCAACAGATATAATAAACAATGAAAAAGACCCCACCCATTCATAAACCACCCTAACACAAGGCCTGGGAGAACAACTGGGTTTTTAACCATTTCCTAAACATCACAAGGATGGGGATCATCAAATGTAAACTTACTATGTATTTCTGGGCAGATCTGCAGAAACTAATGGTTGTAAAAAAAAATTACAGAGAGATGCTTGGAACTGTCATCTGTTGGGAAGGTGATTTTACCTATATTGACTTAAGAACATAAGCATTGATAAAAATATAGACAAAAAAATGGCATGCTTTGAGAAAGAGATATTTCAGGTTATCTCTTCGTGACCATCTGTCAAATGTGAAACAGATAACTTTAAGTGAATAATGGGATTAAGGAAAGGACGTTACACAGAGCTATTTCAGGAATCTGAAAAGGAAAGCTCATTCTTATTCTCACGCACTTGTTCTGATGGTCCTTCATATTAGATTAGTTACTTAATTGTGTGAGGGCTATGCTATCATAATCTACTGCTTAAATCGTTTAAATTGGTTTTATCATCTTTGAACCTGTAACAAACTTGTATTTAGTAAAAAGAGAGAAAGGCATTAACAGGTACCCCTTGCTTAACAACCACATTTGTGACAGGCAACTCCATTGTTAAGCGATATGGTCATTGAGCGAGACATCACATGAGTATGATTTGCCATTTTATTGCCAGCTTTTCCATTGACTGCTTGTTGGAAGCTGGCTGTGAAGAACACAAATGGTAGTCATGTGCTCACAGAACACTTTGAGAATTGTAAATGTCCGCTGGTTGCAAAGCACCCAAATAATGTGACTGGAGGAGCTGCAATGACAATAAGTGTAAGGACCAGTTGTAAAATTAGTTTTTCAGCAATCTTTATAAATTTTAACAAGGCAGTTGTTAAGTGAGGATTACCTGCATTTTAAAGATTTTCTTTTTTAAAATTGCATCCAAGATCCCTGTCCTAGAGACCAATGGTGGGTTGCTGCCGGTTCTCCCGTATCGGTGGTGGAAATTTCCCCCCGCTCACCGAACTGGGAGCAATGGCCGCCTGGCCATGCCCCCAAACTGGTTCTCCGGTCATTGCTCTGTGTAATCGGCTTGCAAAGAACCCTCTGCGCATGCGCAGAGGGTCATTTGTACAATGTGACAGGGGTGCGCGAGTGAAGTGATCGTGCGTGCGCAAAACGCGCACTTCCGACGCGATGTGAACCGGTAGGGAAGGTAAGTAGAACCTACCCTTGCTAGAGACGTACTACATTTGTCACATCCTTTGTAAGCTAACAGCTTGACTAAAAGACATACATACTTTTGGATAAAGAATAATAATTTCCAAGGCGGGAGGAGGTGTTATGGAAAGAAGCATTGAAGTAGCCTGGGTCCAAGCTTTATAGGTTTTAAAGGTAATCTGCAGTTTCTTTCATCATAAACAGCTTGATAGGCAACACAGCACTTTTAAGATTATTTGTAATGGGATATCTGAGTTCTTCAAGGGACCATTTTATAGCAATCAGGTTTTAAGAAAAGGAATACATCATATCTCTCTGGAACTGTGGCATCCCAGGGAGCATCTCTGAATCTAATTCCAATTTCATCCCCTCCATTATTGACTGAGATAAGTAGGTATTCAGGGAGGCACATGACAGAGAAATGGATTGGGTTCTCATCTGCATATTGACAACACCCTGTCTAATCTCATGATTTTCTTGTAGAAATTTAAGTACCATTTGAGACAAAATGAAGCTCTGAGGGACAACATCTTAGTGCCTGTTTAAAGCAAACTCCACCCTGAAAGTTAGAAACCAAACCACTCAAAGCAATACCTCTTTATTTTGAAATCTTTCAGGTAGCCTGGAAGGATAGCATGGTCAATGACATTGAAAACTGTTGAGAAAATCAGAGTTACCACCTCTGTAGATACTCAGACAGACAGTCCATCAGGTCAGCCAAGGATACTTCAGTCCTGACACACAAAGTCATTTTGAAATGGATCAAGATAATCTGCCTTTTCCAGCCCTGCCCACAGCTCACAAGACTAACCCTCTTGTCACTTTACCTCAGTAGTAGGTTGTAAAACCCGTTGCTACCGGTTCGCGCGCTTGCTTGTGTGCATGCGCTATGCTTCTGTGCATGCGCAGAAGCATCCCGGGAGGGTGGGTGGGGCCTCCCGCCGCTGGCGCTACCAGTTCGCAGAACCGGGCCGAACTGGGAGCAACCCACCACTGCTTTACCTACCCATGGATGTTTAGATGTTTAGACATTGGTTTATCATTTCCTGGCTCTGAAATATCCAATGTAACTGCTATGGAAGAGAACTAACAATTGCCTCAAGTGTGCCTTCTCTTGCTTTCTCTTAGGGAGGTGTTTATGATATTACCCAATACATCTGTAATAATTCCCTAGTAAGAAGCTACAAGTCAGATTAGAGCCCTACAGGACAAGTAATCAAAAGTACAGCTCTGTCCTTACCTCACCAAATTTGAATCCAGTGCAACTATACAAGAGTTGTGAGGTTAGCCCTTGAATTAACCATTCATTGATGGCATCCAAACTGACTCTCCAGTCAGTTAGATCACAGTCTGTACCAACTCACAGACATAAGGCTCTGGAAGCAAAATACAGAGAAATATGCTTTGTGCTGCACATTATAATGTGAGATTCCCCAAAGTGGTCAATTTTGGGAATACAAGAGTTAATGGGACTATCCGAGGGGTCAATTATTATTGTCATTGTTATTGGTGGCACTATTAGTTAAACTAGTATTTATTAATACTATAATACTTTTATATAAATGTTTGGGGGGTTGATGAACAATCTGAAACTTCATGAGGAGATTGATAAACTGAAAAACGGGAATCCCTGCTCTAATAGCATATACCTTCAAAAATCTTTGTATTGCACCTCAACTAAATGGATGATAATTCTTTCTCCACCTGCAATCTTTTCGTAAGCCTTGCTGTTCCAGCTCATAGGTCAGAGAGGGTGCTTAGAAACAATAGTGTAGCAAATCCTTAAAAAAATCCTCCACTTTCATTTATCAACCAGGGCAACTTTACTGTAGCTGTCCTGCCTGCACTTCTACCTGGTAATTCACTGGTAAATATTTAATATTTGTCTAAACCTCCACAATAGTGAGACTTGTATTTCTAATACATTGAGAAGACAGATGACATAAATACTCTTTTTAACATGCTATTTAATCTGCAGTTACTATTGGCGATACAACATTGTTTACAGTAGCTTTTGCTTTTTTGAGAGCAACGGCAAGCAATGGTTTGGCTGACAGGCTATATATATTCATTTCTAATTGCTATTTCTGTGGCTGCCCAAACATGTTAGATTCTATGTGCCAAAAAGAATTAATACCATCAACTTGGATAGTTAAAGCAGTGCAAGATCAGAAGATGTGAAGATATCTGGCCCATAGAATTGCCAAGAGTCGGACACGATTGAATGGATAACATCATCATCATGCATAATTAAGACAACAATAAAGATGGCGATATTGGGAGATAAAACCACAAGAATACACAAGAACCCATTCACATTGGATAGTGGACTCCCTTGTGTCCAGGGAATGTTTTCTCAGAAGACAAACACAGCAACTATGACAGCTTGTATAATATGCACAATATATGACCACTTTTGTTGGGTATTTTAGATTGTAAAACATAATTTCTTACTCAGAAAGTCCAAAAGTGAAACTATATTAATGTAATGTATTGAAGAATATGTGAAGCTAAAGGCATTCATTGCAATCCAATAATGATATATTATTTAATAGTTGCAATCAGCCATTTGCAAGGCAACATAATGCAAGGTCTAACCATAGAGATCTTAGACTTCCAACAGTCAAAGCTCTAGATCGGGTCTGTCCAAATAACAGACCATGGCCTGCCAAGAAGCTTTGTGTGGCATACTAGTGCTCTTTACAAAATAAGTCCACTGCTGCCAATCATCAGCACTATCAAGAAGGATCTACTGCCTTGAAAAACTGCCAATTCCTCCAGGCCTCATCACAACACTACCAGCTCCATGCTGCTATAGCACCACTACACCTGATCAGTACTCCATTCTTTGTGACCCACAGTTATTTTTAATTTGTCATTGTGTCCCTCTTTTTTTCTTTACATGTTTTCTTTACATGTTGTGCAGGTTTGTTTTAGACGGACAAGGTAGAGAGCAAGTTAAGTGAAAAAATGAGAGCTTTTTGCAGAAGACAAATTCATTAGGAAAGCTTAAGAAAATGACATTCAGGGAAGAACTTCGTTCCTGCACCAATCTGCTTCAGCTTCTTTTGATTTTGAAAGAGTGTGTACGTTCCTTCTGAAATTGAATTTGGTAAAATCAGTAAGATGTCAGTCAATAAAAGAGGGAGGGGGGAAATCTTCCTAGACTGGGGGACATTCACACCTGATTGAGAGACTATGATCCCTTGTTGGATATTAAAATCAGGAATATTTTTTCCACAGTTCCCATGTGGACATGATTAGTTATTCCTGGGTGCAGACATTTTGCATCAATAGTGGCAATTATTGTTGATACCCTTGAAATTCAACCTGACTTTTTTCCCTTGGTGATTCTGAGAATATGTAATGAGGATCACATTAACAATAACAGAACAGCATTGTAACACTATTAATGACCCAGATTTTACTTAACTGTTTAAACTTCAAAGACCCTCTGGAAAAGCCAGACTTGGGGGATAAGCCGTTCCAAAGAAGGGGAACGGCCACCAGAAATGTCACCTGTCACCTCCTTGCCTTCTTCCATTGTATATATGGATAAGACAGGAACTTCTCTAGTCACTTGGATCAAACGAAGTTTTAAGAGTAACCTGTGCAGAAGTCTCAAGTACTATAGGCTATTAATTCCTATGATATGATTCCTGAAGTCTGTAATAGTAACAGCTTTCATTCTAACTGATGAGGCAGACACACATGAGGATGGAGGTTCTTTACGTGAATAAATAGGGACTTGTCCCTCTAAAACATACTATCTTCATCCTTTGGTCATCAATAATTCATCAGTTCTCAAGAGAAGTTTGGAACGAGCAAGAAAAATGTTACTACCGATATCTTCTGGCCTTAGGACATTCAAGAGATTTAGAAATCAAAAGTGTTGCAATCTCATCTTCCTGTCAGATATTCTTGGCTTCCAGAAATTCTGCTCTACTTTCATTAATCTTATTGGACTGAAGGCCAGAAATAGCTCTATAATCTACTGTGACTGATTTTATTGCATCTCTTCAACTGGCTTTCTGTTTTCAAAACTTTCTTAAAACCACAGTGAGCTAAATAACTTTTTTCTCATTTTCTGACTCTGAATGCACAGATAAATGCTAGACAAACTTAATTTCAAACTACGGTAATTATTAAAAAAAAACTCTATAGACATTTCCAGCAAATTCTGAATGTCTTTGTTTCCAAAATATTTCCTCCTGAATAGTGCAGCCGGCAATGAGAAATAAAAGTCGTCCCACCGCCCCAGACACACAGCATTTTAAAGTGACATCTAGCCCATTTGTAGGGAAGCTGAGGGGGAGAATCAGACTCACAGCCCTTATTGACAGCTCTGAATAGATGTCCCCAGGCCAGCAGAATGTCAGAATCCCACCAGACCACTTGAAAGGACTTGGGAGCCTTTCCTGATTTAGCATTCATTCAGCTTCCCCAACTAAACAGTCCAGGAATGAAGAGATAGTGTGCGCAAATCCCTGATTTAGACAGTCCATTGAAACAATGGAGGCAAAAAAAATAGACCCCAAAAGCCTTTTGGATGAAGTCATTGGCTTTCAATGAACAGGCAGCAAAGGTTTTCCTGTTTTGTTCTTCCAATCTTTGTAGCATTGCTAACAAATCCACGCATGAAGAAGCTGAATGTTAGGCTAGCAAGTTTTTTTTAGCTACTCTGATTCCAAGCATGGATGACATTTAATCCAGGTTATTAAATGCACTGGAAGATAAAATTCTTTCCCTCTTTTTTTTAAAGAAACCCAAAGTAGGGATGGCATTGCTCATTAATATCCTGGAATTCTTGGGGATTGCCTTTATTCACTATGGGATGGAGAGACTTTAATTACAAATGTGGAATATTCATAGCCGGCCCTTTGGTCCAACTCCACAGGAAACACATTTATCTCAGAAAGGATAGGATCTATTCTTTGCATAGCTGAGTTAATCCCACTTTGAGCTGGATTATGGAAGGCATCTCCTGTTAATAATAGCTGCAAAGTCCTTGAGAGGGCATCAGCTGTTGAAGCATTTTCTACTTTTGGTTGCTTGCTCCCAACGGAGTTCATTAGATCACTCGATAGCTTATGAATTGGGCTGTGGGCTTCATATGCCACTGAAATCAAGGATGGTTTTCTGAAAGTGATGCCTTTAAAAAAAGGCCACTGTTTTAGTTAGAGCCAGTCCCTGTTTCCCCAGTTGTTCTACCTGGGTTTGTAGCCCAAGGAGAAAGTTAAGGGTGTGCAGCAGACAGCAGACAGGGGTAAGCAAAGTGAGGCTACAGCATGTTCTCTTGTCCTGCTTGGCTTTAGTTTCCAAAAGAGACTTTTTATACTTTTTAAAAAAAAGGAAATTGGAGTCTGCAAAACAAAATAGTCATTTCACACTGTGTTGATATACAAGAATTCTTCTGGAACCCAAGGACATGGCTCATAAGCATCCCTGAAGGGGTCAAGAAAGTCAAGAAAGCAGCTGAAACCCCACAATTGAAACCCTGCCTCTTTTTTTACATATATTAATGCATGCAACATATGTTAAACAGGGTCAGAACTTTGACTGCATGGCCATGGCCATCATCTTCATTGTTTGACTGTTCCTCCCTGAAAAAGCCTCTTCCCACTTGTGTGGCTGAGGAGCTGCAGAGGAGCTAGTTTGCCTTCTGATAAGTGGTGGTATGATTCACTACGCTTACATCCCAATTGTTTTGTGAATAGTAAAGCCGTTCACAGCAGCCATCTTGGAATCGCAACCATCAGATCCTTTCAGAATTTCCAAAAGTGCCCCAGCCCAAAAAAAATTTATTTGCTCAATGAATTTAATTAATTGAGACAAATTATAAATTTTTAGAGAATGAATGTTCAGGAACAACACACTTTCTTATTAATATTAAATATTTGGCATGGATTAGGATTCCTTTGTATCAACAAAATTCTAGTGAACACTATGCCAGTCTGTGAGACAAGTATAAATCCCTCTAATCAGACATTTATTTGTTCTGCTTCCCTTCATTTGACAGAGTGATGAAATGGAAAATCTAGTTTCTGTGTTTAATCTGAAATCTAAAGGACTGGAACGTTTCCTAAGAGCCAAAAGAGGAGTTGGCAAGAAAGCAAAGCAAAGGTTAAATGGCTGAGATGGCAGACATTAAATTTTTAGAAAAGTAATTCAGCTTTAAGCAAGACAAATCCATTCTAGGGATTTCTTTTTATCTAAGTAGAGCTTCAGATTGGGGCAAAGAAAGGGATAATTCAGTTTTGAACCCAACAGGGAAGTTTGTGTTCTTCAGACTAGCCTTGACAACATTAGAAATTACAGTCATACCTTGATATTCGACTGCTTTAAAACTCATCAGATTTGCTACTGGACTCATTTTGACATGAATATTTTGTCCCAGTACTTGTCATTTGTTTGATACTCGACACACAAGGTAGAACTTGTCAGTGTGGGCTGCCTCATGACTTGCTACCCTTTTCGCCTGAAACAAAAGGTCATGTATTAAATCAAGTGGTTTGTTTGGTACTTGTAGTTTTTAGTACTCATCATGCCTCCTAGAACCAATTAACAATGAGCACCAAGGTACCACTATATTCATTTGAGAATTTCTGAGCAGCTTCTTGGAAAAAAGTAACAGGAAAAACTTGTGCTTTCTTGGATCAATGTAGTCTGCCTTATGTATTTAATTCTGTTTTTAAAATATTTATATAGCCGCTTATATTATAACCTCCATCACTTTATAACATCCATTAATTTTTCAAAAAAATCTGTGCAGTAACTATATCATAATGATATTAAGAAGAGATATATTGAAAAAGCAAGAAAATAAATTTACTGACTGATAATTGGCTTTGTATATCATGCTTCAATAACTGTCTCAATTTCTTCTTTAACATGTTACTTTCCATATCTTTTTGAACTCCTTTTTCTGTTATTCCCTTGCAAATTTAAGAAGCCTGCTTTGTTTTAAGTAGTCAATCAATTGTTTTGGTTGTTCTGCGGATTTACATATCTAATTTTGAGAGGTAAATGCATTTCTGAGTACCATTTCAGTTGAACTAATTAACATTTATTCTGGGACAAATTTAATCCAGATTTTTCAAATAATAATATTCAAAACCTGCCTCCTTTTATAGCTTACACTTTTATAGCACTTTTAGTATTGTGTACTGGTTTGGATTTCTTCATTATGGATTTGTTCAACATTATTTTATAAACATCCTAGATGAGATGATTCCTATAAGATTCGTGTTTCATAGAAACTTCAACTTTTTATAGCTTCTGTTCTCTGAGCAATGTAAGTAAAGAAGCTACTAGGTTGCTATTCCAGAAGGTTAGAAAAGGTTGAAATACTGAGCCAAGATTATTTTAATTAACTCGCTTTCTGGGAAACACTAAACCTTTGTGAATGTATTGTTATCTCATATGCCTCTACTAATTTCTCATTGACTTTGGGTATCTAAGGAAAATGGTCAAGGACTTTTTTATCGCCCATGCAAATAAATAAGCCACATTTTGAATCATGTTTACAAATACGTCTGACATCAGTAGTGACTGTAATTTCCCACATCCTTGGATCTCATTCATAGTTACAAATTCTTCAGTATATGAGGTATAAGACAAAGAACCGAGCTGTTTAGGAGTTACAATTTGTTTATGATAGGAACTGAATGCAGGCCATAACAACTGGCAATTTGACAGCAATACATGTAGCATTTTGTTGAAATGCTAGAAAAAAGACCGGCTCCAAAACCAACTAATCAGAAGGAAGTCTGGGACAGAATTCCTTCCAGCCTCCACATTGTGGGGTAGATGTAGGCAAATAGATGTCCCAACGGTGCTTTTTCAAGAGGCAACTGGACTTTCTGATTTTTCTTTGAAGACGTTTCGCTTCTCATCCAAGAAGCTTCTTCAGCCGAATAAGCTTCTTGGATGAGAAGTGAAACGTCTTCAAAGGAAAAACAGTTGCCTATTGAAAAAGCACCTTTAGGGCAACCATGACCTGGCTGACTGAGAATCTCCATAGACATTTAAGCAAATAGATATTGCTTATTTGCATGATCATGGTTTTCATGGAAACTATTGGAGTTTCTTTGACAACCACAGTAGACTCTATTAAATATATAATAATGGAGGTGGGCTCAAATCACAGAAAAATTGACCTTTTTCATTCTCAAACTCATCCACTCAGTCTAGATGGGTTTATCTCTCTTTGTATATGGAGAAGGGAACTATCCCTTTGTTTGTACAAAGAGAAGGAGAGAGTGATCTGGCATTAAGGACAAGACTTCACATGGGAAGGAGAGAAATCAGGAAACCATGAATTCTAGTCCACTTTTGACATGAGAGCTGACTGATGACTTTGGGCCAGAGGTGGGTTCCTCCCGGTTCGGACCGGTTCACCCGAACTGGTAGCAACCCGCTGGTGACATCACAATGATGTCACAGAACCGGTTCGGTCGGTGCCGGTCCGTGGGCGCCGCCATCTTTTTTGGAATTTTTAAATTATTATTTATAATTTTTTTAATTTTTTTTTCTTCTGAGCATGCGCAGAAGCCGAGTTTCTGGCACTGTGCATGCAGTCGCCATCTTGTTTTTGGCTTTTTTGTTTTTGGCTTTAAAAAAAATTGGCACGCGCAAAGTGCGCACGTGCCCACAAGGCGCAGCCACATGGCACGGGAGGAAGCGAACCGGCAGCGAGGTAAGTTAGAACTCACCCCTGCTTTGGGCCAGTCACTCTCTGTCAACCCAATCCACTTGACAGGGTTGTTGTGAGGAAAATTGAGGGAGGAGGATTAGGTATGTTCATTTCCTTGAGTTATTTTTTAAAATAATAATAGGTAACATTTAAAAAAGCCCAAATAAACCAGATATTTCTGACCTTGCAAAGAAGTTCTACAAGGCCATTTTTCTAACCTTGATACTGCATGGGGGCTTTTAAATCTCTCACCTGGAGCAAATGTCTCAACTGATTTTCACAAGCTTATGCAAGCTCTCAGACAAGTTAATGAACTCTCACAAGATCATTTAAAGATATTTGGTGATTCAGCATGTGATTTTCTTTTTTTTAATGCCCAGGCCATTGCTGGATGTTATCTAGGAATGGGAGTAGCTGCTGAGGGTGGGGAGCTCTACTTGCATAAAATATTTTATTTTGTGAAAGGAAAAATATTGTCATAATTTAGACCATAAAATTGTTTTGAAGCACAAAATGGCCAAAGTTAAGTAGATCAGTTGTCATAATAAAAAAAAACCCCAACTCTAGACCTAAAGTTTACATCCTGTCCTAGAAACAATTTGCATTTGAAGAGTGAATTATCTCTTGGCTTTTGTTTTTTCATATTTATGGGAAGGTAGAAAGTGAACAAAGGATGACTACTTTGTATAATTTATACATAGCTCTGTATCTGAAATGCTCTGTATCTAATCAGATAGAATTACGGCAAAGTTCATCTATATCAGGCGTTTCCAACCCGCAGCCTATGGGCTGCATGAGGCCCTGGACAGCTAGTAATGTGACCCCACAAGATCATAAACTTTTAATATCATGTGATCTATATACATTAATGAAAGCGTTTATTTTATATGTGGCCCAGGACAATTCCTCTTCACTCAGTGAGGCCCGGGAAAGCCAAATCTATGTACACCCATAATCTATGTATATGCAAGGAGACACCCGGGACACCCATAATCTATGTATATGCAAGGAGGTCTTTTGAAATGTATCACTCTTTTAAATGCAGTTTGAGGACAGCTCAATTGGGTGGCTTGAAGTTGTCCAGTCTTTCTGAAATATTTATTTTAGAAAAATTTATATTGCTGCCTACTCGCCCATGGCGACTCAAAGGTGCTTACATGAATATAAAAACATAGTACCAAAAAAAAATAATAGTAGAATATGTATAACCCTAAATTGGCCTTAAGGCCCAATCAGGTTGACAGAACGGTTTTAGGTGTTTCTCACAATGGTTATACTGTATCTCCTTTCAAATCCCCCCCCCCAAAAAAGCCTGCCCCAAATCCCTGCCCCAACACTGGAAGTCTCTGTAACAAATAAAATGACAGCAAAATGACACTTTAATGTAAGTACTGTATGTAAACCACAAACTTTTGGGGATGACATTATCACCCACACATTTCCCCCCTATGCCAATAACTTTGTAAATATTTTTTTCTTTCCTTTCTTTCAGGTGAAGTCTGTAATAAATCTTTTGTTTGCTGCATATACTGGAGACGTGTCTGCCCTTAGAAGGTAAAATCAATCTTAGAAGGAAATGTTTGCTTGGGACGGTTAAATAAAACGTGTGTCTGCTGTAATTCTGTGTGTATGTATCAGGCTTTCTCAATTCATACATGCATGTGCACTTGTCAAAATAAATATGGGATCAAAGGGACCGTTTCCCCAAGAATTAAAGCAACCCCTTCCCCCACCCCACAAAATTCCGATTCACTGAAGTAGAGAATCCTTTCTTCCCATGGAGAAGATTAATCCAAGCAATTGGTCAGAACAAATAGGACAAACTTTATTTTATGCCACTTCCTTTGCAAGAGAGTTATGATTTCTTAACATGCCCATGTATCTCCCCTGCTCCCCCAAAGTTTTCTTCCACTGTTCCCCAAGTCATGCTTGACTACTGCTAACAGCACACACACACACACACACACACACACACACACACACACACACACACACACACACACACACACACACACTGCTGATTTTCTTGGCAGCAGTACAGAAGTTGTTTGCATTTTTGGGGCATTTTAATTTCCTTCCCAATCTACTACCTTGCTCAAATTGCCTAGGGCTTTTCCATTCAAGCACTGTCTGGATTTGATCTGCCTTGCTTTGGAGGAATCCTGTCAGCCTTAGTCTAGACAGAAAGCACAACCAGATGGACTAATTTTACTTTATCGCAAGGTTACATTAGCAGAATCCTGCGAGTCTCAAAATACATCTCTCTCTCCCATCCCCACCCCCATTTTTACATCCCAAGAAACTAGGGAGGGTCTCTTCTGAGATGTTTGCCATGCCCACATTCCTTTTGCATGCTAAGCTGCTTCTTGTCTGGCCATACTCTGGTTGTGGCTCTTCCCCGTCTCCTAAGGTCATTTCCACATATTATCTCAAACCTGCCAAGGTAATTTAAGTATTACTACCTGCTGTCCATAGACTGCTTGTCTAGTGGGGAAATCAGTTCAAAATATATGTCAAGTGCGCTGGAAGCTGGAGGTGTGAAGTGGGACATTTGAGGAGCAGAACAGTCAGATCAGTGGAAAATCTAAGGAAATGGGAGGTGGTAAAAATGATGTGGTGGTTCTGCCTTTATTTTAGCACCTCAGTTGATCAGGCTGCCTCTGTCTTATCCCAGTGATTGAAATAAATAAAAATTGACTGCTTGGTTGCTCTGGAATGCTTGGAAACTTACTGTGGACTCAGTCTGCCCAAGGCCCTGAGATTTTGCTGCGTTCCAAATAGAGTAAATGCCTTTAAGCTGTCTTTCTATATATGGCTGTCTGATGGCTGGATAAGCCATTATTAGTCAAAGAAAAAGAGGATTTGATAGCAAAAGGAGACATTGTGAAAAAAGGAGAATTTGTAGAATTTGTAGATACAGTAGATACGCAATGGGACGGGGAAAGAAAGCATAAGAGAACTACACTGAAGAACTAAAATTAATTCAGTGCTGGATTCACTCCTTCAATTTCCCTCTATTCCAGTTCAACCATAGTTAAGCATAATTCTAATTCTAGAGTCCTAGCATAACATAAGAGTGAAGAAGACTTCCAATTTTAATCAGGACTGAACAATAGTTCCAAATACTGTGACCGAGGACCATGCTACAATGCAGTTCCCACCATGGAGCCAGTGGAAACAGAGATTTCCTTGGCATCCTGTGGGCTCCATGCCCACCTGAGATTTTTGGTTTGGTTGCTGTCCCTGCCAACGTGGCAATTCTTTTCCTAATGGGCAAGTGCTCCATGCCATGGCAACCAGCTTTAAACAAACCTGATGTGTTCTCTGGGCCAAATGTTTAGGGGCAGCTGATAGTTTAACTCTATGCTATTTGTGATCAGGTTCTTCTCCTTCCATTTTTTCAGATTTGCCTTATCGGGTATGGATATGGAACAAAGAGACTATGATTCTCGAACAGCATTGCATGTAGCAGCTGCAGAAGGTTGGGACCATGAATAATATCTAAACTAACTGTTACATTTGGTATGGGGAATATAATGAGCTTATGCACTTATCTCTTTTTGTATTTTAGGTCATGTAGAGGTAGTTAAATTTTTGCTGGAAGCTTGCAAAGTGAATCCTTTCCCCAAAGACAGGTGAGCATCTGCATGAAAGGTATAGTAGAGAATTAGTTAACTTTTATTAAAAGTGATGCATGCTAGCACTGGCTTCATAAGCAGTAATCTCCAAGAAATTCATACCCTAAAATTTTGATATTTTTCACAAAGTGTAATGAAACTTCTGCCCCTTTACGTTAGCCATCAATTAAATCTTCTGGGTCAAGATGCGGAAATGGAATAAGCCTCAGGCTTCTTTGCAGAGCAAAATGTAGAGTCCTTTGGGTGGGAGATGTCAATGGATCAGGGCAACAGTAAAATAACATGCAGTATGTGCATATGTGGGCCTGTGTTGACTCCTGTCGGCTGCCTAGATAAGTCCCTGCAGTTTTCTTGGCGAGATCTCAGAAGTGGTTTGCCATTGCCCTCTTCCTAGGGCTGGGTGAGAGTGACTCGAAATCCCCCAGATAATATTGTTATTGTTGTTAGTTGTGAAGTCATGTCTGACCCATCGCGATTCCATGGACAACGTTGACTACGTTCCTCCAGACCTTCCTGTCCTCTTCCATCATCTGGAGTCCATTAAAGCTGACACCTACTGCGTCAGTGACTCCATATACTCACTCCATATAGATAATATAGTAGATTTTAAACAAACATGCTCCAGAATATTATTATTTTGTCAGCATACGTGCCTCTCCTTCCAAATTAACACAGTTACCCCGTTTTTATTGAGTACAGGAGGCAAGTCTTAACCGCCTGAGTTGACTGGATTTGAGTTCATCTAAATGAAACGCTGAGTTGGAATGCCCCATAGTTAACATTCCTGAGATGTGTATGTGTACTTACACCATTCTTGGTTTACAAAAATTAATCATTAACTTTAATTTGAATTTCTCCTTTAGTTTTATGGCTTTTCAAGACTGCTGCAGACGGAACAGTCTCGTCTAGCATCAGTTCATTTAGCAAATAGAGTTAAAATAAACAAACTTGGAGACCTTAGAATTGGGTCATATTAAGTCATATTACGACTTCTGTTGGTGATAGAACACCACTTTGGATGGAACAAAAATTAATCGGTGGTGGGAATTATGCAATGGGATGCTCCTGGCGCAGTTCAATTTTTCCCCCTCTGTCTGTCTGTCTCTCTCTATTTAGCCATGAACACAAGCAATTTCTTAAATGCCTGCTTCCAAATTATATACCACAATTTTCCTAGAAAGGCAAGGTATTTTAAGAAGCTTCAATTTTAAGCTCAATTGCCATTTACTATTTAAGAATATTCTTCCTGAACCTATTCTAAACAAAAAAATACTAAATATAGATAAATATGAAGGTACTATTTTTTTTTGCAAAGAAAGTGAATGCCAGTTCAGATATATTCCAAGACTAGTAATTCTGGGCAATTGTAGTCTTCGTGAAGCCAACCAGCCTAGGTTTCTGGATAGGATGACAATCATTACCGTATTTTTTGGACTATAAGACGCACTGGTGTATAAGACGCACCAAGATTTCGAAGAGGTAAGTAAGAAAAAAACGTTTTTGCCCTCCCTTGCCATCAGGAGCACTCTGCAGGCCTCCCAAACCCTCTGCGTGCCTCGTTTTTTGCAAAAATGGGCTCATTTTTCACCCGATTTTGCAAAAAACGGGGTGCGCAGAGGGTTTGGGAGGCCTGCAGAGTGTTTCTGGGGGCTGGGAGAAGGCAAAAATACCCCAGTTTTTGCAAAAAACGGCCCATTTTTTGCCAAAACGGGGGCGTTTTTGCCTTCCCCCAGCCCCCAGGAGCACTCTGCAGGCCTCCCAAACCCTCTCTGCACCCTGTTTTTGCAAAAAAGGGGCCAATTTTCACCAAAATGGGATGCGGGGATGGGGCTTCGGGAGGCCAAAAATGGCTGTATTCAGTGTATAAGATGCACCAACATTTCCACCCTCTTTTAGGGAGGGAAAAGGTGCATCTTATACTCCAAAAAATACGGTAAGCTATCCCAAATAATATCTGGAGCCAGTTTGGTGTAGTGGTGTAGGCTAGAAACTGGGACTCTATGTTCCAGTCCTGCCTTAAGCACAAGGCCAGCTGGGTGACTTTGGGCCAGTTCAATGACAGGCAATGACAAACCACTTCTGAAAATCCTTGCTAAGAAAACTATAGGGACTTGCCCAGGCAGTTGCCAGGAGTTGACAATGATTCGAAGCTACAAAAACAATTAATAATAATACCCCAGATTTAATAATACAGTGGTACCTCGAGATACGAGTTTAATTCGTTCTGTAAACTTGCTCGTATGTCAATTTGCTTGTATCTCAAAGCAATTTTCCCCATTGAAATTAATTGAAATGCCATTAATCCGTTCCAGCCCCCAGGCTGGCTGGCTGCGCTGGCTGGGCTGGCTGCTAGGGGTCTCTCTCTCTCTCTCTCTGTGTGTGTGTGTGTGTGTGTGTGTGTGTGTGTGTGTGTGTGTGTGTGTGAGAGAGAGAGAGAGAGAGAGAGAGAGAGTGTTTTCCTCCCACTCACTCTAGGAAACCCAGGCAAGTCCAAGCGTGCTCTCGGCTAGGCTGGGGGGAGGGAAGGCAGATCGGCAGTCCTTTCCTTTCTCTCTGCCTCCTCCCCCCCCCAAGAGCCCTACGGACGCCAGGATGGCTAAGCTAAAGGGGGAAAATTCTCTTTGATATTCAAATCTGGCTGAAGGTTTCCTCCCTTTCAGAATGTTGCGGAAATGAGTGGGTCATGTGCAGCCGGCTGTTCCTCGTATCTCAAATGTTGCTCGTATTTCAAAGCAAAACTTCGCTTGCTCGACAGCTCGTATCTCAAATATCTCGTATGTTAGGGCACTCGTATCTCGAGGTACCACTGTAGTTGGTAAAAAAGACAAAATGTCTAGATAGTGGATGTTGCAGTACCAAACGACAGCAAAAGAGAAGAGAAAGAACTGGAGAAAATCCCAAAGTACAAAGACCTGCAAATGGAAGTAGAATGACTATGGCAAAAGAAAGCAAAGATAGTACTAAAAGTAATAGGCACCTTGGGTGCAATTCCACATCATCTGAAGCATCACTTGAACACCATTGGCACTGACAAAATGCTCATCAGTCCATTGCAAAACCGGCTTTACTTGGAACAGCTTACATCTTTGCGATGATACTTTTATCCCAGGTTTTGGGGATGGATTTGATAAGTGGATAAAAATGCCAAATCCAGTCTAAACCTCTGGTAGTAATCTCTGGCCTTGTCAAATGACAGGCCACCTTGTTGATTTGCTTCATTGTCCAGGATTTGAAGATAATGATCTAGGTATAGAAAGGCAGTATGGGGTTGGGTAGTAAATATGTTAGAATAGGCTGCCCTCAAAATCAGAATCAGATAGTTTTCTTGGCTAGTTTTCTTTTTCATTCACAGTCAGTGATATCATTGAAACCCCGATAGATATCTGGGGTAGAGAAATGATCTGAGTAATTGCTCCTGCATGCTAAGTCAAATGGGTTCTTTGATTTTCCAAGGGATCAAGACCATAAAGCAGCATGACCAACTAATAGACAGTAGAATAAGATTCAGAGGAATCTAGTCAAGCAACAGAGAAAGCTCATGTTAAAGTCCGTGTTTTGTCTTTAGGGCAGAAAAAATAGCTGTTCTTTGCTGTTACCATTGTATCCATTAATCATCCCATTGTAAGAAGTCGCTTACATCAAAGGCCTAGTAAAGCTTATGAAGAGATTGCAGTTGCCTTCAAAGTTGCATTTGCTAGAGCCTGAGATTAAATTGCTCCAGTTTGCTTCAACCTGGACTGTTTGGTAATAGCAATAGCACTTAGACTTATATACCGCTTCACAGTGCTTTATAACCCTCTCGAAGCGGTTTACAGAGTCAGCCTATTGCCCCCAACAATCTGGCTCCTCATTTTACTGACCTCAGAAGGATGGAAGGCTGAGTCAACCTTGAGCTGGTCCAAATCAAACTGCTGGCAGCCGGCAGTCAGCAGAAGTAGCCTGCAGTACTGCATTCTAACCACTGCACCACTACAGTAATAGTGGATCTTATGGTACACCTATGATGTTTGCTTGCCCTTCCATCACATTAAAATAGGACTTGACATGCATGCATTCAGACTGAAGATGAAGACAGGATACTTGATAGTAGCATAAAACAAATTAAGTATGATTTACCCTGATTAAGCTACCCAAGACTGGTCTGGCCAAGTGAGTAGAGAGTGTTTCACTGAAGGAAGATTTTAAGAGATCTACTGTAAAGAAGTCCATCAAACAGCGTTAACTTCCAGTCAGTCTCTAATATGTAGGGAGACAAGCTCAGCTGAGACTCTATGTTTTGGGGAGCCAGGTGGGCACCCACTTTTCAGGAAGGGGTTTTCTCTACAGGCAGCATTCGTTTTAGAAGCTAAAGAGATGTGTGTTCATTAGGGAAGGATGGAAATCTTTGTATAAATACATCACCGGGTTAATTTAGAGCCTGTTAGAGATTGAGATGCCTTTAACATACCTACCACCCCTTGTTAAATTTTCTTCCAGATGGAACAATACACCTATGGATGAAGCTTTGCACTTCGGACATCATGATGTATTCAAAATTCTTCAAGAATATCAAGTTCAGTACACCCCTCCAGACAACTCTAGTAATGGAAAAGAAAACCAAACTGTACAGAAAAACCTGGATGACTTACTATAACACTCTTCTGACTGAGATTCAAAGTTAATGATCTATTTAATTGTGGAAAATGATTATGAAGAGTGTGAGTGTTTCTGTTGGATAGTGATGTATATTTTCCAGAGTACTGCTTTGTTCCAATGTTACAGCAGCTTTGTTTGTTGCACACAAAAGACAAGAGTTTCTTTTTCAGAAAAAAACAACTATTCGTGTGAGCAATATTACCTTGTGCTACGTGCAAGTGATAGAAATTATTGTTGGCTATACGCACAGGGTTTTTTGGAGGGGGCGGGGGGCGGGGAAGGGATATCTCCATGAAGCTTTACTCCATGGTCATACTCATGAAGCTTTTTTGTCCTGCTTGCTGTGTATACATGGATGATTTTAAGAAAGCTGTCTGCAAGTATACCTGGGCCAACATAGTTGTCGTCTTGCTAGATTTCGAGATTTGTTGCTCTTGTGGATTCAATCTGGCATCTTGGAACATAAAAGCACTCAAAATGTTTTCCCACCATACCTGCTTACATCATGTAATTTCTTATGGACTGAGGGATGCTGCCTAGGCTTAACTCTTGTTCCAAGTGTTTTTTTTATCAGGGAGTCTCTTCCAAGGTTTACTTGACCAAACAACGTAGGAGAATGTATGTAGAGAATACTGCACCTGTAGACTCTTTGTCCTGCTTCCCATCCACCCTCCCTCATTCAGCTGGTTGAAAGTTTTCCCCATGGTGAACTGTGACCTATGGCAAAACATTGTGATCACACCGCATTTGGTTTCGTCATAAACTGTATGTATACACGCTAAACTGGATGTTGCTCAGTGAACATGCTAAAATTCATTTATGCTAATTCGATTTTTCAGCTGGGAATTCACCTTTTAAGTAGATGGCATCACAAGGTCGTATATATATATATATATATTTTGCCTTTTGCCCTACCATTTCATTCACAGCGACACCCTCCTTTACATTTGTCCTTTCAGTTAAACGTTTGGCCATATTGACCCTGTAAGATTAACCTCTAGAAAGTTCACTTGCAGCTGACCAGTTTTTCACTAGAGCAGAACATTGGCCAACCCTCATATCCCAGATACCACTAATTCATACCTCCTGTGGCCAGCATATATTTTAAAAAAATGTCTATATTGTGCAAAGTAGGGAATGTTGCTCCAGACACACAGTCCCATTTTAAAGTGCTAGAATGTATGTTGACCAGTTAACGTTTTAGTACTTTGTATTTTACTTTGTTTGCTTTAAAACCAAATAAAAATGCTGAAGAAAATAACCAACACATACAAAATGGCCATATTACCCAACAGCTTATTTTTCCCTTACAAAAAAAAACACCAGCCCTTACTTCGCACCTACCAATCTCTTGCAACTATAGTATAACTTTTCCTTCTTATGAGTTGTATTTCATAAGTCTTTGTAGCTCCTGAAGTTAATTTATATGTATATTTACATTATCTTCAGTTCAGTTCTGCTGTTGCCTTCAATTCCAAAAATAATGCAACAGCGAATTTTAAACATTTTATTTATTACATCTAAAAGTGAGCTTTGTTTGTACCTTAGTACTACACTCATCTTATTCTACTATCTCATTTGTGTGTGCGCGTGTTTGTGTTGCAGTGGACTGGCACCATTTTTAGCTTCAGGGCAGGATTATCAGTGACTTTACTGACCTGATGAGCAATTGTGACTGATTTGGCTTGACATCTGGCTTTATTATAGGGAATAAACCATGATGAATGTATTCTTTGCTTGTCACCATTTTCCCATGACTTAAACTTGAGTGTAACCATTCTGAAGGTAAGATTTATTTTCAGGATTACAAATCCAAATGCGTTGCATTTTAAAATAATAAACAGGCCAAATAAAATAAAGTTAAATAAAAGTAGAAAGCTTGGATATTTTTTTTTTCATATCCAGTCTGCATTCTGGGAAAGTGTACTGTGTTGTAAGGTTGTCAATTGTGGCACCATTGCCCTAAACCTTAGTTAAGTCTACCCTTTTGTTTTAATATATAGGCAGGCAATGTTTGTTTTTCTAAAGAAGCATTTGGTAAATATGGGAGTTACGTGCACCGTGTTGCTATTAATGGGACCAGCATGAAAAAAGTCCATAGAAGACTACAATAAATGCACTTTATTACTTAACAATACCTATGATCATTACAGGCAACATGACACAAAATATACCATCTTGAATTTCCTAGCACTCTGATAACATTTGTGTGAAGAACCTTCTTTCCCTCAATAACAAAGACTACATTACACGCAATTTAATACTATAACGAACACCAGCCGTGTTTACTCGGATTGCTTTTGCCAATTTGTGGAACAGCATGGGAAGCAATTGCTGGGGTGCCTAGACTAGGAAAAATAAGTTAAGCCGACCAGTTTTGACCAGTTCGATATGTGGTTAAAATTATCTGAAGAGGCCAAAAAGATTCAGGGACACTTTGCTTCACGATTTATGTTACCTCAAAGGAACAGATAATTGCTGTGATTAGACTTTGCCTTTAAAATCATAATTATTTTTGTGCATATGAGAACCCTTATTATCTTCTCCCTATTTTCTGCACACATAGGACTTTCTGTGCAATTTCAGAGATTTCAAGAGTTGCTTTTCTCTCTTAATATTTCTTGGGAGCTAGTAACTTGATCAGCAGCCCTTCTCCTAAGATCACTGATTACAGTGAGCCAGTCCCATCTTACGATCTGCCAAAAGAAGTGCATGCATTTTGGTAAACTGAAATTAATTGCAGTATTTGAGAGTTACTATAAAAAGGAATGTTAACTTAGATTTTAATGCTTGAGAGGAACAGGGGCAGAAGGTTGGAATTATTACAGTCTCACAAGGAAACTGTATTATAGAAGTTAATTCATTTTTACCTTTTATTCATCATAAGGGCAGCAGAGGTTGTTGAAATGTACTGACCGACTAGTGTTAAGGGGAGGGCCCAGCAACCCCTGAAAGTTGAGTGGTGGTGGCAACAATAACTACCAAGCATCTACCCCAAGATAAAAATAGAATAGAATAGAATAGAATAGAATTCTTTATTGGCCAATGTGATTGGACACACAAGGAATTTGTCTTTGGTGCAAGATAATCCTAGATTGTTCAGACCCAGAGGCTCTACAGAGGAGTCGGAGACCTGTAGCTTTTCACATATGGGTCCAACTGACCTAAGCAACCTTATACAAGTGAAACTCGAAAAATTAGAATATCGTGCAAAAGTTCATTTATTTCAGTAATGCAACTTAAAAGGTGAAACTAATATATTAGAGAGACTCATTACATGCAAAGCAAGATAGTTCAAGCCGTGATTTGTCATAATTGCGATGATTATGGCTTACAGCTCATGAAAACCCCAAATCCACAATCTCAGAAAATTAGAATATTGTGAAAAGGTGCAATATTCTAGGCTCAAAGTGTCCCACTCTAATCAGCTAATTAAGCCATAACACCTGCAAAGGGTTCCTGAGCATTTAAATGGTCTCTCAGTCTGGTTCAGAAGGAATCACAATCATGGGAAAGACTGCTGACCTGACAGTTGTGCAGAAAACCATCATTGACACCCTCCACAATGAGGGAAAGCCTCAAAAGGTAATTGCAAACAAAGTTGGATGTTCCCAAAGTGCTGTATCAAAGCACATTAATAGAAAGTTATGTGGAAGGGAAAAGGGTGGAAGAAAAGGGTGCACAAGCAGCAGGGATGACCGCAGCCTGGAGAGGATTGTCAGGAAAAGGCCATTCAAAAGTGTTGGGGACTTTCACAAGGAGTGGACTAAGGCTGGAAACTGAGGCTGTAATATTCTAATTTTCTGAGATTGTGGATTTGGGGTTTTCATGAGCTGTAAGCCATAATAATCACAATTATGACAAATCACGGCTTGAACTATCTTGCTTTGCATGTAATGCGTCTCTCTCATATATTAGTTTCACCTTTTAAGTTGTATTACAGAAATAAATGAACTTTTGCATGATATTCTAATTTTTCGAGTTTCACCTGTATATAAAAGCTGGAAATATTGAACACAACACCACGAAAACAGCTACGTATAGGATTACTAGATAAATATTTTTAGTAGCAAGTAAGCATTTCTGAATGTTCAAGCCACTCTTGCTGTAAACCAGTAAAACACTACAAGATATAGAGCCTCTTAAGAGACTAAGTGATGAGACTCCTACGGATTTGAGGAACTGCAGGTAAAGAGGACACACTCGGATTTTATGCCAGCTGGCCTAGCCAGGGTTCACGGCGTACAATCTGTATACATCTGTAAGAGAGAAAACATAGATGAGCTATCAGGTTGAAAAAAATCTCACCACTCCATGCAACCAGCGTTGCAGGCAAGATACAAGCTTTCAGGATAACTTAGATCACAAGTGCACTTAACATACAAGCTGGACTGTTGTAATTTTGACTTCAGGTGGAAGGCCCAAACTGGCAGGAAGAGAGAGATGGCTGAAACAATGTACCTGCAGAATTCATTGATTGCCTTGTAGCAAGGAGGATGTAGCTACATCATAGACCAGTGATGGTGAACCTTTTTTGGTTCACGTGCCAAAAGGGGGGGAGCGTGGGGGAGGTCGCACATACCCACACCCATAATTCCATGCGGGGGCCCCCTGCACATGTACGTGTGACACACACACCCCGCTCCCGGCACGCGATGGCACGCCCATTTTTCGCTCTCCCTAGGCTTCGGAGCCTTTCTAGGAGCCTGGGGACGGTGAAAACGGCCTTCCCCAACCCTCTGGAGGCCCTCCGGAGGCAGAAAATGGCCCGTTTGCCAACTTCCGGTTGGACCGGAAGTCCTTTTTTTTTTTTTTTTTTTTGCTCTCCCCAAGCTTCAGAGCCTTTCTTGGAGCCTGGGGAGGGTGAAAATGGCCTCCCCCCGGGAGGCATTCTGGAAGCCAGAAATGGCCCATTTCCTAGAAGGCCCGAAAATCAGTTGGCCGGCGTGCGCATGCGCGCCGGACCTGAGCTCGCGTGCCCACCGATATGGCTCCGTATGCCACTTGTGGCACACTTGCCATAGGTTCGCCATCACTGTCATAAACTGTACTATTTATCAAGGATAGCTATAGTGCTTATGCATCTCTTGGTTGGAGATGACAAGCTTGTTAACAAAAGCAGCTTAATGCATTGTTAGACCACAAAGCAACCCAATTGTCATTTACTCACCATAAAATCTGCAGAAGTTACCTCTTGCACTACCTGATCAAATTCTTCCGGGGACATAGGCAGAAGGGCGTCGGGGCCAGGCAGTCTGGAAGGGTGGCTGAAGGAGGGCAAAGGACAAAAACAATTAGTTTCTAATGAATTGGGACATGATCCATTAGTCCTGACACAACAATTGTCTCCACATCACTATTTCCAGTCTTAGCCTGTGGATAACCATCACTATCGCCTACAAACTATTCTCAATTCAATCACAGAGCCTTCTTGCCACACTGAAACACAAATGGCTTGCTTTGAGCCAGCAGCTTATTCAGCCTGTTAGTCGACATCAGCCCAAATTTATACTGAAATCTACTAAACTTCTATTAAAGGAGCAGGGCAGGCACACATGCATTTCCTGCTTGAGGCAACACAGAACTTGCGCTTTAGGGTTTTCACAAATAAATTCAGCAAGGAGGCAGCAAGGACAAGCACCTTTATTCCAGAGGTATCACTATTTTGGCCAATTCAATTATTTTTTTTTGAAAAAAAGAAGAAATGTTATGTTTGTGAATATTTTATCCCCAAAGCCCGTCATGGACAAAGCGTGCAGGTGAAGACAGCTGGATTCTAAGTTTGCTACATTTGGGATAGAACTTCTCCCTGCTAGCTTAAAGACTCTGCAATGCCAAACCTGCCCATGACTCAAGGGATTGCATTACCCCAAAGGAGCTGCAAAATAAACATTACATGTATGATTCAATACACCTGTTTTCTTCCTTCACTCAAATAGCAAAATGTTTTCTAAAACATTGCCGACTGTAGATTATTCATACAACCCCTTCCCAAATTGGAAAACTAATATTTTCTCTCTAAACCAGTTAAAATAATAGGCAAATTTGTTAGATTATCTAATTTCCTTTTGGTTTTCCTGGCAGATTTAGAGGAGGTGGAATTTAAGGAACATTCTTAACTGAAATCTCTCTGCCCACCTACTGCCAACAAGATCATCCAAGACCTGTAAGGAGCTATATCTTTCTTCTTCCACTCCCCAAATCCATACGATGCACATGATACTGAGAGAAATAATTTCCTGTACAGGTAGTCCTCGACTTAACAGTTCATTTAGTGGCCGTTTGAAGTTACAATGGCACAGAAAAACATGACTTCAGACCACTTTTCACACTTATGACCATTGCAGTGTCCCGGGGATCCCCTTTTGCAAACATCTGACAAGCAAAGTCAATGGGGAAGCCAGATTCACTTAACTGTGTTACTGACTTAACAACTGCAGTGATTCACTTAACAAATGTGGCAAGGAAGGTCGCGAAATGGGGCAAAACTCACTTAACGTATTTCTCACTTAGCCACATAAATTTTCGGCTCAATTGTGGTCTTAAGTTGAGGACTACTTGTATATTACTCAGATTTATTTGCAGGCCAATTGTTTTAAGGATCTTTTATGATAGAAAACCAACTTACAACAATATTATGATCATTACGTACAAACTGGACAAGGTACAAAGGCGTAAGCGTTGTACAAAAGCCCTGTCAATACGTTTAACATCTAATTTAGGGAAGGTTTTAAAAATATTTGCAGGAAGGGAAGAGTTTTATTTGGTTGCTGTGAAGAGGACATTGCAAAAAGCCAGGGATGATGCAGCACATAAACATTAAGCCAACAATTGAATTAGGGGGGGCGAGGGAGGAAGCAGAATAGAGACGTAACATGGGAGAATAGCATGCAGTAGTCAAGCAGTAGTAGAAAGTAAGGCTATGTGAAAGCAACCAGCCAGCCTTTTCACTGTGAATGCTCTGTTCACCATCCTCCTCCTCTTTAAGGACCCTGACCTGGGACAACTCTTTGCTATTTCAATCCCTTCTCTTCATCCTCCCCCACCCCACCCCACCTCTTCCTCCAGCCAATAAATTATAATACTGCCGCCAACCTTATCACACACTCAGACACCCCCAATAAGCTGAGGAAGTCTGCTGGTTCTCCCCCCCCCCCAAAAGATAAAAACTCTATTAAAAACCAAAGAGGCACATTATATTATCCAAAATCTACAACTTTATTTTGACATGTGATGCAAGAACAAAGTGTGGTTATCGGTGCTGGTGGTAAGGAGGAAAGGGAAGGTGGTCCAATCTTAGGTTCCAGAATCAGTACAGGCATAAACCAAGACCACCGTTCGGCTATGCTGGTTTCCAGAGGCCATGCTGAAGGTACACAACCATAGCACCTGAGCAATCTTGGGAAGAATGTTTCTATTCTGTCACAGTGTGATATTGGCCAGTGCTAAAGGTGACACCCCAGTACTTTCAAAGTGTACTCTGTTCTCTTCTTGGCAAACTCACACTTCAGATACAGAGATTAGTTCAGTTCTGATGTATCCTTTGCCTCTACCGACATCCATGGGTTCCGAAGCTAGAAAGAAGCACACAAAAAGTTTATTTTTGCATCTGGAAAACAGAAAACATCCAGACTAAGGTAATGTCTAGACCAGAAGTTCTAACTGGAAGCCATATGATCCTTTGATATTTCAAGGTGTCCCTTATCTGTGGAGGTGGCACCAATGCAAAATGATTGAGAAACACTGGTCTAGACATCTCTCCCAACTTCCATTAATATCAATTTAGATGAGTGCAAAAAGGAGAAAAAAAGCTGAGAAGGTGTGGCTAATTGCTGAGGCACTACGGAGTTTCCCCGCGCTCTGCGGAGAAACCCTGAATCCGCGCTGTCCGGGGACCTGGTCTGGACAGGACCAGGTCAGAAACCACCCTGGAGGGGTGGTGAAGAAGAGGGCGCTGGCTGGCGGACTGGGAGGGGGCTGCAAACCCCCCAGGGAGCCGGCTCTGTCCTCGATCGGCAGTGACCAGAAGACGGCTTTTAAATGCCGTCCTAGTCTCGGCGGTCACAACGAAAGGATTTAAGTATGGCGGTCTGAAGTCATCTAGGAAGGAAAAACAATGTTTTGTGCTAGAGATGTTGGAGAAATATAAGAAGACAAAGATTGGTGAGTGATATTGCCAGGAAAATTTTAAAAGGAGCATTCAAATATTAGAAAGGGGACAAAAGAACCAGAAAATTAAGGAGAGCTGGATACAATACAGCAACAAAATTAAAAGGATTTGCAACTAAAAGCCCATCTATTATTGGTAAAGATTTAAGAACTTTGCAAAGTAAATTTTAAGATAATTTGAAAATTGAAACTGATTAAACAGAAAAATTAAAATAGAAAAAGTAGAACGAGAAACTAAAGTGGAGATGCCATCTGGTGGTTGGAAGAATTACTGATGTGGTGAAATATACTTATGATTGTTTGGACAGCTGGTGACCTTGATCAAGGAAAACATCTGTATAAGTTGAGGAAATTGAAAGCAGACTGCAAAACTTTGTTTGGACTGATTTGGATAAGAAGGAACATGAATAGATGTTGACCTTGTTTGGATTGACTTGAATAAGAAGGAACATGAACAGATATTAAATAGCAAAAGAACAGAAAGAACCAGCTTTGTTTTGTCTCTTTTTAACTACGAAATTAAAATTTTGTAAATTATAATAGGCTGTGAAACACATTTTGTCAGCAGCTGTACGTGGAGATTAGTGACTATTGGGAACTGGTGACATCTTTGAATGAACTTTGATTAAAAGATTGAACCTATCTAAGCTTTGGATTTAAAAGCTGAGAATGGGACTGAGATTGTTAAGATATGGAGAGAACTGATCTCTGAATCTGAGACATGGAGATTAGTGAATATTGAGAACTGATGGCATCTTTGAACGTATTTTGATTAAAGATTGAAATTTGACTAAAGATTGAAACTACTTAAGCTTTGGACTTAACTGAAATCTGAGATTTCTTTGAACGAACTTTGACTAAAGATTGAACCTATTTAAGTTTTGGATTTAAGAATTAAGAACTGAGACTTTAAAGATGGAGAGAATTGACTATGAAGAATTGGCTGAATTTATGAAGGACCTTTTTGAAAACTTTAGAAGATCTGTATTTGGAGCATTTGAGACAGGAAAAATGAAGTACAAATGAAAGAAAAAATGGATAAGAGAACAGAAGAAGAAAAGAAGAGTGATGAAGATATTATAAATGATGATGAAAAGAGTAATAATATTGAAAATGCAATGCTGATTAATGATTATGTTAATGATAATGATTCTACTGAGTTTAACAGTGAAAATAGAGATATAGATAACAGTTACAATGATAATAGAGATGATGATATTAAGAATAACTATGTTCAGATTGATGATAAGGATTTTGAGATACATAAAACGGAAAAAAGAATGGAGAAAATTAGAAATACACAGAAAGTACTGTATTTTTTGGAGTATAAGACGCACCTTTTTCCTCCCTAAAAGAGGCTGAAAATTTGGGTGCGTCTTATACTCAGAATGTAGCTTTTTTGAAGCTTTTTTTTCCAGCCCTAACTAGGTGCTAACGATCTTCCTGGCTTCCTGCTCCGTCCAAAGGTTTTTACCAGTCCTAAGTCTTTGCAGACTTGTTTTCATTCCTACTCCCCCTAAAAAAGGTCTTTTCAGACCTAACGAGGTGCTAACGATCTTACTGGCTTGCAGCATTTTTTCATTCCTACTCCCTCGAAGTAGTTTTTTACTATCCCTAAGTCTTTGCAGGCTTGTTTTCATTCCTACTCCCTTTGAAGAATATTTTTTTCAGCCCAACCAGGGGATAAAATAATGTGCTGAAGCTGAACAGACTAAGGACGCTAGCCAGATAAATACCTGGTAGGTAGATTTCCCCCCCCCTATTTTCCTCCCCCAAAACTAAGGTGCGTCTTATACTCCGGTGCGTCTTATACTCCGAAAAATACGGTAAATTTAAGAGGGAGGAAAAGAGCGTGGGGAAAGAGAACTTATTGGTACAAAATTAATAGAAAGAGGAAAAAGAATTTAATCAGATGGGGGTGGAGGAAATATATATATATATTAATGAATTAGTGAAGAAATTAAAAGGGAATGGATGATTACATTGAAATATTATGGAAATGTTTTTTCTTCTTATTTAGAGTTATTATTTTATTAAAAGTTAAAAAAAAATTCCTGTCCTTTTATATATAGATTAATATTATTTAATGAATTAAAAGATTTGATATTTTAGATAAAATAATGTTAATTAATATGAGAAGTATGAATGATAAATATGAATATTAGAGCTTAAAATATATATTATGATTGTGTACTCTTTTTTTACATATGAAATTTGTTCAAATGAAAAACTTTAAAAGGAAAAAATGTATTATTTTAAGAGTTGAATACCTAAATTGAGTAACTCAGAAAGAATTTTGATGATTAGTAAGCGAAAAAGCATATTATGATTGTGCATCATTATTTTTAAACATGAGATATGTTCAAATGTAAAATTTAAAAATCATACATTTCAAGTGTTAAATGTTTAATCTGAGTGTAAATAACCAAAGAAGAAATTTTATGACTAATATAAGAAATTGGAATGTAAAATTGGACATTAAGTTTGTGATAAAATAGAGGGAAAAAAACATAAACAATGAATAAAGAGACAAAAAAGTGGAGGAAGCAATTTGGTCAAAAATTAAGAAGTAGGAGAAACAATAACTAATTTGAAAACTAATTAACAGCAAAGAGTTTAGGAGTAGAATTGAAAAAATAATTGATGAATATCCCAGATGACAAAATTAGATTTTCTTTTTTTTCCTTTTCCTTTTTTGTGTGGAGGTAAGATGAAGTTATTAGCAGCATATACCTAGAAACAAAGTATTATATATAAAGAAATGATATAAAAATAAATATTTTTTTTCTTAGAAGGGATATGAAGAGTCTAAATCTGAGATTGTATCATCAGTCTGTTAAATATAAGAGTACTCGGGAAGGCTAAGAGGGTGTAAGAGGAAGTAGAAGGGGAGGAAGAGAAGGAGTAGAGAGAGTAGAGGAGTGAAGAAAGTAGGATGAGATGATGGAGGTAGAGAGGGGGAGTGCAACGGGAAAAAAGCAGAATAGACTGATGATTGATGATATAAGCGTATGTATAAGATATTGACTTTTGAATGATGGAGTATAAATATAAAACTGTGTATTTTATTGTAATAATTTAAGGTATATGTTTATTGAATTGTAAAAGTGGTGGAGGAAAAAATAAAAAACTTTTTGGAAAAAAAAAGGGGAAAAAGCTTCACAGAAATAATTCTGGTCATGAGGTAAACATCTTTCAAACTGTTATCAATGTAGACATGAGCCAAGCCCACTTTTGAAAAGCAAAACTGGGAAGCATTTTGTGTGGAAACAATGCTTTCAAATGAAGGTCAGTGGCATATGGCACCAATCTTACTCCTTGCCCACCCCCATGCCTAGATTCCAAAGAACTATTGTCGGATTCAGGGTAGAAGCAGGGAAAGCCGAGATTCCTAGTGTAGTCTCCGAGGGTATGCCAAAATTGAGGCACACAAGCATGCACATCTGGACATGAGAACGTTATCCTTGTGAAAAAGCCGGTTGCAGAGAGAAAACTACTCACGTTCTTTGTGTCTGGAGTAGTATTTTCCGAACGCATTGTCTTTGAGAGTGGCTGGATACAGGTACTTCAGTGGGTTCTCGGGAAAATTCTCTGCTGCCATCACTTTGTAATTGCGAATGATATCTGGCAGGCTGACTGCAGAGAGTTCCTTTCTTGTATAGGGCTCCACAGAGTGGAAGGATTGATCTGGGGCAAGGCGAGATGGGGGTAGGGGAAAGAAACAGGAGAAGATAAATGTTACAAGTTTTTCAATATACAACGAACATATTTTTCCAATTGTCCCAAAGGTGCTTTTTTTCAAGAGGCAACAGGACTTTCTTGCTTTTTCTCTGAAGACATTTCGCTTTTCATCCAAGAAGCTTCCTCAGCTCAATATTTTTCAATTGTTTTATTTGGGGCTGCTTTTAACAGAAGCTTGACAATGTAGAAATTTATCAAAAACTTTTGCCAGAATTGGAGCAATGGAGTTTTTTCTCCCTCTACTGTTATTTCCATACTATATCCCCCCCCCCCATAGTATTATTTCCATACTATATTTCCCCACCACCACCCGCCCCCATAGTATAGAAGTTGCTAGAAAGTCTATAGATGGAAGCTGGGAAATTACAGGATTACCATTGTTCCTTCAAGTTCCTGATTTACACTTTATAATCTCTTTAGAATTTCTTGTAATCTGTAATAATTTGAATCCTCTCCAGGATCTTTTCTTTCAGAGAGCAATTTGTCTGTAGCAGACCACTGCCATCTTGTGGCCTGTCCAGAAATTATATTTTCTTTCAATTAATTTGCCATCTATTGCATTACTGTGATCTGAGCAGAATATATTTATATCCTTGGGCACTGAATTGTTTGCATGTTTGCATATTTAAACAGTGTTTTATTTTTTTAAGAAAAAGTTGTATCTAATTTATGTTCTGAGAGATGTGGTCAACTTCCTGGGGGGAAAGGTAGAAAAGGTGCTGAAACTTATTCATCAAACCTCAATGCTATAGAACTAGGGAATAACTTTATGCACATTATTTAAACTTCTGCACTTTGACTTTTTAATGGCCACAAAGCAGGGGTGAAATGCTCCTGGTTCGCTTTTACCTATTGGTCGTTGGCGAGCCGATCGCGAAGGCAGCGCGATGCTCCGCCCACCCGCCGGGACACCGCCATTTGAGTTCTTTTACCCTCTGCGCATGCACAAAGCGTTCTGTGCATGTGCAGAGGGCAAAAGAACTCAAATGGCGGTGTCCCGGCAGGTGGGCGGAGCATTGCGCTGCCTTCGCGATCGGCTCTCCGACGACCGACAGGTAAAAGCGAACCGGGAGCATTTCACCCCTGCCAGAAAGGCATAACAGGATATCAGTCTAATTTTTTTTCTTATAACTAGGGTTCTCAACTGGGGTTCTCAGAAGTGGCAGTAGCAGGAACAACAAAGTTGGTACTTCAATGCAGGAGGTGAGGCCAGTGTGAAGACCAAGAGGACTTCTGACAAAGAAGCTCTGAGATCTCCAACCCTTTACCCTGTGGGCCTAAGCATTTTACTGCAATCTCAAACATTTGCTTAAAACATATATCTATGCAATTCAGGCAACCATGAATTGAGAATAATTTTGGATTTATGCAGTTTACATGCACAAGCATACATTAAGGACTGCATTTGGGATTGTTACAGATTTCCCTCCTATACAATATTCTATTAGGGAAGTCTCAGAACCTAGTAGTGTTTTCATTCAAATGATATAATTAAGTAGCTCTGTGGATTTTAATTTGCTGCTTTTCTTTTGGTAGTTTTATTTTTATTCCTCCTTCAGTAAGTATTCTGAGGTGGTCCTTGCTACTTTTGTTTAACTGAATCCCCTATCTTCTGTTGAGGGGCTTCTGGAACTCAAATTGTCATGGTGACATGTAAAACAGTTTGTTGGTCTGAATGCATTTGAATGTCCACCTAACCCTTGCTGGAAAAGAAAAGGCTGTGCTCTCCTAGTGCTCCTGCCCTTCTTGTTGGCACGAAGTAGGCCAGGACAGCATCCCTGCCTGAATTGTTGGAAGAAAGTTGCGCTCCTGTCATGGCCTCTGCCAGTCACACTAGAGACCTCAGGGGCCCTGGCCTGACTCAATACTTATTTGATTGATTTTGATGTATGAGTAAAATATATGAGAGAGAGATTGAGGGAGAGAGAAAGATGAAAGTCACCAAATTTAGTTATCTCCAATTTTATAGAAAGAAAATCTACTCATCAACCTTGAGTAGATAAAGAGAACGCTATTGCATTATTCCCCTATACCCGTGATGGCGAACTTTTTTCGCTCGCACGGAGGCTCTGGGAGGGCATTTTTGGCCTCTGGGGGGCGGGGGAGGGCATTTTCGCCCTCCCCAGGCTCCAAGAAAGCCTCTGGAGCCTGGGAGGGCAAAGAACGGGTCGAACGGGCCCACCGGAAGTCAGGAAACAGAGGGGGAGAGGTCGTGCACAGGCGGGGCAGCGCAGGGAGCACGTGGGAGACATTGAATTATGGGTGTGGGCACATGCGCACGTGCAATAGCGCGCGCAGGCACGCTTTCAGCACCCAAGGAAAAAAAGGTTCGCCATCACTGCCCTATATTGTATAATATGAGATTTTATTAAACAAAGGCAACTGGGTTCTTATTCCATAGAGTTGCAGAAATTAATAGGGGTCCCAGCTTCTGCCAACCTAGCAGTTCGAAAGCACGTAAAAAAATGCAAGTAGAAAAACAGGGACCACCTTTGGTGGGAAGGTAACAGCATTTGGTGCGCCTTCGGTGTTTAGTCATGCCGGTCACATGATCACGGAGACATCTTCTGGCTCTTCGGCTTTGAAGCAGAGATGAGCACCACCCCCTAGAGTCAGGAACGACTAGGACATATGTGCGAAGGGAACCTTTACCTTTTTAACTTACTGGGAGAAACCAGACCTGAGCTCGTTAAAATGTTGTGGCCTGCCAGCAGCCCGTGCAGCTGGTAGCGGATCCCGCCAGAGAACAGGCCGATGTGGTGATGCATCAGCGGCCTATGCAGCTGACACCCTAATCAGACAGTGAGGAGGCTGGAGAGGACTCGGTACCAGAGGCAGAGATTCAGCCAGGGCCTTCAGAACCTCCAGAACCTCCCATCAGTGACAAGGAAGAAGAGGAGCCTATTCTTAATGTACGGGCACACAGAGCTGCAAAAGGCAGGAATGGTTCCTCAGGAGGTCTCCTTGAGAGTAGGCTTGGGCTAATTGGCCACTCCCCTAGCCTATTTAAGGGATGACGCCGCCGGCAGTACTTTGCAGGAAACAATGGTCATTCGTATGCCTTTGTGTCTTGAATTCAGAAACGTCTGCTCGGCTCTTGTTCTCTCTTGGCATTCTTCCTGCAAATTGCTTCTGGGCATTTTGCCAACCATTGTAAGCTTCCTGATATCTCCAAGACTGTTTGCTCAGACTTGATTTATTGTTTCAAGGACTTGTGCTGACTGTTAATGAAGTTGAATTAACAGCCAGTGTTTAGCAAAGACTGCTTTAAACTGTATTTGTGTTTGCTGACTACTAAGAAAGTCTTTAATTTAGTAAACGAAGGTTTGGACAGAATTTGTGTGTGCTGCGTTCTTTGTGGTTCGTAGCTGGGGCAGAACATAAACTGAATTTTTCCAAGTCGGAGACACAGAATCCCCTTTCTAAAGCACAAGAGCTCCCAGCATAAAGTGTATTGGCAGGCTAGTTACAACACAAAGCCTTTACTCCAGGTTTTGCTTACCGTTTGCTGGCCCTTCCACCCAGGTAAAAGTGATCGCTCCTTCTCGACTACTTTCACTGAACCTCAAAAGAAACGTCCCAGTCTCCATTTCCTTAAGCAGGATGCGCTCTTGCTCCTTGCTGACAAAGCCCATGATGTGCCTGCAACATGGGGAAGAAGAATATTCATATCAAAGGAGGGGCCCAGCTTTGTAAGCACAGAACTAGGATCTTCCAGTCTCTTTCTGCCGAAAGGAGGAAGCAGGAGCGTAAATATTCAAGGACTGTTACCTGCATGACCCCAGTGGCAGGCCTCCCAGCCCCCCTTACTATAAAGCTATGAGAAAGTCCCTCTCCCCATGTACACAGGAAGATTTTGGTTCTTAAAGGGAAATCAGAAAAATTCCAGCAAGAGAACTACAGGTAATCCTCAACTTACAAGTTTGTTTAATGACCATTCAAAGTTACAACGGCACTGAAAAAAGTGACTTATGATCGTTTTTTTATACATGATCATTGCAGCATCCCCATGGGCATGTGATTTACCATATTTTTCGGAGTATAAGACGCATCTTTCCCCCCCCTAAGAGGCTGAAAATTTGGATGCATCTTATACTCTGAATGTAGCTTTTTTGAAGCTTTCTTTTTCAGCCCTAATGAGATGCTAACGATCCTCCCGGCTTCCTACTCCGGCCCAAAGAAGTTTTTTCCCAGCCCTAAGTCTTTGTAGGCTTGTTTTCATTGCTACTCCCTCCGAAGATGATTTTTTTCAGCCCTAACCAGGGGATAAAATAATATGATGAAGCTGACCAGACTAAGGATGCTAGCCAGATGAATACCTGGTAGGAAGATTTCCCCCCCTATTTTCCTCCCCAAAAACTAAGGTGCATTTTATATTCCAAAAAATACGGTACATTCGTATGCTTGACAACTGACTCACATTTATGACAGTTGCAGTGTGTCCTGGGGTCATGCACAGGTAGTCTCGACTTACAACAGTTCATTTAGTGAGTGTTCAAAGTTACAACGGTACTGAAAAAAAGGAACTTATGACCATTTTTTCCACATTTACCACTTTTGCAGTAGCCCCATGGGCACGTGATTTACATTTGCATGCTTGACAACTGACTCATATTTATGACGGTTGCAGTGTCCCGGGGTGATGTGATCCTCCCTTTTGCAATCTTTTGACAAGTCAATGGGGAAAGCCAGATTCACTTAACAACCATGTTATTAACTCAGCATCTGCAGTGATTCACTTAACAAATGTGGTAAGAAAAGACGTAAACAACAGCTAGAATTGCGTTTGCATAAAAATGGAAAGCAGTCAAAATCCCATCTGAAGGAGAAGTACTTAAGAAAATTTTGGATTGTGCAGAGATGAATAGAGTGACAATGAAACTTAAAGATAAGGAAGATTCAGATTATTATAATGTATGGGTGAAATTTTATGATTGGATAGAAAATGAATATATATAGAAGTTAAATCATAATGATTAAAAGAAAAGAAAGAAGAAATGGGGTAACCCCAGATGACAGAACTAGATTTGGAGGAGGGAGCATTAGATTAATAGTATATACCAGGGATAAAGGGTTATAAATATAGATGTGATAAAAAATAATGAGTTTTAAAAGTAGCACCGATACTTTAAAGATGTATGGGAATATGTTATCAGTCTGTTAAATATAACATGTATTAGAATTAGAATCACTCAGAGGAAAGGTTTAGAAGGAAAAAGAGGAAGTAGAAAGGGAGGGGAGGAAAGAAAGAGTAGAGGGAAGTAGGAAGGGGGAGAGAAGGAGTAAGAAGGTAGATAAGAGGAGGTGGAGATAGAGGGGGGAGTGAAAAGAAAAGAAGAGTGATAAATAACAGCAAAAAAGGTGCAAAATAGGGTATTAAATTCTGATTGATTGGATAAAAATGTATAAATATGCATGTTATTGAAATGTCTTTAAGGTATATACATTGATGTATTTATGGAAATTGTGGAGAAAAAAATAAAAAATATGTTTTTTAAAAAGGAAGAAAAGGTGTAGAATGGGGCAAAACTCACTTAACAAATGTCTCACGTAGCAACATAAATTTTGGGCTCAATTGTGTTCGTAACGTGAGGACTTACCGGTAACAGTTCTACTTTCAATCTAACTAACCTTGCTACTGGAAACTCTGCAAGATTAATGCTGGGTAAAATAATTTGCTTTTCCTTCAGGCAGCTGCCTACATCCTGACAATAGATTTTGTGCTGCAACCATTAAAAAAGCATTTGGCCGCGCTTGTGGGTTTCATAATAGAGAAAGATTGCTGTCAACCTCATTAGAAAATGGTCTTTTAGGGCTTTGCAGAAATCTAGAAGCACTTTAAAAGAACAGTGGAAAAACACTATAATGGTTCTTTCATGGTGACATTAACTTTATAACCCATCCCAGATTAGTCTGAAACTCCCGTTATCGTTTCTCTATTTCTTCTTAAGCCTTTTTACATGCAGCAGGCATAGGGAACAATGCTCTTTCTTAAGCACTATCAGAACACCACACATTGAAACTGCACAGGTTCCAAGTACGGAAGAACCCGGTAAATTGCCATTAGCGACGTAGTTTCTATTAAGGGAAAGAAAGCAGAAGAAACATTCCCTTTCCTTGCAACAGCATTGCAGACGCTCTCTAGATCTGCTATGAAGCCTCAAGTCTGAAGAACAGATTTTCAAAGCTAACGGGGGTATGGTGGGAAAGAGAAAGAAATCTCATTGAAGAAAAAAGAAAAACAGATTCCATTCACATACTACAGCAGGGGTCGGGAACCTTTTTGACTAAGAGAGCCATGAAAGCAAAAAATTTGGAAATTTATTTCAGTGAGAGCCATATAATATATTTTAAAAGTGAATTCAACTAAATGTCAATAGGGACAATGGGATATTGAGAGAATCCCTGTCTTTGTGCTGTTTAATTTGTTGCTGCTGTAGCAGCTTCCTTGCTCCAAAGTGATATTTGTCTTTGAGTTGGTGATTTCCATCATAGCATTGGTAATGATTCTTTCTTTCTTTCTTTCTTTCTTTCTTTCTTTCTTTCTTTCTTTCTTTCTTTCTTTCTTTCTTTCTTTCTTTCTTTCTTTCTCTCTTCTTCTTCTTCTTCTTCTTCTTCTTCCTTCCCTTCTTTTTCTTTTTCTTTTTCTTTTTCTTTTTCTTTTTCTTTTTCTTTTTTCTTTTCTTCTTCTTTTTCTTTTTCTTTTTCTTTTTCTTTTTCTTCTTCTTCTTCCTTCTTCTTTCTTTCTTTCTTTCTTTCTTTCTTTCTTTCTTTCTTTCTTTCTTTCTTTCTTTCTTTCTTTCTTTCTTTCTTTCTTTCTCTCTGCAAACCAATCCCCACCGTGGCTCCTTTCTCCCTCGCCCAGCCCTCTTCCAAGACGTCAAGTGCGGGGAACCGCACCAAGCGAGGTAGGTGGGTGGGTTGCTGAAGAAGCCCCGGAGCCCCGCCGCCAACCTGCGTCTCCTGCTGGGAAGGAGCCTCTGTCGCTGTCTCTCGCTGGGTTCCAGCCACCAGACTGAGTCCCTGACCGCGGCACCGGCAGGGTTAATGCGTATGGGAGAGGAGAGAGAGCGCTACCGCCGCCGCTGCTACTTTCACCGCTTCGATATTTCTTTGGAGGGCGCGCGCGGGAGGGACCATGGAGCAGAGGCGCCCGGCAGCTTAAGGCAAGAGGCGGGTGGGAGACGCGGGCAGGAGCCTGTCGCCGCCGCCGCCACTTCTGGCATCCCCACGCCTCTCACCCCGCTCGCCGGGTGCCTCTGCTCAGCGGTCCCTCCCGCGCGCGCCCACCAAAGAAATATCGGAGCGGTGAAAGTAGCAGTGGCGGCGGTAGCGCGCTCTCTCCTTCCCTCCCTGCATGGGAGGGAAGGAGAGACCGCGCTACCCGCCGTCGCTGCGCTGCTCCAATATTTCTTTGGTGGGCCTCCGCAGGAGGGACCGCTGAGCAGAGGCACCCGGCGAGCGGGGTGAGAGGCGTGGGGATGCCAGAAGTGGCGGCGGCGGCGACAGGCTCCTACCCGCGTCTCCCACCCGCCTCTTGCCTTAAGCTGCCGGGCGCCTCTGCTCCATGGTCCCTCCCGCGCGCGCCCACCAAAGAAATATCGAAGCGGTGAAAGTAGCAGCGGCGGCGGTAGTGCTCTCTCTCCTCTCCCATACGCATTAACCCTGCCGGTGCCGCGGTCAGGGACTCAGTCTGGTGGCTGGAACCCAGCGAGAGACAGCGACAGAGGCTCCTTCCCAGCAGGAGACGCAGGTTGGCGGCGGGGCTCTGGGGCTTCTTCAGCCGCTTGGCTGGAGAACGGCGGGGATGTGGCCATGGCCGGTTTTTAGCTCCCCCGTCCCGGCTGAACGCCGCCATTTGGGTTATTTTTCCCTCTGTGCATGCGCGCGCATGCACAGAGGGAAAAATAACCCAAATGATTGTGGTCAGCCGGGACGGGAAAGCGGTGATTGTGTTCAGCCGGGACGGGAAAGCGGGCAGGAGAAGCTCCGCGCCGCAACCGCCGCCAGTTCCATCGGCTATACGCCGAAGGACTGGCCCGGGCGAACCGGGAGGATTTCACCCCTGCTGCGAGCCATATGCAGTCATCAAAAGAGCCACATCTGGCTCGCGAGCCATAGGTTCCCGACCCCTGTACTACAGGATTCTTCCATTTAGCGTTCTAAAGTTAATAGAGTCCAAGGGAATCTTTTTTTTTGTATTACTGACTGTAAATATTGCTTAACTTCAATATGCTGTGAAGTCCAACTGAAATCAATCCAGATTTGTCTGGCGTTCTATTTGGGCCCTGAGCAAAAGATGCTTACCCATCGTTCCAGAGGAAGAGCAAGTGTTTCCTAATCAGTTCAAGGATCCCTTCAATCCACAGCCAAAAGGAAAAATTTTTATCATTCAGGTTTTCCTGAAATAAAGAAAGACAAAAAGCTGAGGTAAAAATTGCCCACGGATCTAGCATCAATCATCTTAAGTGTGTTAGTTTTTAATTTAATTTTCACTTGTCACTTGCTTGGTGTTTTCACATTTGTTTGCTGTACTCATTTTTCTGAATATTTAAAATAGGGGTGTCTAAATGATTAGAGTGGATAAGTTGCAGCTTCAAGGCCTTCATTATCCCATAATTCCTGTCCTTCCATTTTTCAAACCCTGCTTCCTAGAATGAATATTAGACTGTGGAGTCCTTGGTGCTCTCTGAGTTTGGTTGCTGTTTTTTTGGTAGACTTTTTGTTACTCGAACAGATAACAGCTTCATTGAATTAAATCACCCCACACAAAAAAACCCAGAGTGTGCATCAGCACAAGTTGGTATAGATGCTTGTAAGGACTGTTAATTGTGATAGCAGTTCCTCTCAATTTCAGCTCTGTTCTTTTGCCGTCCATTAAGTTGTTCCCGAGTCAGGGTCCCCTTTCTTGCTGTTGACACTAAACCATAATGGGTGGATCTATACACCATATGAAACCTAAAGGAAAGTTCATCGTAGAGACTACTGCACTGTACATAAACTGGAACAGCCTATGATCATGTCTACATTGATGGAATGTAAATGGTCCAAACTATTCAAGAACAACGTTTTTGTTCTTACCCCAGGCATGATTCAGCCAGAACCAAGAATAATTCAGATGCACTCTTTTATAGTAGGAAGAAAATCCAACGAGCTATGCTTTATATTAAGTTACATTGATCTCCATAACATTAGCTGAGGAACAGCGACTCATACCTTGCAGAATCTTGCCCATGAAATAAGGCCATCTGGAGTACATCCATTTGCTAAAAGGAAAAAAAACCACCAAGATATTTCCATCAGGTTGCTGACATTTATGCATTTATACTGTACCAATGTAGAATGTAATCCTGAGATTAAATCAAATGCAAAACTTATGTTTTGAATTTTAAATATCACCATCTAGAAAAGGTCTGAGGAACATGCAGCTTAAGGACCGCTTTCCCCAACTTGTTCCCATCCAAATGTGCTGGACTACCCAATACCCAAAAGCCATAAGACGTCTGTTCAATTATTAGTGCATTGTTCATGATTGATTTTGAAGGATGTACGGAATTGGATTTAAAATTTATGTTTCATAAATTTGGACTCTTCACTTCAGCATTTCCTTGGCTTATGTGTTTTGTTGTGTTTTGTTTTGTTGTTATCCTGAGAGGTGGTCAACATTCTCCATCAAACAAAATTAAATAAAATTAAAACCACATGATTAAGAAGCCAGGGAGAGCTAAAATCTCTCATCACCATGCCTCTATGCCAGAGGTGTAAAACTCAATTTCATTGAGGGCTGCATCAGGGTTATGTTTTATCTCGGGGGGCGTGGCCAGGGTAGGCGTGGCCATCTCGAAGTCACTCGTGTCGGGTAGTGGCCCGAGCACTCTGCCAGCAAAAACAGAGTTCAGGAGGGCCGCATACGGCCTTCTGAGCTCCGTTTTCGCTGGCAGAGGATTGCAGGAGGCCATCATAGCTAAAAATGGCGCTCAGGAGAGCCGCGCGTGGCCCTCCCGAGCTCCGTTTTTGCTGGCAGACGCACCATGGGCTGATCCTTCACTGTTTCCAGAGTGACCCCACAGGCCAGATATAAGTACCCCCGTGGCCCAGATTCAGTCCGTGGGCCTTCAGTTTGACACCCCTGCTCTGTGCTATACAGCCAAGAGGTTCAACTAGTGAAATTATTTTCATCTTTTGCATTTTGATCTTTTAATCACTCAAAAATGGACAAAAGATGAGAGTCTAATCATTAACCATTACAAAATGGACAAAAGATGAGAGGCTAACTGAAAGATAGGTGGTGGCGACAGGAACAATCAAGCACTAACTCTAAAACCAGAGGCAATGTGAAGATTCAGAGGGCTTCTGGAAATGATGATTTGAGTCCTTCCAGTTTTCACCCTACAGAGAATTTATAATGCCACTTACGAAGCAACTTCTCCCCGATCATTTCCAGCTGATCTGTACTCAGTCCCCTTTTTGTGACAGAAGAAAACTGCCAGCTCAGAACTTCAGAAAGCTGTGACCATCTTGCACATGGTGGATTAAGGAAGAAGGACAAATTCTAAAATGGAAGCAGATTAGGATATGTAGAGCAAATATCCCCCACCTTTCTTTCAAGGAGGCTCAGATGACATCTCCACTTTCCTGCATTTCTGTGAGGTGGTACAGTTGACAGATTGTCTACTGAGCTCATGCTTCATAACTGGGCAAGGAGGCGGCCTTTTTTGGTAACTGTGTCTGGGCCCAAGGAGGACCTATCCCACCTGCTTACCCATAACCCTCCAGAAGCTACTTTTTAGGAATGTCTTTTGGAAAGACATTACTCACTTAAATACGGCGCCTTTAACAGACGCCAATAGGTTTTATATTTCTGATAAGTTTTAAAGCAACTGCTTTGAACTGGACAGATCTGAATGAAGAGTAAGCTGGATATATAAGGCTTTAAAGGAATAAAAAATAAATGGGGACAACTGAAGGTCACTCAATGAGCTTCAGGAATGAGATGGGATCTGAATCTACATCAGCACCATCCTGCTCAGAAATTCTGTGAGGCACTCCCAACTGACAATCTCCAACGTCTCTGGTATTTAACTTCCATTGTTTGGAAAACACACACAGAGAGAGAGAGAGAGAGAGAGAGAGAGAGAGAGAGAGAGAGAGAGAGAGGGAGGGAGGGAGGGAGGGAGGAGAGAGAGAGAGAGAGAGAGAGAGAGAGAGAGAGAGAGGGAGAGGTGTAAAGGGCACTCTAACTACCACACAGTGGTGCTTGCAACTGGCTGAGATGTGATGTTTAAGTAGGAAGCTTTGCCACTCAAAATACAGGCACTCAGATGTTATAAGGAGCATTGTTAACTTGGAAAAAAAATATCCAGGATTGTATAAAAAACTAAGGAGTATATTGGCCACTCAATAAATCTAAACCAGGGATCCCCAGCCGCTGAGCTGTGGCCTGGAACTGGGCCATGTAAGAGGCGGGCAAGTTGGCAAATGCACAAAACTCCATTTGTGCAAGCTGTGAGCGTGCCCACCACTTGTGCGGAACCATCCCCTCTCTCCCCCCCCCACTGGTCTGCAGAGCTGGAAAGGTTGGGTGGGGACTGCTGGTCTAAATCAACCCATGATGCCAAAACAAGCAGTATTAAAAAGCTTAAAACCAGACACTAACACTCAGTAATCAGATAGTTTTACTTGTAGGAAGAAAAAAAATCAGTAGAAATTTCTAAAATTCCTTGTATTCAATTGCAAAATCAGAAAACTCCATTCTTATTAAGCAGTATCAAAGATTTGAAGGTTCCTGTATTAATTTTCATTCCCCCCCCCCAAACGGAAAACCAGAATATTTTTGTTGGCTTTTTTCAAAAACTGGAATATTTTGGAACATTCCAAATTTTGAAAATATAAATGATTTGAGAGGAATAGGCATGCTATCTCCCCTCCTCCAGAAAACAACCATTTTTACCTATATAATTATAAATCAAGACGTTTTTCAATATCTCCTCAAAAAGCCATATAAGCATCAATTTTGTAATAAACAGATGAATGTAATAAGCTGGATTTATTTTGGTGAATAGAAAAAAAGCAACCACAGCAGTAGTGCATCTATTTGATCTGATTAGAGAATGCATATTTTCCTACCAAATATCAAAGCATTTTTATGATATAAAATGCTTCCAGTGCAATGTCATAAATTCCATTATGTTCAACAAGACTAAATTCCTTGTAAAAGCATTTTATGATGGAGGCTTTAAAGGGAGCCAGTCTGAATGCAGGGAGGGATTCTTAGCAATTTCAATCTTAGAAAAGGTGCTTGTTAAGTTACCTTGGGTTCATTCATCAGCATATTGTACCATAAAATGGAAGCCCATCCACTTGGTAATTGGCTGACGTTTGAGATCACAACAATTGGAAGGGAAGGAGTCTGGAAAGGGAAAATTGCACAGACAAGTTAAGCAAATATTCATAAATGGCAAATTCCACCTAAAGGCAGAAAAAATGAACCTAGGTTCACATATCACATGGTCATGGCTTTTTAAATAGCTTTGAATAAGATAGGAATGCAAAACCACTTTATAATCCATATATGTAAACTGTGAATTCAGCCAAAGCTTCAATCCAGCCTTCTCCAAGTATTAGGCTTTTAATTCCATCCTCCTCTGCTATGCAGAGAAGATGAGAGTTATGGCTCTAAACCAGAGGTGTCAAACTCAATTTCATTGAGGGCTGCATCAGGGTTGTGTTTGACCTCGGGGGGCTGGGTCAACGTGGCCGGGGTGGGCGTAGTCAGGATGGGCATCCGGGCTCTGTTTTCGGCCATGACAGCCTCCTGCAGCCCTCTGCCAGTGAAAATGGAGCTCAGGGGGACTGCACGCAGCCCCGAGCTGTTTTTGCTGGCAGAGGGCTGCAGGAGGCCGTTGCGGCCAAAAACGGAGCCCTGGAGCGCCACATGTGGCTCACCCAAGCTCCGTTTTCCCTAGCAGAGGCACCACGGACCAGTCCTTCGCTGTTTCCAGGGTGGCCCCACGGGCCAGATCTAAGCAGCCCGCGGGCCGAATCCGGCCCAGGAACCTCAAGTTTGACACCCTTGCTCTAAAACCAACAGAACTGAATGGCATAAGTTTGACATCAGACTGTTAACTTCACAATATACAATGGTGTCATTTCATCATTAGAGCGATTCAGGATTTAAACAAAACACAGATCCAAAGATCTGAGCAACAGCTACAAAGAATAGGGTAATGAAATAATGAAAACTAATTAGAAGGTCACATTGAACACCTTTAGTCTAGCCCCAAAGTAGAAACAGAGGTTGACCATCCTTACTTTGTGATCTTCGATCTTCCTTCAAATGTTAAGTGTGGCCCTTGGCCACCAAAAGATTACCTACTTCTTCTGAAATGAAGTTATTTATATGCTACTCTATGCCTCTTAATTTTTTAAGAGCCGAGGTGGCGCAGTGGTTAGAGGCAGTACTGCAGGTCACTTTAGCTGACTGTGATCCGCAGGTCAGCGGTTCAAATCTCACCGGCTCAAGTTGACTCAGCCTTCCATCCTTTCAAGGTAGGTAAAATGAGGACCCAGATTGTTGGGGGCAATATAAATATACATTGCTTATTGGTGTAAACCACTTAGAGAGTGCTTGCACTGTGAGGCGGTATATAAATCTCACAAAATAAATAAATAAAATAAATAATCTACTTACTTCCAATTCAATTACAACATTGTTCTGTTCCAATGTTGTCTCAAAACAGAGTGAATGGAGTTCTTCAGTTACAATGAGAGGGCCCTTAAAAAATAAGAGAGTAAATTTAGTTTAATGTATTTAACTAACTTTAGCTATTTGACAGCCTTCTATTTTATTCTTTCTAATATTGCAGCATATCTATAAAATAGCTTATCTATAAAATAGCTTATCTATAAAAAGAGAAAAAATGCAATCCCAAATGAAATTAATTACAGAAATTAAACAACCTCTTCTAAACTATTAAAGCAGCAGTTATAATCTGGAACTTTAGAAAGAAGAATGAGACTTATTAAGAGGGAACCTGGGCTAATAAATTGACTTTTTAGGGCTTTCTTGAAGTGCTAGCTCTGACAGCAACAAATCAATTTCAAATAACAAGGCCATTAATCAGTTACTTTGTTAAAACTTATTAGATATGGAGTCATTACAGGGAACTTCCTTTCATTTGATGTATTAGGTACCAAAGAGGGTGAGAAAGAACCACCTTGTTCCTAAAAGTGTGAATAGTTTGATACTAATGCAAGGTGCCCTTAAAGAAATTTGAATGACTTTTAAAATGGATAAAAAGGAATCCCAATTCCAAATTGGTTAAGAATTTCTATCTACATCAAATTTTGGGTTTGCCTTAATTCAGATGAGAATTCCACCTATTAATTTCACTCTATGCCATCTGGAGTACTAAAATTTTGCATCTCCTTCCTGAGATGGACCTCAGGATTCCTGCAAACCTCATTGCTGATCGCTCCTGTTCTAACCGATTTACAGGTTCAAAACAGATAGATTAGATCCTTATTCTGCATTGGGGTTTCCAAACTTGGCAACTTTAAGACATGTGGACTTCAGGTCTCTCAGAATTCTCCAGCCAGTATGGCTGGCTGAGAAATTGGGAGTTAAAATTGGAAGTTGAAGTCCACAAGTCTTAAGAGTTGCCGATTTGGAGACCCCTGTTCTATATGACAAGTTGAAAAACAAGAACCGGTGAATCTGTTGCTATTACACAATTAGTGATGCAGTTATTGGCTTTTGTTTCTGCAGCGTGGAAGTCTAAAACACAGAATTCTGATTTAGTTTTTAAATACCGTATTTTTCGGAGTATAAGACGCACCTTTTTACCTCCCAAAAGAGGGTGAAAACTTGGGTGCATCTTATACACCGAATGTAGCCCCACCCACCCACCCACCCCCACCCTTTGGCCTCTGTCTTCCAGCAATTTACCTGCTTGCAGCAAAGAGGGAAGAGCCTGTAAAGCCAAGCAAGTCATTAGCAGTTTCCCGATCTACAGCTGATTTGCCACTGCTAAAATGAAAGTGAAACTAGCTGCAAAGAGGCAAATAGCTGGGAGAGACACACAGATTTTTATTTTCTGCTGAACTGGATGCAAGAGGGTAAGTGAATAACTATAAATGTCTGTAGAATGTTCAAATTATTAGACTTATTTTTTAAAGACTGCTTTATTATTGTTCTAGAGTCCCAGAGGTCTCCAACCTTGGCAATTTTAAGACTTGTTGACTTCAACTCCCAGAATTCCCAGCAAAGCTGGCTGTGGAATTCTGGGAGTTGAAGTCCACAAGTCTTAAAGTTGCCAAGGTTGGAGACCTCTAGACAACTTAACAAAATAAAGAAGCTTTTTAAAATAAATGCTTGCTCTGAAGAGGTCCAGTGCTATTGTATCTTCTTTTAAATAATAGAGAATAATGTATACTTCCAGAAATTTTAATTAATTTTATCAGCTCTGTACAAGTATAGTCTGAAATGTCACTGTCCTGTTTAGTATTAGAGTTAAATCCTGACTTACCTTGGAGTAGTTCTATTTAAATAATTGGGAGGAGTTAGTGTGACTACATTTAAGAAAACTTTCTGGCATTATGTACATTTCTCCAATTCTTTGCTATTTCTATAGGTCAGGCACACATGCACAGAAATACATAGCAAACAGTGTATATCATCTGTGCTGTTTGCTGTTTGGCAAATTGCTTGGAGGCAGATGCCTTTTTTCCTTGTTTTCCTCCCCCAAAACTAAGGTGCGTCTTATACTCCGGAAAATACGGTAAGCTATAGAGATTCAGTGAAGTGCTAAGGCATATTTTCCTTACCTCATTAGATCTTGAAACATTCTTTTGCTCTTTTAATTGCTACAAAAGAAAAGAATTTTGTTAAACCACATACCTATCAACATTTTTTGATGTATGGTTCAAACATTTCTTGCTCAGTGTAGCCCCTTTCACTATCTTCTATATGTTATGGCTCCGTATAGGAATATCCCACATAAATCCATCCCAACTATATAGGCAACTTTTAACAATTTCCCTATAAACCCGCCAGGATGAGATTCACCAACAGGCTTCCAATAGAAAACTGAACTGCAGATGATCCTATTGGTTACTGGTATTATAAAAGTGTATTGTGGAGATTTTGATTTTCAAACCTTTTAAACCGCAGAAAGAAAAATGGGAAGTATCTTGACAGTAACTCACTCTCTCACTATTTGAACTGGCAGATAATAATAATAAATCAGATTCTTTTCAAAAAGATTGTACTTAATCTCAAAGAATTAATGTGTTCAACCCCGGGGGCCCTGGGTATGGATTAAACCTTGTCTCCTGAAAGATGAGATGATGCATGGCTGCTATACGTTTTTATCTTTGTTTTATATTATGTATGTTGTGTTTTATTATAAACTGCCTCAAGCCACATAAAAGTGAGATGGACAGCTATATGTAAAGTAAATAAATGTCACACATGAGATATGAATTATGCAAATGATAGTGAAAAAGACTACAGGAGTCTTTATCTATTATCCCCTTTGCTTGTAAATATTAGACCTAAGTATTTTTAAAGTCACGATATAGAAAATGTAAGCAGTTTGATTATCTGTGCATACACTACAATAACCTATCCTTATAATCTTTTGGTTTTACTTCAGCCTATCTCTAAATTATAACAAATTTCTAAGTTATCAAAAAAAATGAAAGACACTTTCATTTAGAGAATGATTTAAAGATAAATACTATGCATTTCAGACACCAGACAAAACCTGTTCCCTAAAGGTTTCACAGAGTACTTAAAAAAAACTGCAAATGTGTCCAATAACTGATAAATTGCTAAGGGAATCATATTATGAAATTTTTGAATCTAATGAAACTTACAACTGATTACTTTAATAATAGAATAGAATAGAATAACAGAGTTGGAAGGGACTTTGGAGGTCTTCTAGTCCAACCCCCTGCTTAGGCAGGAAACCCTACACCACTTCAGACAAATGGTTATCCAACATCTTCATAAAAACTTCAAGTGTTGGAGCACCTACTCTACTTTGGCCCCCTCTCACAGCCAGCAGCTCCTCCTACCAGCTTCTGGGAAGTAAGACATCTCCAGTAAATGATATTACTACTCCTCCTCATTATAATACAAGAGTGGATATGATTCAACAACAATGAATTCTGAACCAAATTAATTCCCATTATTAGATCTCTGTTCAAGGAAGGTGGGTTCGATTGCAAATGGTCGCTCTGGGTCCAATTCTACCAAATGGTAAAAAGTACTAAAACTAAAGCAAGGCAAAAGGAAGAATGACAAAAGGGCAGAGAGAACTTGAAAGAATCTTTGAGTCCATTCAAAGAAGGATGAACTGTCCTTCCCTCAACAAAGGGATTTATTCTCATCCCTTTGTTGAGGGATGAGAATAAATCTCATAGAGGCGATTTGGATCTTTGCTTGGAATTCAGACAGTTAGAAATAAAGCCGAGATTAAAAGTCTAATAGAAATATTTATTTCAGTACAAAAACAATAAATCCTGAATAATTACATTTTTGCTAAGAAAACTCGACCGTTCCCGTCAAGAGCCAAGTCAAAAGTGATTAATGGTGGATCTGGAATGTGGACATGCGTACAAGATCATATCACATGTTCTGCTTGTATTGGAATATACCATAATATTAGAATAGGGGTGCATCACCCTGCATAGACATACAACTCACAATATTCACACCGTGACAGAACTGTCATCCTTGTTCAAAGATATATGAAACTACACAAAATAGTTCTTACTTCAGAGCCAAAATCTTAAATCATGAACTTCTCCCCCATGTCCTCATGAATGGAAAGCATGGTCAGAAACTATTCGTAGCATAAACTGGCATCCTTGTCTCAGTCAGGGATCACTAGGATAATTGAAAGGATGCTTTCAATTGGAGTTGACTATTTAGTTGAGTTCATGGTAGGCTATTATTTTTCATATTACGGTTTTTATTTCTTGTTGCTGTTTCTCTCTACATTTGTACTATTACTCTGCTCAGTGCTATTCAGAGTCTACAAGATTGGGATAGGCTTCAAAAAGAGTATAAATAACTCTTTAAAAAAGCAACATTAAGTAGCAAGGAGACAAAACAACTTCAGCATATCAAATAATCACACAGATACCACAAACACCTCACCAGGTGTCTAAATTCTGCTGATAGGCTCCCATTTGACTCTTCCATGTTCAATACTTTGGTATTTGTTCCCAAGATGTTGAATTTTCTAAATCTATAAACGAGACAAGTAAAAACAAATGACATAACCCTATTTGTTGTTTAACAAAAAAAAAAATGCAAGAACAGGCACAAATTGATTGAACGTACCCTTTCACTGTGATTTTCTCACTGACGTCTCTGCAAAAGAAAAGAAAAAGTCAGTTTATGAAGTGACAAGGCATCCATTGTTCTATAGCAGGAGTGTCAAACTCAAGGCCCAGGGGCCAGATCCAGCTCACGGGGTGCTTAGATCTGGCCCACAGGGCCACCCTGGAAACAGCAAAGGACCGGCTGCGATGCCTCTGTCAGCGAAAATGGAGCTCGGGAGGACTGCGAGCGGCCCTCCCGAGCTGCTTTCACTGGCAGGTGGTTGCATTAGGCCGTTGAGGCCAAAAACGGAGCTTGCGAGTGGCGCAGGCGGCCCTCCCAAGCTCCATTTTTGCTGACACAGGGTTGCAGGAGGCCGTCGCAGCCGAAAACGAAACTCAGGACCCCCTTTTTGCTGGCAGAGCGCTCAGGCCACCACAGGCACCCCCGACACAAGTGACGTCAAGCTGGCCACTCCCCCAAAGGTCAAACATAACCCTGATGGGCCCCTCAATGACACACATTCTATTTGTTGTTAGTCGTGAAGTCGTGTCCGACCCATCGCAATCCCATGGATGCTCCTCCAGGTCTTCCTGTCCTCTGCCATCCCCCGTTCTATAAGATTTCACAATTATACTAAAGCATTCTCCAAACACAATTCCATTAAACTTTTTATCAAGTTATCTCTATGTAATCTGGAAAAATCTCCACCTTTTTCCTTTCACACTCAACTGCTCAGATTAAGGACACTGTGAAATCTGCAGTTGTGTTTTCTCTAAGCCAATTCACACATCATTCTCAAAAGCTTGCTGTGAAGCTGGAGCCTCTTTCACTTTTACAAGGGTCATTTTTGAAACATTTGGCATCCAGTACCGAGTATGGTTACTTTTAAATAAATTCATGAATTGCTATTAATGTAAATTACAAACTGGCCCGTTATTTATGGCCAAAGTATTTATATATTCTCCAACCTAGAATGGACTTACCCCAAATGATTTTGCCCATCCTAAAAAAGCCTCGAGGGCTCCCTTAAGATCCTAGCATTGCAAGGTGGAATGGGGACAGAGAATGGGGTTTTCTGTGGGTTCCCCAACATTACGGCACTTGTTGCCCCAAGTACAGTTCTTGGTGTCCCAGAAAAATCTGAAGACTCTCTTTTTTAAGACGGCTTTAAATTTGAGATGAGTGACCGAGTAGCCATTTTTAGTTATGATATGCTGGTTTGAGCGGGCATCTAATCTTCATTTAGAGATTGCATCGCTGTTAAGCACCCAAAATCAATTGATTATCTTATTATTTATTTTCACCAAATAAATCGGCATGGAAAAACTTACACATGGAGCATAAGCAGTCCCGTTTACCAATGATAATTGTGATCAGGATTGCCAAGCAAAGCATTTGTAAGGTGTAATGTTACATGAACTGGCCAATTTGTAACAGCAGTCCCAGTTGCTGTGTAGTTGTGCAGCTCTGTAGTGTTGTGTAGTGAGGCAAATCCTGCCCAGTAGCAGCATCTCGTCATGAGATGGCCATTTGTGACCTCCTGCCTCCTTCTGCATTGACTTTGCTTGTCAAAAGTTGACAGGGAAGGTTGCAAATGGCCATCGTGTGATTGCAGGTTACAATGGCTACAACTATGAGGCTGCAGCTAATTCAGTGCCATTATAACTTTGAACAATTGCTGAACGAGTAGATGTGAACAAGAATTACTTGTAGTTTGTGAACAGTATACTTTGACAGATGAAGTAGAAGTAAGGGCTAGGACCTTCGATTGAAATCAAGATCAGGGATCATTCATCTGAATGATGATAACAGATCACTTACTTGTCAAACTGAACTTGCACTTTCAATTTGTAATTCAGCTCTTGGAGCTTCACCAGCAATCTGGAAGTTCAAGCAACACAAAGGTAAGAATAAAGAAAAAATATTTTTTCTGTCTTGATTATACTGTACTTCCTGAGAATGCTCAGGAAGATAAATCTATCTCAGCATCTACTGTTGTCCTACTATCGCAGCACCATTGACAGTGTCCTGACATATGGTATTCTAGCATGGCATGGAAGCAGCTCTGCAGCAGACAAAAAAGCTCTACAGAGAATAATTACAACTGTCCAGAATTTCATTGGGCTCCAGCTACCAGCCCTGGACGATATCTTCGCATCTCGCTGTTCTAGGAAGTTGCACAATATTCTCAGAGACTCTTCTCATCCTGCTTACAATCTTTTTGAACTGTTGCCTTCTGGCAGAAGATACAGAACAATTAAAACTCGGACCACACGCTTTCTGAATAGTTTTTATCCTAGAGCTATAATTGCACTTAATAATGAATTAAAGGGTCACCATCAGTGAGTTGTTGAATAGTATTACTTGGTCTGTTGTATGGATGTTTGAGTGGTTCAGGGTGGGGAATTCGTGGCAGGTGGGGATTGCTATGTGTGTTGGGATTGGTCTTGAAGCGTTATGTGAATTTTGTTGTATGGGTGTACTGTGTATATACGTACAATGACAGTAAATTAATAATAATAATAATAATAATAATAATAATAATAATAATAATAATAATAATAATAATAATAATAATAATAATAATAATAATAATTATTATTATTATTATTATTATTATTATTATTATTATTATTATTATTATTATTATTATTATTATTATCTTCCTTAAGCCCTTCAAGAAAAGCATTTTCCTCATGTATCAGCATAAGGTCTAATTTGGATCTTTGTAACAGAAGATTCTTTGATTCTTGAAGATCACAGTAAACAGAAATGGGAGCAAGTGAAATGATCATTTTTGGGGGGCGGGGGGGGAGTTAACAGATGGTGAAGATTATGGGGAGGGCTGCAGAAAGATTGCCCCTCCCATTCTACTCAAATTCTTACAAGATTAAAAGACTTAATAAAAGGAGACTATTTGTAGCTCAGGGTTGACATGAGGTGTCCTTGGTGCTCTGAGCTTGTTTTCTTGCAAACTAGGTTAACATCTAGCACTGATGGATGTTACCTAGCTTGGATAATGAAACATATGCAAGAAAACAAGCAAGCTCAGAGAGCACCAATGACCCCTCAAGATTAAAAGAAGCATCTGTCATTAGAGGAGGCACCATTGAGTTGAAAAGCCATAATGTGCACACCAACCTACCGTATTTTTCGGAGTATAAGACGCACCTTTTTACCCCCCAAAAGAGGGTGAAAACTTGGGTGCGTCTTATACACCGAATGAAGCCCCACCCAGCCATCCCCACCCTTTGGCCTCTGCCTCCCAGCAATTTACCTTCTTGCAGCAAACAGAACAGAGCCTGTTAAGCCAAGCAACTGATTATCAGCTTCCTGATCCTCAGCTGAGGCTGCAGGCCGGCCAGCCACGTGCTAAACTGAAAGGGAAACTAAAGCTGCAAGGAGGCAAATTGCTGGGAGGCAGAGGCAGAATTTTATTTTCTTGTGCTAATCAGACTGCTGAAACTGGATGCAAGGAGGTAAGTCAATAAGTATAAATGTCTGTAGAATGTTCAAATTAGTAGACTTATTTTTTAAAGACTGCTTTATTATTGTTCTAGACAACTTAACAAAATGAAGAAGCTTTTTAAAATAAATGCTTGCTCTGAAGAGGCCCAGTGCTTTTGTATCTTCTTTTAAATAGCAGAGAATAATGTATACTTCCAGAAAGCCACATCAATTTTAACAGTATCTGTACAAGTATAGTCTGAAATGTAATTGTGTCCTGTTTTAGTATTAAGATAAGGCAGCTGAGTTAAACCCTGACTTAGTCATGTTTGGAGTAGATCTATTTAAATAATTGGGAGGAGTTACTACATTTAAGAAAACTTTCTGGCATTAATATACTGCCATAATGTACATTTCTCCAATTCTTTGCTATTTCTAAAGGTCAGGCACACATGCACAGAAATACACAGCAAACAGTGTATATCAGTGATGGCGAACCTATGGCACGGGTGCCACAGGTGGCACGCGGAGCCATATCTGCCGGCACGCGACCCGTTGCCCTTGCTCAGCTCCAGCGCGCATGTGCGTGCACGCCAGCTGATTTTTGGCTCACGCGGAGGCTCTGGGAGGACAATTTTGGCCTCCGGAGGGCCTCCGGGGTGGCAGGGGGGAGCGTTTTTGCCCTCCCCAAGCTCCAAGAAAGCCTCTGGAGCCTGGGGAGGGGGAAAAACGGGCCTACTGGGCCCACTGGAAGTCGGGAAATGGGGGAGTGGGGGTGTCACGCACGCATGCACAGGGGGGTGGGGCAAGTGGGGGGCTTTGAATTATGGGTGTGGGCACACACGAGCGTGCGATAGCACGTGCGCGCACTATTTTGGCACCCAAGGAAAAAAAGGTTCGCCATCACTGGTGTATATCATCTCTACTGTTTGCTGTTTGCTGTGAGGCAAATTGCTGGGAGGCAGAGGCAGAATTTTTCCCCCTTGTTTTCCTCCCCCAAAACTAAGGTGCGTCTTATACTCCGGTGCGTCTTATACTACGAAAAATACGCTAATATTTTACTTATGAGATAACTACAGAAGCCAATCCTAGTTTGATCTAGCATGAGTAAGAGCTCTGCACGCAAATTCATCCAATGCAATCCTACATGCATCTACTAAAAACATATGGAAGACAATTGAGTCTTGTTCCCATATAAATAGTCAAAGAATTGTATCCCATGGCCCTAAAATATTGGCAATTCGATTTAAAATGATATTCTGCCAAGAAACACCTTTTCTTCAATATGTTGTTAAGATGTGGCATATTTTTTCTTCCTAATTGGCTAAACTAGGAAATCATAAAAATATTCTGAAAGAAAGCAGTAGCAAACCATTTCGGTAAACTTGCACTGATCAAACTTGACTTGAGGGAGTCTTTCCTTTTACTTTAGTTTGGAATTAATCACTTCCTTTAAAATTCTTTTAAAAAAGCACCATAAATGAATCACATCAGGTATAAATTACCTCAACTTTACTGTAAATTGTACTCCAGTCTTCAGAACCAATGGTCTCTGAGGATGTGTAGGCATGCAAGGCTGTCTTTCTACAACAAAGGAGCTGGACAGAAAAAAAATGTACTGTTGAATTGTTTTAAAAGGGGAATAGAACATTATTCCAAAAATGAACAGATCCTCAATCTTCTATAATGCAAATGTGAACATTAAAAAAATAAGAGGAAAAAGGTTTTCTTTTCAAATTATTTATTTGGAACAAACATCCGGCATGCTAGGAACAAAATTTATAAACAATAATCTCTAAATAGTTAAAAATAAAAATATAATTTAAAATCAAATTGTATTAATATATTTCTATGGTTCGCTAAACCAGCTGTTCTCAATTTTTGAGGGTGGCCCTGCTGAGTGTTGGCGGAGGAGGGGGGGAACCAGGCTGTGCAAGCAGGGGGCTGGCCTGCACGTAGCTCGACTCACATGAGCGGCGTGCCGATGTGCATGTGTGCCGGCCCAGCACTTGCGTGAGTTGAGCTGGGCATGCGTGCTGGCCCGCGCCCATTTGTGCCGTGGCCTGGGGTGGTTGGGTGCCCCTGCTCTAAACAAACCTTCCCAATCCACAAATTTTTGTCTAGGTTGGGGAAGCCTGGTCCATCCCATCACAACTCTTTGACATTTTTCTTCTAGCCTTCTGAGATTTTGAAGGCTCTCTGTAGTTTGTGAGAAAATCACTGACAATAGGAGACACCCTTCAATTTCTTATAAATTTGATCCAAATATAAACTAATCTAATTTAAACAAAAACTGCACGATTTCAAACAAAAATTATTTCATTAGAGAGGTCCGCACAGACTTTCTGGGAATAATGTGACTGCTCACATTATTTCAACCAAATAATTTAATCAGCAAGATAAGAGAAGATTCTTCAGCTTGGATGGGAAGATGAAATATGCTTTTCTAAACAAGGAAATCCCCATTCCGACCCATCTAACACAAGAAAAAAAATACCTTTGAATGAGTTGCTTGAAGAGACTCCATGTCCGCTCATACAGCCCTTTCTTCTGTTGGGTAATGGGATCGGTTTCATAGGTGAATTTCTGTTCCAGCTCCTCCAGTTTTTTAAGCTGTTGAAGAATCTGCTGAAGACTCTCAGCCACTGTAGTAAACCTATCATTACAATGATTGTATGTGACAATTGCTACATTTCTCCTTGGGGTAACAAGCACAGAAACCAGCAGTCTTTAATTGTTTAGGGGCAACACTAACATTACAAGGCTCTTGAGGCACATGTCTCAGAGCATTCATGGCATGCTTGAATCCATATACAACTGTTTGGACCCTGGATTCCACTTCTAAATCAGTAGTACTCCCCAAGTATTCCAACCATTAATAATGTCCACTTCTTAGGGACATGAGCCAAGAAATTTGCCCAGCTGCAGAAATGCAACTGTTGGAACATTTGCTGAGAAGTATTAGACCTGGTAGCATTGGAGGTGTGTTGGAATCCAAGTGTCTTATCAGTGTTTGTTGCAGAAAATTAAATCCAGAAAGCACACACAGGCAGACTGATGCAGCAGGATTCATTTAAACAAGAAACTTCTTTATATACAAGAATAACAGATGAGTATTTACAATACCAATGTAGATTCTTCTTCAAGCAGTTACAGGCAGCAGAGAACAGTTAATGTCATTTCTGTAGAGTTCAGAGTGAGCTGAGAGTGGACTGAGCCACGCCCAACCTTCCAGCTTCAGTTTCAATTCTCTGCACAGACTCAGAAGTGTTTAAGCTCCCATTGGCTGACTTAGTTGCTACGCCTATTCATTGGCTGACCTTGTTACCATTGGCTCTCCCCATCATGAATATTCTAACAGTGTCATAATTCTCAAAGGCACAGAGTGCATTTTATCAACAGAAGAATGTAACCCACATATTTTTTAAAAATGTGGAAAACTCACAAACATGACAAGAAGAGAGGAATAGCAGAATTCCAACACTTCAGGAAGGTATTAGTTTTCAGATCAGATAGTTTTCTGTGAAAAATTTCAGGTACTTTTCCCCCTTCTGGTTGAATTAATTCTGAAAATTCCTGATTGTACTAGCCATGCTTCAGAGACCTACCAGTTTTGAAGCTGATCTAGACAGGCATTGGGTGGGCCGCCAATACAAGCCATCTGTTGCCGATGCTTCCATTCAACCAATTCTTCTGTTATCAGAGCATTTTGGGTATTTTCAATCACAGGCAACGAATAGGATATCAAGTGTAGCACATCCTAGAGAGAATTCAGTAAGAAACATATTCAAGCTATGACCCTACTTTTAGATTGATCCTGCCAAGATCCATTTGAAATGTCAAGGAATGTATCTCTTCAATTAAAAGAAAAAAGAGCACTAACATTCACACGATGCACAGTGGGAATTTCCTAGAATAGAGGAGGATGTTGTAGTCCGGGGCATCAAACTTGATTTCATTGAGAGCTGCATCAGGGTTGTGTTTGACTTCAGGGGCCGTAGTGGGCGTGGCCAGCTTGACGTCACTCATGTTGGGGGCGCCTGTGATGGCCGAAACGCTCTGCCAGCGAAAATGGGCTCCCGAGTTCAATTTTTGGCTGCGATGGCCTCCTGCAGCCCTCTGCCAGCGAAAACGGAGCTCAGAGGCCCATGCGAGCTCCGTTTTCCATGGCAGAGGCACTGCGGGCTGGTCCTTCACTGTTTCCAGGGCAGCCCCATGGGCCAGATCTAAGCACCCTGCAGGCCAGATCTGGCCTATGGGCCTTGAAATTGACACCCGTTGTAGTCTTTAGCCAAGGGACATACTTGTGTTGCAATAAATGCATCCAAAAGGCAGGCTGCAGATTTAACCCTCCACACCCTACTTGATAGAACTGTTGTGTAGAAATAACACAAGGAAGAAGCACCATGTATAATATATCTTCTGAGTTCTTGACTGAATTGTGGAATACATAGCTAACAAATAAATAAGAGGAACTAGAGGTCAGCCTAGAAACCTTTCAATTTTCTTTAAAGCCGTGGAGGCCAAAAGCAGCATTGGATAGTGCAGTGACATCAATAAACAAGACAGGAATGGAAGTCAGAGGGAAGGCAAGATGAATGACTGTTAAATTTCTACTTGTCAACCCTACCATGTAGAGGAAAGCAAGAAATCAATGCCATACTGTAAGTCTAATCGAGCTTTATTGCCCCTGTCCCTATGTTCAAATGAATTAGGGAGCTGAACAGCCTGAACTGCTTTCACATTACCTACTAGCTCTCTTGTTAAAACTCAGAAGAGGGGGAGAGAGTTGGAATGAAAGGGGACGAAAACGAAACAGCCAGCAGGAGAACTACAGGGAGATGGTCTCTGGGAGTGAAACCTAGGAGTGTTATCAGGGGAACACCAAAACTATGTAGTTAATACTTGTGATAAAAGCCCTCACTGTAATAATAAAAAAAGCCTCCACTGGCTTGTTTATCTGTGCCAATTGCCAGCAATGTTCCCTCCAAGCTGCGCGGCTGCGCAAGTGAGATAAGAAAACGCCGCGCGGCAGTTTCCAACTGCCGCACGGCGTTTTCTAATGTCAGAGGGAACATTGATTGCCAGCCTTGTAAAAACACATGCTAATCTTCAGTTCAAAAAGAATCCTGTTACACTGTGACATCACCTCTAAATGAATTTCGTTGTGTGTATGTTCTCTTTTTCCTTGAGTTGAAGGTGACAATCATAGTACTACATCCTCTAAGATCATCTTTTCCCAATAATGCTTAGGTTGAACTGAGAGGCAGTGATTGCTTTAAAGGCACCCAGTAACTTCCAAAGCTCATGATAAATTAGAATTTCCCTGGTCCTATCCTTTAACTATTATACAACCCTGTCCCACAAATACTTTGGACTCCAACCATCGGTTCTTCAAATCCTTTAAAGGGAGAGGAAACAAAAAAAGTGCCTGCTATTTAGACCAATGAACAATCACGGCTCTCCAAAGAAACTAGCTGCATCACCTGTCTCTTACTGTGAAGCTGCAAATACATGGTGTGGAGCTGTACTTTTTCCTTTTTATAGTCATCCTGGGTCATCATGCTGTGGGGTTCATATTCTGCAAAAGAGATCATGCCAGAACTTTATGTCTTTTATATTTAAAATGGCAGAACTTTAAAAAGAAAGGAAATAATCCAATAAACAATATCAAAGTCCTCTCTGGTATAAAGGGAGTGAGGCATTACATGACCGCACAGAGTTTTACTTTTGTTGGCCACAGCCGTTAGGCGAGACATGGTGTAATCACAACTTGTAACCTTCCCTGCCAGTTTCGCCATTGATTTTGCTTGTTGGAAGCTGGCTGGGCAAGGTCGCAGATGATGATCAAGTGACCACAGGATGCTGCAATTGTCATGTGAGCTGGTTGCCAAGCACCCAGATCACAACCATGTGACTGCAGGGATGCTGAGATGGTTAAGTGCAAGGACTGGTCATAAGTCACTTTTTCGGCATCATCATAACTTTTAACAGTAACTAAATAAATGGTCGAAAGTCAAGGACTTATAAGGCTACCTGGCCAAAGGACAAGACACTAGGAATGTCTATTTACAAAAGCAAAGCATTAGGGGAGAAACGTACTTAAATCTAGGCCAAGGATAGGCAATTTGCAGCACTTCAGATACTGATGATCTGCAACTCCCCGACATGTGATCTTCTAGATCAGAGGTTCTCAACCTGTGGGTTGCGACCCCTTGGGGGTCGAACGACCCTTTCACAGAGGTCGCCTAAGACCATCGGAAAACACATATTTCTGATGGTCTTAGGAACCGAGACACCGCTCCTCTATCCGTCTCCAGGCGGGTCCACCCACATGCAAATAGACTACTGCAAAAAAAAAAAAAATCTGTACCATGGGACCTTCTGAGCATGCGCAGAAGCAGAATTTTCAGCACTGCGCATGCGATTGTTTTCGGCTTTTTTTTTTCAATTTAAAAAAATGTTCGGCACTGTGCATGTGTGCGCACGCAAAGCGCACGCGCGCCCACGAGGCGCAGCCACGCAGCGCAGGAGGAAGCGAACTGGCAGCGAGATAAGTTAGAACCCACCCCTGAGTTTCCTAATAATTTTATTATTTTATGGTTGGGGGTCACCACAACATGAGGAACTGTATTAAAGGGTCGCGGCATTAGGAAGGTTGAGAACCACTGTTCTAGATCCTCACAAGAGGATCTAGAATACAGTAGAACAGTGATGGCGAACTTTTTTGGTCTGTGTGCCAAAAGGGTGTGTGTGCACGCGCTAGCACGCGTGCACATGCCCACATCCATTCCCCCCGCCCCCTGCGCATGTGCACAACCCCCCCGTCCCCGCACACAGGCCTCACTGAAGCCTGGGATGGTGAAAAAACGGCCCAATGGGCAAACCGGAAGTTCTGAAAAATGGACTTCCGGTTTGCCCATTGTGCTGTTTTTCACACTCCAGAGGCTTCAGTGTTGTAAGATCTGGACTTTCAGTGTCCAGAGGCTTCAGTGTTTGTAAGATGTTTGTAAGATCTGGACTTTCACAAAATGGAAATCAAGTCTGTAACAAATGTTTAACAGAGTAGGACTTCAACAGAGCTTCAACTGGACACGATTTCATTGTCAGGGAACAATGTCTAACATAGGGAACAACAGAAGGCTAGAAACTGCCTCCTTACCTCTGACTTGAAAGGTTTTAAATTTGAAATCATATTCATCTTGAACATCCTCGAGATTTTTTATCATTTGCTCTATTTCCTAGAAAACAAATAAGCTCATCAGACATTCAAAATCACTTAATGCAAAATGATGGTATTTATGAAAAGAAATGTAATGACTTCAATGATTCATTTCACAACACTGTTATCAAAATAGGCCTTTGCTCCCCTATTTTATCTTTATGACAAAGTCTTAAGATAGGTTCAGTCAAAAAATATGACCAAAGCAAGGCTGACCAGTGAATCTTCAGGCTTAGCAGAGTAATAGATATGAACCAAAGGGTCCTTTGTCCCAGTTAAACCAGAATATTCACTGGAATAACCAGGAATAGAAACCTGCTGCTGTCTAAATATCAACCACTGATCACACTGAGATTTGGATAGATTTAAATTCAAGATCTCTAGCAAATGCTACCATGTTTTCCCCAAAATAAGACCCTGTCTTATATTTTTTGAACCCTGAAATAAGCGCTTGGCCTTATTGCTATGCACTCAAAAGCCCAATTGGGCTTATTATCAGGGGATGTCTTATTTTGGGGAAAACAGGGTACCATGTAATAGGCATCAACTAAGTTCATCAGGCTGGAGAAGGCTGTTACATATATCCCTTTCCTACCTCTGTGAGTGTCCCACAATCAACTGGTGCATTAAAAATATGACTACTCAACAAGTTTTGTCATGTGACAATAGCAATAGCAAGATTTTGATAATAGCATTGGGGGACTAAAATCTGTCCATTGTTCCCAGACAGCCACTCAATCCTTCTCCAATGTAGCTTATCTTTGCACATTCCCCAATCTCTGCATCTGAACCAACAATGCGTTCCCCTTTGGGTTATGATATGGCAAAAAATAAAAAGTTTCCAAGGGCCAACTCTTTTAACGTACTATGACACGATTCTTCACATTTGTGACTTTTGCATCCAACTCTTTCACTTTGCCTAGCGGCGCAGTATTTTGCACATTGTCCGTTTGCATCTGGAATTTGAAATGAGAAAAAAAATGTATCAAGAATTAAATATATCATGATGTAGAATCCCCCCTAATAAGGACAATCTCCACAGCAGGAATATTTTATGACCTTTCTTCGGTTAGTTCTTTGCTTTCCATTCTGAGAAAAAGCTAAGTTGGGTAGACATGTTAAAATTTGAAAGTGAAGTCCATGATCTATACCTGTGATGGCGAACCTAAGGCACGCGTGCCAGAGGTGCCACACAGTGCCCTCTGTGGGCACACGTGCTGTTGCCCCAGTTCAGCTTTGCCGTGCATTCGTGTGCACCTCCCACCTAGCCAGTTGGTCTTCGGGTCTCTGCTGCGCGTGTACAGGGTGTGTGCAGGGAGGGCTTCGCGCGCATGAGCGGGGCATAAGTGGGAGCACACATACGCACGTGTGCAGGTGGGGGGTGCATGCGGGGGGGTGGGGCGCATGCGAGGGGGCCACACACGCATTGCTTTTGGGGGTTTGGCCATGTACATGCGCATTTGCGCACGCGTTTTGGGCACTCAGTCTGGAAAAGGTTAGCCATCACTGATCTATACTGAGGCTACACAATGTTCAATACAGGATGCTCTTTTCCAGGCATACAGAGGATAACCTACCTGATCTGTGGACTCTGCAGATTTAAGGATATTCCTTTCTTCTTGGAGACATTTGGAGATCATCAAGGCCATATACATGGGTTCTTCCACAAAAGTATTCTGAATTATAGCATAAAATATAAGTGAGGGACTTCCAGGGTGGATAAAAATCGATGATTTTAAAAAAAATCAAAAAAGCAGATTTTTTTTTCATTTAAATCGGATTTTTTTAAAATCAAATTTATTTTAATAAAAATCTATCTAAAGATAATTAGTAAAAATCTTTCTATTTAAGATACATTAATAATTTAGTTTATTCAGCATAAATGGAGCTTAGTTATGTAGCATGAGGCTGTATATTCTGCAATAATTACATTTTTGGTAAACTCATTCAATGAATCCAAGCTCTGCAAGCTGAGATAACATGCACTGCATTGATGCATTCACACAATTTCACAGTAACCATGAGATAAATCATAAAACAAAGTTCAGGGATATTCCTTTATCCCATTGTTTTGCAAATCTATGTACACTACAAACTGTATGATTGTTTGAAGAGAAATGCATCTGTACCACCAGGCTCTAAGTGTGAGGAGGAAGGGCAAGTAGTAAAAATGAAAGTGAAACCTTCTAAGCAGCTTATAAATATAATATTAAAGAGCACCTGTCATTTCAGATCTAACATGGCAGCACCAGTGGTGGGTTCCTACAGGTGCAGTCTTACCTGTTTGTCGCCGCAGAAGCTGTTGGCGTTCACGGCGCGGGGCTTCCCCTGCCCGCTTTCCCCGGCTGCAGGGATGCCGCCGTTTGCGTTCTTTTGCCCTCTGCACATGCACAAAGCATTCTGCTTGCGCAGAGGGCAAAAGAACGCAAATGGCGGCGTCCCGGTGGCCGGGGAAAGCGGGCGGGGGAAGCCTTGCACCGCGAACGCCAACAGCTTCTTCAGCTCTGCGGCGACGAACAGGCAAGACCCAGGTAGGAACCCACCACTGGGCAGTACCTGTTAGTGGGCATCCACTCACCTGCTGCCTGCCACGTCCCTCACTTTGTTGTGTCACTGCTGCATCACCAGCTGTTCCATTAAAGTGAATGGGACTGTCAGTGAGTTAACAGCGGGTCAGAAGAGGAGCAGCTGTGGGACAGAGATGACAGTTGCTCTTTTAAAAATTATGATTTAAATGGAGTTGATTTAAATCAAGCCTTTTTATTAGTGATTTAAGTCATGATTTAAATTGTGATTTAAATCGACTTGATTTAAATCAAATCCACCCTGGGGACTTCCAATATTTTTTCAATATGCTCACTACCACATCAAAGCAGGTCTCTATCCTACACTCTCCGTTATTTATTTCCATTAAAGAAATGGGAGTCAAAATTTGATTACAAATCACGTATTTGTAAATCCTAGTATCACTTTTTTCACTTCTAAGCTAAGACATCCTTCAAACCAGAGAAGTGATACTTGATATTCAACTGCTGCATACTAAGAAATGCTTTCTGTTACTGCATTTATTAAAAAGCAGCTCCTCAAATTTAAGGCTGAAAAAGGAGTGTGTCTGTCATACCAGAAAAAAATTAAGAGAGACAAAAGCCCTGTGTAAGATCTAGCTTCCCACCGTCCAGCCAATTCAGCTGGAATTTCCTTCTTTGTAATAATAATAATAATATATGCGTGTATCACACATGGAGATACGGTTATTGGAAACTACACTGCAAAAGATGTCAAACAAAAATGACATAAAAGAATAAAACACTTAAGACTCAGAAGCTTACAACTGTAATGAAGAGTTATAAACTATATGAACACACGTTCCCTTTCTTCTTCCAGAAAAAATTGTGATAGAAGATAAAAGATAGTAGCTACAATGGGAACACTAACAAGAATTTAGTGTGGGAAGGGAAGGACTCATTCACAGGCTCATCGTTATATTCTGTTTAGGATGGCACAGCAAAATTTTTTTAAAAGCTTCCTTTCATTACACTGTAGAAATAATCCACACACTATCAACAGAACTATTCTAAGATATTTTCATAAAGGCAAATTAGAAAATGCTGTTGTACACTGACATGGAGGTTTCGTTTACTCTTTCTGATGTTGTGTTGCAATAAAAAATTGTTCTCCTGGGTAAAACGGCTATATTGATCATCCAGCTGTGACAGGAGATTCTGGAAGAGCAACGTAGCCAATGAAAAGTCCTCAGCAGCATGGTCCCTAGAAGAGGAAGCATGCAAACAACAGCATTAGCAGATCTTCCATCTCTTTATATGGCGCAAACCCCAACACGCTTGAAAAACCCAATTTATTTTTCTTTGCCCTTCTGCTTAGGTTAGCAGTCACAAACCGACCCAACTTTCCAATAGTCCCCTAGGTCAGTGATGGCAAACCTTTTTTTCCTCGGGTGCCAAAATAGCGTGCACGCACGCTATTGTACGTGCATGCGTGCCCACACCCATAATTCAAAGTTCCCCACTCGCCCCACCCCCCTGCGCATGCATGCGCGACACCCCCCCACTCCCCCATTTTTCGACTTCCAGTGGGCCCGGTAGGCCTGTTTTTTGCCCTCCCCAGGCTCCAGAGGCTTTCTTGGAGCTTGGGGAGGGCGAAAACGTTCTCCCTGCCACCCCGGAGGCTCTCCAGAGGCCGAAATCGCCCTCCCAGAGCCTCTGCACGAGCCAAAAATTAGCTGGTGGGCACGCACATGCGCACAGGAGCTGAGCTAAGGCAACGGCTCGCGTGCCGGCAGATATGGCTCCGCGTGCCACCTGTGGCACCCGTGCCATAGGTTCGCCATCACTGCCCTAGGTACTCTACATCTGGCAGCGGAACCCATAGCGAATACACATGAACAATACGGGCTAATGTGCCAGTAACAGAACCCAGCTGGTTGAGCAGCAATGGAATATCATGACGGACAAGGGCAGTATTTCCAATTCAGTTGCATGTACTTTTTAAATTAAATTAAATTAAATTAAATTTAATGTAATTAAAAGTTCTTATAGGCCGCCCAATCCCGTAGGATTCAGGGCGGCGTACAACAAGAATAAGAACAATATAAAACATACATAAATTTTAAAAACATTTCATAATTTTAAAAGGAGCATTCATTCATGGGGGAATCCGATCTTCACCCTGCCTGCCGGAAGAGCCATGTTTTTACGGCTTTGCGGAAGGCCAGTAGAGTGGGGATAGTCCGGATCTCTGGTGGGAGTTGGTTCCAGAGAGATGGAACCATTGCTATTATTATGGCTGTATTCTTCTGCATTGTCAAGATATGAATTTGGAGGTTTGCCTATGAATAGGAATTACATGTACAAACTGTAACTCCAGATAAATTCTAAAGTACCAGACAAGCCACAAAAGAGTCCAAGGGTTAAAGTGGAATTGCAGTGTAACTGAATATACCTTTATTTAAAATATGCTGCTCTTAGAGTTCTCGAGTGAAACAAAATGCTGATTTATACCAGTTGCTCAAGCTGAGCACTTTCCTCAACATGCACATGGTTCAGAATTTTTGTTATGTGCCGTTATGAAATTGAGAATGTAGCTTCCCATTTCTTCATTCACAATATTTGGTTTAAGAATATAAAATACAATATGAGACTGTACAATCCAGTGGAATTTACTTCCTCAGCAAACAGTTTAGCCAAAGTCCCATTAGTTTCGAGAGAAATAATTTAACTTCTCACGATTGCTGACTGCATCCTACTCCTGCTTAGAATCAAAGCCTTATTTTTTTTTGATAGCTTACACAAATTAATCCTCTTACCAATCTTGGCTTTCTAGCCACTGTGCCAAGTATTGCCTGATCTCCATAGGAAAAGTATCATCGTAGAGCTGATGCACATGTTCCAAGAATTTGGAATCCAGTTGTTGCAGTTTGCACCACTGACTCATCCTGTGGAATCAAATGCCCAATTATGTAATTAAATGTAGGTCCTATTTATTCTTCCATGCAATCAGTAAAATTTTCTATTAGTCAAGAAATTATCTGAAAGCACATTTCCTCCTTTCCTATTTACATAATGCCACACCACACTAACACACAAAACCTCTTTCTCTTTCATTAATGTTAACCACTGTTTGAGTGTGTGGGTCAGCATACGTTACCACTACCCACCATTTGTTCCCAGAATTGGCCTATTTGGAAATAAGACTAAGGACTCAGGGTAGCAAATTAGCTCTGAAAGTTCTTATTAATACAAGAGAATTGTAAGATACAGGAAAAATGACTATTAAAAATCCAATCAATTTAATGTTATTCTCAGTGGACCAAGGGCAAACCTTACTTAACATGAAATAAAGATGTGCCCAAATCAAAGTTATAAGAACATGGTTATAAGCCACATGCAGTGTAATAAAAGTTGAATAAATGAATGATAAGCATGCCCTGTGAGTTTCATGTTTATATGCAACTTCTGATGCATCCGAAGAACACATACTGCAGCCCCAGACTATGATTGATTCAGGGTTTATATAAACTGTAGTTCATCAAGCTGCCTGGTTTTACACATTAGTACCAGAGGAAAGGATTCAAGAAGGTTGGCTTCTCAACATTCATACAGAAGCAAAACTGTGTTATACTTATGTCATATTGATCCAGCTAGGAAGTTTGCTTCATTTACCCTGTTTCCCCGAAAATAAGACATGTCCCGAAAATAAGCCCCCCGAACTACTTCCAGGGGAAAGGGGGGGGGACATGCCGGGAGCTGCTCTTTTTGGCCCGGAAAGAGAGAGAGAGATCCCTCAAGAAGTTTCCCTGCAAAGACCTGCTGAAAAGAGAAGCTGCGAACTTCCAGACGCTGGTAAGATGAGCGCCTCGCAGCCCGGCCCTCCCCTGCATTCCCCGCCACCCCCAAATTGTGCCTGATGATCTTACCAGCATCTGGAAGTTCGCGGCTTCTCTTTTCAGCAGGTCTTTGCAGGGAAACTCCTTCAATGTAAAGGAGAAGTTATCGCGAGTGCGACCAATTAACAACTTTTCACACTCGCGATAACTTCTCCTTTACATTGAAGGAGTTTCCCTCAAAGACCTGCCAAGAAAGAGAAGCCACGAACTGCCAGACGCTGGTAAGATCATCAGGCATAATTTGGGGGTGGCGGGGGATGCAGGGGAGGGCCAGGCTGTGAGGCGCTCATCTTACCAGCGTCTGGCAGTTCGCCGCTTCCCTGTCACCGCCTTCCTCACTCGCGTCGCGCCCCTCCCCATCCCCCGCCCGAAGCGCTCAAATTCATTCGATGCATTTTAAAGGGATGCGTTTTGCCTGCCATGAAGGGAACCAATGTTCCCCGAAGAACAGGAGGCAAGCATTAGTTCCCTTCATGGGAGGCAAAACGCATCCCTTTAAAATGCTTCGAAGGACTTTGAAGCATTTTGAAGGGACGCCCGCCACGCCATGCCCTCCTGCCCTGCCAAACCCCAGCGTGAGACACCCCTCCTACCTTGGTCGCGTTCTTACAGTCTTCTCTCCACGGCAGCCCGTTCTAAAAGAACGCCTCGCGAGTTTGAGAACTTTGAACTTGCGAGACGTTCTTTTGGAATGGGGTGCCGTGGAGAGAAGACCGTAAGAACGCGACCGAGGTAGGAGGGGCATCTCGTGCTGGGGTTTGGCAGGGCGGGCGGGAGGGCGTGGCGGGCGTCCCTTCAAAATGCTTCAAAGTCCTTCGAACTGTTTAATATAAACAGTGGCATGCACTGTTGCTTACATACAGATAAGGCTTGTTCCTGCAATGAAAGCCACATATGATATTAGTCTCTGCCATACGGACTAAGTTACAGGCTGTCCTCAACTTATGACCGTAATTGACCAAATGTTACTATGCTTTTTCCCAAATTATTCTAAATGCCCCCCTTCCCCCCCCCCAAAATGCCACTTTCAAAAATAATCTGCAAAATTCAGCTGCAGGATAGCCTGATGAAAAAGCTTGGGATTTAACAGTTCACCAGGAGTGACCGTTATTTCAGGTAGGCGAGTAAAAAATTAATTTAATTTTCTTGGGCTCCAAGATCACTCAGACTGCGACTGCATCCATGAAATTAAGATAGCTTGCTCCTTGGGAGGAAAGCTATGGTAAACCTAGGCAGCATATTAAAAAGCAGAGATATCACCTTGTTGATAAAGGTACATATAATCAAAGCTTTTTCCCAGGAGTAATGTACGGCTGTGAGATTTGGACCAAAAGAGAGGCTGAGCGCCAAATCACTTTTTATTTATTTTTTATTTTTGCTGTTCTTATATTCCGCCCTATTCCCTAGGGACTCAGGGCGGTGTACAACAGAATATAAAAGCAATATAAAAACAGTAGCAAAAGATATTTAAAACATTAATAATTTAAAAATTTAAAAAACCAAACAACACATTCATACCAGGGGGAGACCTAAGATGTTCAGCGGTCACATCACCCCGCCTGCAGGAAGAGCCATGTCTTAATAGCTTTCCGGAAGGCCAGCAAGGTGGGGATAGATCGGATCTCTGCGGGTAGTTGGTTCCAGAGAACCGGAGCCCCCACAGAGAAGGCTCTCCCCCTTGGTCCCGCCAACCGACATTGTTTGGAGGGATGTATGAGGTAGGATGCGGTCCCGGAGATAGCCTGGTCCTAAGCCATGTAGGGCTTTAAACTGAGTTGGAGAAAACTCTTGAGAGTCCTTTGGAGTCCAAGATCAAATCAGTCAATTCTAAAGGAAATCAACTCCAGCTGTCATTTGGAAGGATTTAATACTGAAGCTGAAGCTCAAATATTTTGGCCACTTAAATGACAGGAGAGGCTCATTGGAAAAGACCCTGATGTTGGGAAAGATTGAAGGCAAAAGGAGAAGGGGCCGATAAAGGATGAGACGGTTAGATCTCATCAACATACATTTGGGCAAACTCCAGGAGACAGTGGAGGGCGTGGTATGGTCATGGGATCGCGAGGAATCGGACACAAGGCAAAGCGACCCTTAAGTTCTGTCCCGATTGGCAAGGAAGCGTCTCAACTCTGGTGTGGACAAGAGAGTTCTTCTCACAGCCAGCATTTTTCAGCCCAGGCTACAAATCCAGTGCAAACATTGGCAGTGTCGACTATCGCACAACCGTCTGCACCCCTGCCCTAACCCGCAACAGCCCATCTGACAAAATATAACAAGCCTAGCAATCCTAACAGAAAAAGGAAAAAGAAAGAAACGATCACCTGGCGACCGATAACAGTATTTTGAGGTCTTGAGATTCCAGGTCTTAAGATGCAACGCGTGAAAGATCTTGGAGGGAGGCATGCATAAGGGGCGTGCATAAGCGCACCAGTGTGCCTACAGTCCCTGTCCTAATGTTCCCTCTTATCAGTACCCATCTTATGTATATAAACAATGTTATATCTATGTATATTACCAACACGTATGTTGACAAAAATAAATAAATAAAATAAATAAAATAAATAAATCAAGCCTCCTGCACGAAGGCTACACCTAAGAACACCGACTTAATGCAATCCTACCTGGCGCTTCCAGAACCGGGGATCCTGAACCGTCTCCCACCTGCTTGCTTTCTGCTAAAACGAAAGTACCTTTAAACGGGAAGTAGCAAAGCACGACAGAAGGGCGCAGACCAATCCGTGACAAGCTATTTGAGGGAGTAGCCAATCAGAACCGGTCCGAAGGAAAAAAAATGGCTGTTACGGTGAGGTGTCCTCCTCCCTGTTCTCTATAAATTGGCACAAGGAAGAGAAGAAAAAAAAAGAGCGAGCGAGCGAGGGAGGGAGGAAAAGAAGATTGCGTGGTTTATAACTTTTGAGCCCAGCGATCGTTTTAATTTTCGTTTGAGCAGGAAACAGTGTTTACTCGATTTGAAAAGGTCCTCGGCCTGCATTGTTATATACAGCTTTGGCTGGGCGTAAATCCTATTGAATTCTGTGGCATTACCTTCTACGACTGACTTGGTGAATGTTTATTTTAGAAAATATGCGCGCAGGAAACGGGCACATATGCAAGACAGTTCCAGGCAGGCAAGAACTTGGATGGTAAATAGTATCCGGAATATTTTCAGAGGCACTAAGGCTTCCGAAATGAATGCCCACTATATTAACACATTGGTGCCTCTAAAGGAGTTGTTATCAATCAGGTCTTCAAATGCTTGGTTTCCATTATGAACAGGGTGGACCTTCCTCTCCGACTTTTGTGTATGAGGCGGGATATTTATGTCACGCTCCGAAGCCTTTGGCATTTTTAAAAATATTATTACATTTTAAAGTAAACGGATGAAAAACTTTCTCTTTACTCTTTTCACTTCTCTTATGCTTGTTTTTTATCTGTCTACTTTAATAAACTAATAAAATTAATTTAAAAAGTCGTTTTTTAAAAAAAAATAGTTCAACTGAACGTAATTGTTCACCTTAGTTTCAACCTTTGGGGAATACATCGCTGTAAGGTAATTTTTAAACCTGACACTCAGTTGAGGGAGAAAGTGACAGATAATCAGGGGTCTCCAACCTTGGCAACTTTAAGACTTGTGGACTTCAACTCCCAGAATTCCTCAGCCAGCTTTGCTTTGCTTTGCTGGCTGAGGAATTCTGGGAGTTGAAGTCCACAAGTCTTAAAGTTGCCAAGGTTGGAGACCCGTGAACTAGGTCACAGAAGAAAAACATCTTCAGCCACAAGCAGTGGTGTTACCCTGTGGTTTCTTTAATCAACCGAAATCGGCCTCATACTACGCCAAAGCTCTTGCAGAAAATCCTAATTCACACTTTGACCAGCCAGCGGCTTAAGTTCTCCCACATACCCTTATAACAAACTTGCATAGAATCCAAGTGGAACTTTGGATCTAATTGCAGCGCAAAAAAACAGGTGAGGAAAGGTGATCCGTGTAGATTTTCTTTGTGCAATTTACTTTCGCTAGACGACGATCCGAGGATTAACAATGTCATCTTACACCAGCCTGGCGCCTTGGACTACAACTCCCATGGCCAGGCTGATGGAACGTTGCCAGCCCCAGTCCCCTTGCCTGCTGGGGAAAGGTTATCAGCATCTACTGTATTGCCAAAGGTGCTTTTTTCAAGAGGCAAGTGGACTTTCTGGGATGTTGTTGTTGTTTTGGAACACGTTGCGTTTCTCATCCAAGAAGCTTGTTCAGCTCGAGCTGAACTGAAGAAGCTTCTTGGATGAGAAGCGAAACGTCTTCAAAGAAAACCCAGAAAGTCCAGTTGCCTCTTGAAAAAAAAACACCTTTGGGACAACCATGACCTGGATGACTGAGAATCTCCATAGATATCTACTGTAGTGTGATCAGTTTTATTTCTTCCCAGCACCGGATTTCTCAGGAAAAAAAAGCAAAATGTGGCGATGCCGGAAAGCTTCGCTTCCCCTCCTTTCCCCAACAGATACGTTCATGCCAAGATAAACATTTTCTTGTTTATCTTTTGATTCCCCCCCCCCCAACTTTTATTCCTTTCCCCAGTGAAGAAGGCGGATGCGCGGTCGGGGTTCACAAGGCTTTTTCATCGCGCTGGCGGGAGGGGTGAGCTATACCTAGAACAGCCTAGGCACGTGTTTTCTAGGAAATAGCGCCGCGTCTCGGAAAGCCGTCTGATGCAACGAAAGTGAAAGTTAAAAAGGATCTGGAAAGGAGGGGGATGGGTTGATGGGGTTTTTTTGTTGTTTTTTGGGCAGAAGGAAAAAACGTTGCTTTGCAAATGTTTCCAATCTTTACCAAAACTCTCCTCTACATGGGCGCGTTAAGATTCGGCGAGTCCCATAACAGTGTAGTTAAGACGGCGAATCAGAAAATTGGTAAATGAGACGACGCGTTTTCATTTCCCTTGTCTGCTTGACCATAGATGGGGGCGTCAGGCTTTCGAAGGGACTTCTTTGTACTGCACAGGGATCCCTCTCCAACATATATGAAGTATATATGTTGTGCAGTAATCAGGAATAAACGCGAGAGCCTGGGCATGTGGATGCTTTTTGCTCACCCAATTTGGACATCTAACAAGTTCTGCACCCTTTAAAGTATCTCCTTAGTTGTATTCCACAGATCATTTGTTAAGGAGTGAATAATGGGTATTCAATCTAGAACTAAGGAGAAATTTCCTGATAGTGAGAACAATTAACCAGTAAAATGGCTTACCTCCAGAAGTCGATGAAGCAGGTGCTCCATCACTGGAGGTTTTTAAGAAGAGATTGGACAACAATTTCTCCGGAATGGTATAGGGCAGTGATGGCGAACTTTTTTTGGTTCGTGTGCCCGTTGGGCTGTTTTTTGCCGTCCCCAGGCTTCAGGAGGCTTCCCTGAAGCCTGGGGAGAGCGAAAATGGCTGAAAAGGCGGCCGAAAATCAGCTGGCCAGCGCGCTGGAGCTGACATAGGGCACACCTGGTGTGCCCTCTGCTATGACTCCACGTGCCATCTGTGGCACACGTGCCGTAGGTTTGCCATCATGGGTATAGGATCTCCTGCTTGGGCAGGGGGTTGGACTCGAAGACCTCCAAGCAGGGGTGAAATTCAGCAGGTTCTGACAGGTTCTGGAGAACTGGTAGCGGAAATTTTGAGTCGTTCCAAGAACCGGCAAATACCACCTCTGACCACAGAGTGGGGGGCGGGATGGAGATTTTGTAATATCCTTCCCCGAGGAGTGGGGAGGGAATGGGGAGTTTGCAGTATCTTTCCCCTGCCACGCCCACAGAACCGGTAGGGAAAAATTTTGAATTTCACCCCTGCCTCCAAGGTCCCTTCCAACCCTACTGTTATGCAGTCTGAATACCTTTTGCCAATAAGTGATTTAAAGTAAAACAGACCTGCATGACAGCCCCTAAAGCAGTGTTTCCCAACCTTGGCAACTTGAAGATATCTGGACTTCAACTCCCAGAATTCCCCAGCCAGTGAATGCTGGCTGGGGAATTCTGGGAGTTGAAGTCCAGATATTTCAAGTTGCCAAGGTTGGGAAACACTGCCCTAAAGGGATGCTGTGTGTAAATTATCAGTTTGCTTTTGGTGCTTGATTAGGCGATAAGTTTCCATACCAGCAGATTTGAAAGGTATGTAAGGCTAAAGTTTAGACTTATCCTCTTAACCAGAACCAAACAGGTCAGCATTTATTTATATATATATACTTTTACCCAGCTTTTCTGTTATCTCCTTGCTCAAGTGAATATATTAAGGACTCACAATAACAAACATGAAGGCATTAGCAAATAACCATACAATAAAGTAATGCCAAATGTATGGTGCAGTAAGACTTTTGGACAAAGAATTCCCAGTTTATGGATAAAAGGCTCCAGTCCAGTCTCTTGAAATTCCTGCTGAGAAACATGTATCTGTTTCTTATCCCAAATGCCATAAGAAAATGCCTGTGGGGATGGGAAGTGTTCTGCAAAATACCCAACCCCCAACTATTTCCTTTCTAACTATTTGCCTTCTTCCCTTACTTGTAGCCCCAGGAACTCAAATAGGTTCCATTTGCTGATCTTCAACTTACAGTAAAGGGAAATGGGGTGTGGCGTCCTAACGAAGATATGTTCCCTGCAATGTTTTCTCCAGCTAGCCCCTCCAGCTATGTTGCATTATAGTTCTCATAATTTTCAGACAGTCTGACCTCTGGCTGTACAGCCTGGGAGCACATAGCTATGTCAATCCAAGGCTGCTATACTAAATGGTGGAAGGATGAAGCTAAGATGGCCAGCTTTTATATATCTAACACTTCAAGTTTCACAATTAAACAGGGGTTGACTGGGCAGTTTTGACTCTCACGAATGAAGGCAGATATGTGTCCCAGGACAATGTTGCAGGATCCAATCTGGGTCAGTCACCGGGACCACAGGTTTAGCTTTCGGATTCATGCTAGAGTGTTTTGACTCTTTCCAGGACAGGAGAGATGCCAGGATGCCACAGTGCTCATAATGAACCAGCTACCAATTAGTACACCTTAATTAACAGAAGAGTGGATATGTCAGTACTTGTCTGATATGTGCCTCTACGTGCCCCCTCATTTCACTTATCCAGCTGCTGTGGCCTAGTGGTAGAGCTCTTGCCTCACAATCAGGAGGTTGTGAGTTCAATCCTAGGTGGAGGCAGATCTAAGGGTCTCCTGCTTGGGCAGGGGGTTGGACTAGATGACCTGCAAGGTCCCTTCCGACTGTTAAAAACCAACATGGGGGAGGGGAAGACTCCTTCTCTGTAATAACATAGCACCGTTGCTATTCTGGCCTGTCTAGTGGAGACCACCAAACTCCTTGCAGTTGGACCCTTGACCAATTCTGCTGTTCAACCATTGCATCATAATAATGGGAGCTGAAAGACCAGGGTGAACCAGACATTCTTCAAATAGCATAATGTACAGCCATGCAGAGTAATAGATTTCAGCTGTGGTAGTTGCTACTTGGAGCAAAAGTTGGAATGGGCAGTAGGAGAAAGGTGGGTCTCTCCCTCGATTATCTAATGGAGAGAAAACACACTTATGCAAGCAGGTTTGCACCCTCACTTGGCACAGCCTGTGAGAAAATGGCTTACCTGGCATAAAAGTTTACATTTATGGCTGAGAAGCAATTAGCATTTGGGACTTTCCTAATTCACTACTTTCATTATTACCCATTGTGCTGCCTCAGTGTTCTGAATGTAGCTGATATTTCTAAAAACAAATGGGTGGCGACAATTGAAATACTTTTCTTTGTAATCGCAGTTTATGAAGATAGCCTTTATGGGAACCTCTGAAAGCGGGGATCCCTTTGATGGCGATAACCTTGGCAGTCAAAGCAAAGGAGACAGCACTTTCTTGCAGACCGTTGCTTCTTATAGTCAGTTGGTCTTGATAACATCTGTGAAGGGCTCCTCCCATCTGGCTGATCATAGCGAAAAGGAGAGGGATTTTCCAGAAGCACAAAAGAGTTTGCAGTTAATGAGAAAAATCAGGACAGCACAAGAATCTGACCTACTTGACACAAAACAGTCATGCTAAAGTCAGCCAACTTTGCTTTCTCAGCATTTAAAGCTTTGTGGGCATCATGAAAGAGGACTTTTTTTTATTTCTATGGCTAATAATTGTCTTGCACAATGAGGTCTTAGTTGCTGTTGGTTTTGCTGTACCACACCTAGCTGTTTTTTTATAATAATAAAGTTGAGAACCAAAACAATACATTACTGTAGCATTTTCAACTCAAAACATAGTTCATCTCAAAATTTTCCAAGAGGCAAATTGATGATAAAGAGATGCCAGACCCTTTTTCTCCCTGCCTGAAGGGCCCAATGCTGGATACACTGCAACATGCTTTAAACTAGTTTCAGGCCTGTTTGAAAGTCACAATAAACCAGCTTCACTTTGTGTTTAGGTGTAAACTGTAAACTTGAATCTTCACGGCTGTAAACTTTAGGGATTTTCATAAAGTCATAGTTATGTCAAAAAGGCCAAATACCTTCCCCTTTATGCATCCTTCTTCACTTTAGATCCCATGAAGACTTTTCATAGCAAATGTGTCTCTCTTACTATTGCTGCTGCTTTTGTAAGGAAGTCATAATTGTTAACACACACAATATCCTGATATAGATACCCCTTGTGTGAAAGTCGATGGCTTTTATCATAGCAGTGGCAAAATTTAGATGAAAATTCCAATGGCAAAGAGTTTGACGAGTGGCATAGATTAGATGGTTGCCTCCCTTCTCTACTTCACCCCTCAAAACCATCTCTATTATCCCATAAAGGCAGCCTCTGCAAAGACTTGTAAAATGGCCTGTGATGAAATCAAGTACCTAAAGACCCCCTTTGCTAGAGTGGTTTTTCTCCAAAGATGGTAGCTAACCTTGAGAGTTAGGTTAGCACAGAGAGAAGGAGAAAGGCTCAAAAGGATAAACTGCTTGGGGGGAGAGGATAGAGATAATTGGGATTTTCTTCTTTTGTAAAAATTAAAGACAGATAAGCTTGCACTAATTTGAGTGTTTCTTAAAATGCTAAGAAACCCAAGTTCACCCATAATTAGAGGGTGTTCTTAGAGTTACAGGTAAGTAGTTCAGGGCATCACGTGTTGAAGAATACTATAGGAAGTGTACTATGATCTCAGTTATTCCTGCCAGTCCTGGTTCTATAGAAGCATTATGTGATTGTAATTTTTTTTGCATTGACTATGGTTTTAATACAATTTAATACATTTTTAGATATTGGGGAATTGTAAGAATGGGTGGATTGGAGAGACCTTATAAATATCATAAGCAAGCAAGCAAGCAAACAAACAAATAACTCAATAAATAAAGTTAGAAAGTGTTTATATAAAATCAGAGTTTTGTGCAACAGCATTGAAAAATATAGCATAATCATGTAACATGCTATACAACATAAGGTCTTCAAACTTGGCAATTTTAAGACTTGTGGACAGCTATGCTGGCTGGAGAATTCTGGGAGTTGAAGTCCACAAGTCTTAAAGTTGCCAAGTTTGGGGACCCCTGCAAGCATACAAGTTTAAAATACTGGAAAGTATTTCATTTCCTTGATTTGGAACATCATTTTCTGAGGAAGCTAGATAATCCAGGGGCGGCTCTGGATTTCAGCTGACTGTTAATTTTGTTTTGTTATTACCATAACCTGGCTTTAAATAAAAATCTACAATATGATGTGCTTCACTTTCAATCACACTGCTGTTGAATTTCCATAATATGCTGTCTTGAAACGTTGTCACTTGTAAACATTTTGGTATAAAAGCATATTGAACTATCACAAAAATATTGAAAAAGCATAATTTTGTTGTGTGTGGATTGGACTAAGCATCTGACTTAAACTATTAAACTATGAAAATACTGCATTAATCTTCCACTTAATAAACTTGGGTATCTCACTTCCTATTCTTCACATATGAAGTAAATGTTTTTATTGTCAGGTCTGAATAAATCAATTTCTCTAATATCTAAATTTTGGAAATGAAAAATATCTTAACTGAATAAGCCACAAGTGGATAGGTCCATGGAACCAAATTGACCGTAAATTTTGGTTAATGTAATTATCAATATATACATGATAAATCAGATTAAATTAACATTAGAGTTTGTGTGATGTGCGAATTCAACCTAGTTATATCAATGAAAGTTTGAATAGTACACTATATGAGATTCATTTTAGCCATGTCAAACCATTATCTGAATCAGATAAAATATTTGTTTAAGCAAATAAAGAGTTACAGTCAAGATGAGAATTCTGTATATCTCTTGGAAAAATGTATTTACAGTATAGGAAAATTAAGAACATTCTCTTATAAACATATCAATACACACAAACTTGTTCATCTGCATTTTAAAATCTTCAGTATCTGAATGTCACTCAGCTGCATACGGAGAATTCAACTATAAGAGAATAAAGATATAAGTTTGTTGGAATTAATAGATATTTTTTTCTTAAAAGCAATAGAACCACAGCTTCTTGAAAATAATTAAAATGCCAATAGAACTCAACTTATTTTCGTAAGTAATTTTTAAAAAATGAAAATGCCATGGACATAATGATTGGTACTCCTTAGAAGTTAAAAGACATTGGATTTTAGTGACTTCTCAAAGAAGCTATTTATTTTAATTAGTATCACAGATGTCTTCAATCTCATACTGGTCATTCACCTTATCTGAATGGAGAAAAATACTAGAAGAAGCAGGGGGTTGGACTAGATGACCTGCAAGGTCCCTTCCAACTCTGTTATCTGAATTTTGTGTCATTGTGTTCATTCAGGAAAATGAAAGTAGGGAGATGTCTGAGGAGGAAGATAATAGCCAAGCATGGTAAAGGGAAAGGCTACAAAACCATCTCCAAAGAGCTTCATGTTCCTGTGATCTTGGATGCAAATATTATCAATAAGTTTAAGGTCTATGGGACAGTAGTCAGCCTCCCTGGATGTACTGTAGCTGCAAGAGGAAAATTGACCCCGATATCAACAGAAAGGTAGTTTGAGTGGCGGGAGAAAGAACCAAGATCCTGGCTGGCCACCAAGATCAAGGTACGATTTAATTGAGTCCAAAATTTCTGTTGCTAAGTGAGACATTTGTTAAATGAGTTTTGCCCCATTTTACGACCTTTCTTGCCTCAGCTATTAAGTGAATCACTGAAGTTGATAAGTTAGTAACTCAGTTGTTAAGTGAATCTGGCTTTCTCATTGACTTTGCTTGTCAAGAGATTGAAAAAGGGGATCACATGACCACAGGACACTGCAACCGCCATACGTACGAACCAGTTGCCAAGCATCTGAATTCTGATCACATGGTCATGGGGATGCTACAAAGGTTGTAACTGAAAAACGATCATAGGTCATTTTTTTCAGTGCCATTGTAACTTTGAATGGACACTAAATGAACTGTTGTAAGTTGAGGACTACCTGTACAACAATATTGAGTTGTACCATCCAATACTGTCTGAGTGAAAATGGCCTTCATGATAGAAGATCCAGAAACACCTCACTTCTGAAAGACAGACACAGAAATCCCAGACTGGAGTTTGATAAAATGCATGTTGACAAGCCACAGTCTTTCCACAGACTTTGGGTAGATGAAACAAAAGTGGAGCTTTTAGGTAGGTCACAGCAGCTCTATGTTCACAGAAGAAAAAAACAATGCCTTTAAGGACAAAAACATCATCCCTGTTGTAAAACATGGAGGAGGCTCTCTAATATTATGGGGTTGTTTTGCTGACTCCAGGATTGAGTGCTGAATCTGAATCTGAACAGGACACAAGAAAACCAGAAGATTATCAAGGCATTCTGGAGTGAAACACAATGCAACACAGTGTTAGAAAGCTCTGTGTCAGTTGCCGGTCATAGGTCCTCAGGCAAGATAATGATCTAAATCCAAGAAAACCAAAAATGGTTAAAAAGCAAACATTTGTCTGTTCTAAAGTGGCCTGCTACGAATTCGGATCTGAATCCAACAGTCCATAGAAAGTGCTGAAACTCACATTTGGGAGAAGGAACCTAAAAACTAACCAGAACAGTTTGTTCAAGAAGAACGGGACAAATTGCCAGTTGAGAAGTATGGAAATTTTATTCAGAGTTACAGAAAGTACTTTGATTGCAGTTATTGCCTCAAATCACTATGCTTGCAAAATATCTATGGAATAGATCAGGGTACCAGTAATTATGTCCATGCCGTTTTCATTTGTTTTATTAAATAACTTTGGGTTGTGATGATAAATCAGACTGGAATTTCCATTGCTAAGCAGTGCAGTTATAAAACTCGATATCACATTAGTGCATCACTTAGTAATAGCAACCCCACAGTTTTTGTTGCTGTCATAACCCAAAGACCACATAAGTCATTAAATGAGAACCTCATGTGACCGCAATGTGGGAAGACGTAGGAGTCCCAGATAAGTAGGCTGATAGGCAAGAACTACGGCCAAGTGGGTACTACAGAGTGTGAGTGGGCCAGTAGTTGCTACGGGTAAGGTGCTACAGAGGGCGAGCAAGTGCCACAGATAGGAGCGCCTTGGGAGAATAAGTGGCAGGAGCAGGAATGACTTGCAACTTCCTGCCAACGTCCCCACTGACTTTGTGGAAAGCTGGCAGGAAAGGTCATAAATGATCACATGACTGCAGGAAGCTGCAATCATCATAATTGAGAGTTGGTGGCCAAGTGTCCGAATCATGGTCAGGTGACTGTAGGGATGCTACAATAACCACAACTTCAACGACAAGTAGTAAGTCTCCCTGGTTCAGACCCTTCGTAACTTTGAACAGTTACTAAACGAATGGCTGTAAGCACAGGACTACCAATACTTGCAAAAATATGTTAACTTGCACATCAAATCTGAAGTGTCTACTACATGGGCTATAAAATAACATTGGTGGATGCCATTTACTTATGTCAGTTTCAACTTATTTCATAGCAAATTGGGATTCTTTGTGAAAAAAGTGGAAGGGTACCAAAGGGCACGATATTTGTATCTGCATCTGTAGAACTTACGCAGAAAACAAAAGAGGATGTAAAGGGTGGAACCAGATGTGCAAAATAAAGTAGCTCTGGCAGGTTGTCTGAAAAAGTAGGTAGCTAAGCATTTGGGCTAAAATATGTTTTGAATAAACAACTTCCATAAACATTTCAAATTGCTATTACTGCATTCAGAATTATGTTGTACATGCCCATCTTATTAGCTTCCAGAGAAGGAAACTGAACTTAGTGAAAAAGTATTTGAAATCTGTTAAGAAGTAAAGGTCTGGCAAGAATTACAAATGGTATTGTTTACATTTTGAGTCACTAATAAACTAACAGGATAAAAAAAAATAAGGAAAATGAATTTCAGAAATAAAAGCATTTTTTCTGTCAAAGAGTACTTCTGTCAAAGAGTACTTCTCTCTGAAGAATTGGTTTTTTTAAAAAAAATACATTCCAATTTTTAACCAATATATTTTATCTAGTTTTATCTATTTTTAGTTTTATCTATCATCTATCTATTTTATCTCTGTTTTTCACCCAGGTTCTAAGCTTTTAAGCTTTTTGAATAGTTTCAGCATTTCATTTTTAAGGAATCCACCTAAAATATTAATCTAGCGCTGTTAATCTTTGGGGAAAGCTTCAATAATTGTACTGAACCACCAATGTCCTTAAATTGGTCTGAAATAATTTGAGTTGCTACAGCCCAAAATGATTGTGATATAACCTGAGTCTCTGCCTTTGCAAATGTACCTTCTGCTATATTTCCACTTTCAGTTGCATTTACTTGTTTATAAAATGATTTTCACCTTCCTGAACTGACTGTTTTAAGTTCTGTATATTCAAGTTGCTATTGTTCCTCCAATAAAGATATTCTCAGCGGCAAAAGCTTAGCGATGTATGAAGAATCAAACTAAAGAAATAGCAGCATTTGCAAATCGACACTATTTTATTAAACAATTATAACAATAAGCTCTGATAATTCAGATAGCTTATTATTTCTCATGAATCAAACAGTCATTTTTTTCAGTACCTGCTTGTAAATCCATAGAAATGGTGGTAGAGTTTAGGAGAAACCCTCCTATACTATTACCTCTTACAATACTAGACAACACAGTATCAACAGTAGAGTCCTTTAAGGTTCTATCATATCTCAAGATTTAAAATGGACACCTAACATCAAAAATGTCATCCAAAAAGCACAACAAAGAATGTTCTTTCTGCGCCAACTCAGAAAGCTCAAACTTCCCAAGGAGCTGCTGATACAGTTCTACAGAGGAAATATTGAGTCTGTCATCTGCACCTCTATAACTGTCTGGTTTGGCTCTGCAACCAAACAAGACAGACACAGACTTCAACGGATAATTAAAACTGCAGGAAAAAACAATTGCTACCAACCTGTCTTCCATTGAGGACCTGTATACTGCACAAGTCAAAAAGAGGGCTACAGACCCCTCACATCCTGGGCATAAATTGTTTCAACTTCTACCCTCAAAACGACGCTATAGGGCACTGCACACCAGAACAACTAGACACAAGGACTGTTTTTTCCCCGAATACCATCACTCTGCTAAACAACTAATTCCCCCAACACTGTCAAACTATTACTAAGACTGTATTACTATTATTATTCTCATCCTTCTATTACCTATCTCCTCCCACTTATGACTATAACCTTGTTGCTTGTATCTTTACGATTTATATTGTTTTATTTAGTTTCCTAGTATGATTTGATTGCTCGTTTAGTATCCTATGACTATCACTAAGTGTTGTACCTTATGATTCTTGACAAATGTATCTTGTCTTTTTATGTACACTGAGAGCATATGCACCAAAGACAAATTCCTTGTGTGTTTAATCACACTTGGCCAATAAAGAATTCTATTCTATTCTATTCTATTCTATTCTATTCTATTCTATTCTATTCTATTCTATTCTATTCTATTGTAATTATTCTATTCTAAAAATAAAATAAAAATAAACAAAACCTGTGTAACGTACAGCAGTTTCCATTACAGAAGGGCTCAAGTGTTCTCTCAAAACAGCATAAACACTTGGTGACATGGGAAGAAGATCTGATGGAGAAGGTGGATCTGTGGAATTATTCAGACTTTAAAAAAAAGACAATTACGTTTAGTGAGTGAACACATGATATACTTTGTAACACCTTACTTTTATTGTTCTCACATTTTTGCAATGTCTTTCCCTTCCTCCCATCAGCCCCTTTCTCTCAATCAAATTATTTTTTAAAAAGTTTGGGTTTCTCAGTATGTTTTAAACATCTCAGTTAAAGAACAACATCCCGCAACCTGGGACATTTTTGCTGAGCAGAGCTTGCTACGTTTCCTATATTAATTACTTTAGGAAATAACAACTGAAAGTAATAGAATGATTACTCACATTTTGGAGACTGGAATGAAGACAGAAGGGACATAACCTTTGGTTCCTCCTTCTGTAGGCCTTGATACTAAATGTAAAATATGATGTACATTAAATCTGGATCAAGACTAAAAAGTGTAGGAGATTCTGGGTATGTAGGAGGAGATCACTTCACACATTTAGCTCAATTAAGGGAAGGGAAGACATTCAGAATAATTTCTGACCTTCATTAGGCTGAGAGCTGTAGTGCTTTCCAAAAGCTTTGTCTTTGGGGATATTGGGATAAAGATACTGCAATGGGTTTTCAGGAATGTTATCTGTCGAAATAACTTTGTAATCTCGTAATATGTCTGCAAATGGCAGGGCAGTTAAGCGGCCTTTGTTATATGGTTCAACAGAGTGAAATTTCACTTCCCCTGCGAAGATAACAGAGTGTTAATAAGAGGATAGAGTTATAAGGAGTACTATAATATATGGCAATCAAATTAATAAGAGGATAGGTTTGCAAACAAACAAACAAAAAGGACAAAGCACAACTTGGAAGATAAAATGCCAAATCCACAAATACTGCCAAATCTAATTAAGCATCAGTACTTCAGCATGTCAGATCAAAGGATCAGAGTTCTCTTGTACCTATCCACAAAAGGTTTAAGGAATCATAAAGGAAAGGTGAAGATAAAGTGAAATGTTATGTATTTTAGCAGTACAGAACTTACCATTTTCAGACTGGGATACCCAGGTAAATGTAATCCCTCCTAAATTACTTTCACTAAACCTCAGTAAAAACGTCCCAGGTTTCTTGTCTTTCAGCAAAGCTCGCTCCTTCTCTTTGTTCACAAAACCCATTATACACCTGCAAACAGGATGTAAAAGTACAACTTTATGTGGATGCATACCTGAAAAAAAGGACTCTGGAATTCACCTGGGAAAATGTTATATGATAATCCCAGATAATTTCTGATTGGCAGACCAAAACGGAAGTTCTACAGGATTAATCAGCCTTGTAGTCTAACAAAAGAACAAAAGACCACATATGATTACAGACGTGGCACTGGAGGAAGGAATTTATTTTTCAATTGCCACTCTTGACACAAATACAGGAATGGTATTTTGTCCGGTGGTCGAGCAGGTGACAACATTTAACTATTTTTGGCTGATCTGGAAAAAAAAACACCTAAACAGGGTTGAAACTGATTATTACTCAGATGAGAAACCATCAAGAATTTCCCAGTTTACAGGCTACATTGGGAGGTTAACAACAACAAAACATCCTGGAAGAAGCAGCAAGAAACCACTTCTATACTGCTGCTAAGGAGACTGCATTGATATGGGCACAAAGTCACAAGATTCAACTTGTGTTTGAATTTGAAAGAGAATCTGCTTCTTTCTGCAGGTAGAATAAAAGCTTCAAAGAAGCAATATATAGCCAGGAAGCTACAAACCTCTTCCCCAATATCCCTTCCTCTGCCATTGCATTTCCCACCATCATTAACGTCTTCCAAACCTCTTTAAAAAATAAATAAATACTGTTGGAGGATTAATAATAGCAATTCTTTCAAGTCATTTGCTAATTGGAATCATTGTTATTATAACAATGATGATTAATTATTCAGTTAAGCGTTTTGCTCACACCTTTCACAATGCATCGGTTAAAAAACATTTGAAAATAAGATACATGCGTCTAACAATTGATTTAGTATGGTCAGTCTTCATTCTCTACCTTGACTGTGCAAGCAACGTATAATGGAACTGAATGCATGTATCACTGAATTATTTCTGCAGCAAAATATCAAGAATATTACATTTTGGATTCTGATCACATACCAAGAATGCTAAGTGCAAATTGGATAAAGGTAAAAGCACCAGAATTCAGGCAACAAATTCCTCCCTATAGATTTGCTGAATATCAATTATACTTACCTTTTTTTTTTTTGCACAAGCAAAGCTTTCCCCATGGCTTTACTTTTGCAAAAATGCTGCTTACCCATCAATCCAAAGAGGAAGAATGTGTTTTTTAATCAGATCCAAGATTGCTTCAAGCCACGCCCAAAATGTAAACGATTTACCAGGCAAGTGTTCCTGTTTATAAAACGAATTTGGGTACAGTATATAAATGAAGCAATATATTTAAGTAACGTATCAATAAGCGCACATCATTCAAGTCATTTATAAAAACATTGAAGAATAAAGCACCCAGCACTGGTACTCTACTGCCAGAGGAACTATTGCTGAGTAAAGGTAGTCCTCGCTTACCAACCGCAATTGGGACTGACAACCTGAACTTGTTAGGCAAATTATTGTGGGTTATTAAGTGTGACATCACAGGACTGCCACTTGCGACTTCCTGCCAGCTTCCCCATTGACTTTTCTTGTTAGAAGTCAGCAATGAATTGTAAATGGTCACCAGTTGCAAAACAGTTGCATTGAAATCACGTTGACTGCACGGATGCTGCAAAGCCGCAACTTTGAAGATCTATTGTAAGACTCCTTTTTCTGCACCATTATAACTTTGAACAGTTGCCAAGCAAGAGACCAATAAACAAAAATTGTACTCTTTCAGAATGATTTTTGAGAGAGCAATATATTCATTTATTATCATGAAAGAAGCCTTCCTGAATTCAAGATCTATTATAGCTACATACAGGTAGTCCTTGACTTACAATCATTCATTTAGTGACCATTCAAAGTTACAATGGCACTGCAAAAAAGTGACTTATGACTGTTTTTCACACACATGACCATTGCAGCATCCTAATAATCATGTGATCAAAATTCGGTTGCTTGGCAACTGGCATGTATTTATGATGGTTGCAGTATCTTGGAGTCATGTGATCACCTTTTGCAACCTTCTGACAAGCAAAGTGAACGGGGAAGCCAGATTCAACTAACAACCGTGTTATTAGCTTAACAGCCGCATTGATTCCATGAACATCTGTGGCAAGAAAGGTCATAAAGTGGAGCAAAATTCACTTAACAACTGTCTTGCTTAGCAACAGAAATTTTGAGTTCCAATTGTGGTTGTAAGGTTGAATTACAAGGGCTATCTATAATTCTAAATCTATTAAGGGAGTTATTAAAAAATGAGATAAGTTGATCTGGCAAGGTTCTCAAACTGAGCCCTGGTATTTAACATATTGTCTTCAAGGTGCTTACAGATCAGTTTTATCTATTCTAGCTAGCATCTTCTGTACCTGAGTCAGACAAAATGATTAGAATTTCCCCTCTTTTTAAAACAGTGTCATTGGCTCTGTTCAAGTGTTCCTTAATAGTTGTATTCTTTAATAACTGTAATCTTTAATAGCTGTATTCCAGTCTTGGATATCACTCTAAGAGGTCTCCATTATGCCTTTTAAAATACATATGCCTTTTACTAGTAAGAACTCAAACTGACCTGGTTGAATACTCTAAATATTAGTATATTGTCAATGAGGGCAATGAACTTTACAAGTCATTATTTTTTTTCCAGTTTTCATTGAGTGGTTTAAGCAATACTTTGACTTTTTTTGCAAGACATAATTTATCTTAGACTCTTTCTTCAGAATTTCAGTTTCCATTCCCCACAGACAGAACCAATTCACACTTTAGCAAAACATATTTTTACCAGTTCTTGTCTTGTCCCTTTTTGAATCTCACAAGATTTTGATAGTTCTTGATTAACGATTATTTGTGCTTTCTGAGAAATGAAATTAATGTTACCCATTTAATAAAATTATCTTCAAGGTTCATATATTCTAGAACTCCAAACAAAAAAGTCCAATTCAAACTGCCAAAGCCTTTTCTCCATCTTACAGTATCAATGCAGCTGGTTTTTCATTATGTTGTTCCAAATATTCCAAAATATCTAAATCATTTCTACTATTATCTCATAATTGTCTTTTGAGTAAAAAAATCCTAAACAGAAACTAGTTTTGCTGGTTCTGCTCAAGTGTTTTATGAATGTGTCTTCTACAGGCGTTTCCAGTATTTTTTAAGAGAAAAGATATAAACAGTCAGACTTAATTTTTCCACTGTTCCTTTTTAAAAACATTGTCAATGCATTTAAAAATTCTCCTTTGCTCTGTAGCATTTAACAAGTGGTTTCTTTTCCAAACAGTACAACCACCCATTCACTAGTGAAGCAAGGTAGACCCACTAACCATCGTATTTGCAATGAGGAGAGTGCATTTTAACAGTAAGATTACTTACTGACAGGCCTGGGGCCAATGATTTTAACAGAACATCAAGCATTCTTGGCCCTATGAATGAATTAATTGTATGGGGTTTTAAAATTGTTGTTTTTTAACGTTTTTAATGTTTTTAATAATCATTGTTTTTAATGTTTCCCCCCCCCCAATATTTATTGTTTGCATGTAGATTTATTGTTGTGAGCCGCCCACAGTCCCTATGGAGTGGGCAGCATACAAGTGCGAATAATAATAATAATAATAATAATAATAATAATAATAATAATAATAATAATAATAATAATAATAATAATAACAACAACAACAACAACAACAACAACAACAACAATAGAAATTTCACATGAAGGGTACCTTTACTTGAGACAAGAAAGAATAAGGATACAAAAAGGTTCTAAAGGAAAAAATAGACCCTTATAGAAAGGTCCTGTGATACTGCAGGATCAAACTTATATAATAAACAAGTAGGAAAGTAACATTTTGAAAATGAGATATATTAATGACATGCAGTACCTTACAAAACTTTGACCATGAAAGCTGATAATCACCAGAAGTAATCTGTTGCCCTAAAATATAAATAGAAAAAAGTGTGGGTAACATTTTTCAAAAAATTCACTTGTTTTCAAATGAAGTCATGATAGTTTAAAAACACAAACCTGTTTTCTTAATTGGAACTTCAAAGCAAAAGACTCTTTTGAAACTCTTACCCTATTTGAAACTCTCATGTCCATGTTAAACAGTGGATGGGAGATTGTATACATACTTTAGTCTGATAAGGCAAAGCACATTCTCAGTTCATACCTGTTAGCTTTTCTGCCAGCATACCGAGTTGATCCGAATTCAGTCCACGGCCAACATATGATGAAAATTGCCAGCTCAGGACTTCTAAGAGTTGACTCAAAGTGACAGGGTTTGGATTATTAAAGAAAGCCAAGTTCTGCAGCCAAATAAAAATTAATACAGAATTTGATTAGCTCTACTTCCAGTTTTCATGTATTACTATAAACTGCTGGGAGACTCTGAGGGCCCAAAGATAGGGGCAGAAATGGAAAGAATAATAATTATATTTAAATATTGTGAAAATTCAATTTTATTTGATTTTAAATAAAATAAAAAACCCTAAGTAGTTTGTTTTTTAGAGACTCTGGAAGGAAACTGTCAAGAACATATACAGTAGCATCATTAAAATAAGGATATTAGTAGGTTCCAAATAATATGGTGATGTTTTGCACTTCAGAAATAAAAAAATGAGTCTTCTTAGAGGCAAAGCATGCCGTTATAATTCAGTTTTACTGTTAAATGCTCAATATCTTTGTCTGTATGCAAATGGCTGGCTGTAGCTCTATGGTGCTTTTAAGTCCATACTTCTTCTAATTGTTATTTTGATTTACTAATTTCACCTATGAAGTATGCAATAGTAAGCCAATTGCTTTACTGGCTATTCTGCAACCCTAAAAGAGAACGTGCACTTTTATAAACACCTTTAAATTCATATTTTCATTTTACAAACAAGAAAAAGCAAAAGACAATTAGAACATTTGCCCTTCTCCAAAGGGTTGAAAAATAGCCTACAGAAATATTTATATTTGGAAAAAGGCATGCAGTAATATGAGGATAAATGAACAAGAACATAAAGAGATATGAAGGAAACACACCTATTGTAAAAATGTGGAGCATAAACATGCATACAGATTTTGTAAACAGAATAGTTCTTTTCATTTGCAAAAGAGACTTTGACCAAGAGAAATCTCCTCCTCAGAAAAAAAATTAGCAGACGGGCATATGTATCTATTAATCTTTTCTGCTGATCAATGGACTACAGGTAGTCCTTGACTTATGACCACAATTGAACCCAAATTTTCTGTTAAGAAAGACATTTGTTAAATGAGTTTTGCCCCCCTTTATGACCTTTCTTGCCACAATTGTTAAGTGAATCACCACAGTTGGTAAGTTAGTAACATGGTTGTAAAGTGAATCTGGCTTCCCCATTGATTTTGCTTGTCAAGAGGTCATATTAATCAGTTGCCAAGCATCTGGATTTTGATCAAATGCTACAAAGGTCGTAAGTGTGAAAAATAGTCATAAGTCACTTTTTTCAATGCCATTGTAACTTTGAATGATTACTAAATTAACTGTTGTAAATCCAGGACTACCTAATACATCACAGGAAAGAAGCCTAAAGAGGCTTACTTGCTTTTATACTCAGCTTGTGAAAAATATAATTGGCTATGCAAAATGTACCTGGAGTTCACTTGTGGACAAGTTGTACCAGATGACGGAAGCCCAAGCATTAGGCAATTGGCTGACATTAGAAATCATCACCACTGGTAAACAGCTCGTCTGTTGAGAAAGATAGATAAAGAAATCAATGTAGACACAGAACAGAGCAAGATTTCATAGCCCGGGGAAGAGGTTGCAGTTCTACAACAACTGCATTGTGGGAAGTATTATAATGTTAGAAAGGAGAATATGCTGAGAATATGCTCTCTCAAATTTTTGCAAGGATTTGCAAAAATCCTTGCCAAGGATTGAATATTGAAAACTGGATATTAAAAAACCCAGGTTTTTTTTCCTGTTGGGTTATACTTAAAAGGTTAGACAAATGTAACCTAGTTTACCTCGTAAGCAAATTTTGCATTCGAAATAAATTAGACAATTGTTAAAGTACCGTATGCAAATGGGTTGTTTTTGTGCTGAGAACTTACAACTAATGCAGTTAATTTTGTTAGCTATTTAATTTTCAGTTTTTGTTTTCAATATGGGATGAGAAAGAAGAAGTAAAGGGCAAATTTAGCTGACGGAGCAAGTCTGCACAGAGCACAAAATTCTTACTGAACTCTTCAACCCATTAGTTGGTTTTCAAGTTGACATTCCTAGCAGAGAATCTAGGTCACTTTGTATCAGAAGTCATACATGCAAAAAGAAAAAAGAAATGAGAACCATCTAAGACAGTGGTTCTCAACCTGGGGGTCGCGACCCCTTTGGGGGTCGAACAAACTTTTCACAGGGGTCAGGAGACTTCTCCCGGATGCCACCATTTGGGTTCTTTTACTCTCTGCGTATGCGCAGAACGCTTTGCGCATGTGCAGAGGGTAAAAGAACCCAAATGGCGGTGGCGGGGGTCGTGGCAGCGGGGTTGTGGCGGCGGGTTGCAGGTTGCGGCATTAGGAAGGTTGAGAACCACTGATCTAAGATCTGTTCATGCCATTTTATAATCCCTCCTATATTGGGCTCAAAAAAAAAGAAATATTTTCATTACATGTACTTTCTGGCACCTAAAACAGGTACTTACTGGTTCGAGCACCACACATGTTGCCAAATACAAGATGATTCATTATTTTGTAATAAAATTGTAACAGACAAAGTCAGGGATTTTATTGTAATGAAATATTAACCATTATGGCAGTCTTATAGCACCTTATCTATATTATAAAGAGCTTCATTGAATCTGATCAATGACTCATCTAATCTGATGCTTTGTTGACAATGATAATAGGCATAGTTTCCCATGAGTTTACTGCAAATAATGGTTTGCATGTTTCATCTCCAATCAGAAAAAAGAAAATGTTGCACGTATTGTTTACCTGCCAAGAGCATAACTAATTAGGAATCCATTTTTGCTTAGTTGACTTGGCTCAGGCAGGCAGAGTTGTTCATTGATGGAAAAAAATTAATCATATTGGTCTATTGACCAACAATTAAGAATCAGGCTTCAGTAAATAATTACGTAGAATTTGTTTTTGTTTTAAAAACAGCAATTATTTGCAATTAGATTAGCCTCTCTACCTATTTAACTGAAGGTTCAGATTACATTTTTGGTTACTTGAGAGAGGCACAGATGTCTTCATCACTGGAGGCTTTCAAGAAAAGATTGGACTGCCATTTGTCAGAAATGGTGTAGGGTCTCCTGCTTGGGCGGGATGTTGGACTAATGACCTACAACAGTGATGGCGAACCTTTTTTTCCTCAGGTGCCAAAAGCGCGTGTGCACGCGTGCTATAGCGCATGTGCAAGTGTCCACACCCATAATTCAATCCCTGGGGAGGGCGAAAATGGCCTCCCCCGCGCCCCCGGAGGCTCTCTGGAGGCTGGAAACAGCCCATTTACCAACTTCTGGTGGGCTTAGTAGGCCCGTTTTTTGCCCTCCCCAGGCTCCAGAGGCTTCCCTGGAGCTTGGGGAGGGTGAAAACTCCCTCCCCTGCCCCCCGGAGGCCCTCCGGAAGCCGAAAACACCCTCCCAGAGCCTCTGTGCAAGCCAAAAATCAGCTGGCCGGAGTGCACATGCATGCTGGAGCTGAGCTAGGGCAATGGCTTGCGTGCCGGCAGATATGGCTCCGCGTGCCACCTGTGGCACGCGTGCCATAGGTTCGCCATCACTGACCTACAAGGTTCCTTCCAACTCTGTTAATCTAAAGCAGGGGTGGCCAAACGGTGGCGCATTGGATGATTACAAGTGGCGCATTGCATCCTTGCACCTACTTATTTTTTTTAAATAGGTGTCATAACTGAATCCATCTTAATATTTTCAACACCAAAGTGATCTCAGTTCAATTCGTACAGCCTTCGGTAATGTTCAACTTCTCAGTGTCTGAGACTTAGAATGGAACTTGTGAGATGTTACTTTAGGTGGGTTTACAAACGTACAAATATTTTTATCGGTGTTGCCATTGCGTGTTCCTGCTCAAACGATCGCAAACACTGCGCACTAGCAACACATTATGTGTTTGAAGTCACGTGCGAATGAGCAGCAAGCGTTCAATATGGTCAGTCAGTTCTGAGTGAGCCATCGTGGCGTGGAGTTTGAAGCGGTGTTTTATTGAGTGTACTAGCGTAGTTTTTGTATTGAGTGATTGAAAGACAGATTCAAGATTAAATATATATTACGTTTGTCAAAGAAGAGCGCCACTACTTTTTCTTGATGCAAACATAGAATTCAAATTCCACATAATTGATATCCTGTGTGATACAACATACATACTTGTGATCTATTTGTTCTTTTTCACTTTTTTTTAGTTTTATACTTTTCTATGCTTAAATTCCTGTTATCCATTACAGTGCAAAAGAAAATTGAATTGCGTGATTGAGTTATTCCTTTTCCTCCCTTAAGCAAAGCAGATCCTACCCCTATCCCTATTTTACAACCCCAAAAGTGAAAGTAAGAAGGTAAAAAATGTGCTTGAGTTGTATGGCGCATCTGAACTCGTCTGTGAAAAAATTGGCGCATGGTATGCTTAAGGTTGGCCACCACTGATCTAAAGTCTTCAAAATAGTCTTACTTGATCAGCTGAATATAATCCATTAGCACAAACTGCTAGTGAGTAGTCTGCATTATTTCTAATTCAAATGTTTTCCCATTCATTCAGCCTGGTTAAAAAAAAACTTACTTCCAAATCTATAGTCAGCCCACATAAGCAGATCTGTGTTTCAAAAGTGATTGAATGTAGTTCTTCAGTTACCACTTGAGGAATCTGAAAAGGGGAATAATAGTTTTAAAATGACATGGATTAGAACTGTTAAGGTTGAGAGTATGCCTGCCTCCTGACATTTACGCATAATGGTCAGAGAAATTCAAAGGCTGCCCCATTGCAAAAATCTTGTTCATATCCTCAAATCACGGAAGTGGGACTAAAGCTGAGCACAACAGTACATTTATTTATTTGTATATTTACTAAATTTATATGCAGCCCACCCCACTCAACAAAAGGATTGTGGTCATTGCATATTGTTATATATTAATTTCAAACTCAAATTTGCATATTAGAAAGATTATTTTATATTTTCATTTGGTAAATTACAGATGACAAAAAAGACCAGAAGATGGAGCCACAAAGCTATTTTCTTTAATTAAACTTAAATGGGGGAAAATGAATTGAACATAATAAACATTTTAGCAATAACATTTTAGTATGACTTTGTTATTTAAAAACTGATTATTTAGATTCTTAGGCTCCATTTGTACAATTTTTTTTTCTTCAACAATAGTTTTTTGTCTGAGTTTAGGATTCAGGGTGTTCATCATTAAGACAGATTTACCTGACTTTGAACAAGTACATAATACATTATAACAAATAGTAAAAACATTGTGCTATTATATGTGTCTGGAATCAATTTATCCATTTTAGGTCATTCCCTCTTAGATAATAGGCCTTAGGAAATATTAGCATTTATGTTTGAAATATTGCAGTATTATTTTGTTCCTTAGGTAATAGGCCTTAGGAAGGATTAACATTTTTGTCTCAAATGCTATATAAAGTATTATTTTCTTGGATCTAAGTTAATGGAATTATGCTACAGCCAGAGCTCAGACCATTATTTCTTCCTACCTCGTTTCCTTTGTTTGTACCACTTGCTTTCATTTCTTTTGGCTGCTAAAAGAATTAAAATATAAGATCAACATCAATACGCAAAACGTTTATTCACAGAAATGTTTAATGATGAGATTCAATATTTATCAATAAATATTAAAGTAAAATGATATGGGCTATTGATGGCTATTGTTTGACTTCTCTGAAATGGATTTATTTCATTGTTTTCGAGTGACTTAATTCAGCTATAAAATGAAAAGTACTGTTTTTTCGGAGTATAAGACACACCTTTTTCCCTCCTAAAAAAGGGTGGAAATGTTGCTGCGTCTTATACACTGAATACAGCCATTTTTGGCCTCCCAAAGCCCCGCCCCTGCACTCAATTTTTGCAAAAAATGGGCCTGTTTTTCATAAAAATGGGGTGCGCAGAGGGTTTGGGAGGCCTGCAGAATGGTCCTGGGGGCTGGGGAAAGGAAAAAATGTCCCCGGTTTTGTGAAAAGCAGGCAAAAACAGACAATTTTTTGCAAAAACGGGGGCGTTTTTGCCTTTCCCCACCCCCAGAAGCATTCTGCAGGCCTCCCAAACCCTCTGCGCATCCCGTTTTTTGCAAAAACGGGTGAAAAACGGGCCTGTTTTTCACAAAAACAGGGTGTACAGAGGGTTTGGGAGGCCTGCAGAGTGCTCCTGGGGGCCGGGGAGGACAAAAACGTTTTTTTCTTACTTACTTCTTCGAAATCTTGGTGCGTCTTATACACTGGTGCGTCTTATAGTCCGAAAAATATGGTACACCAATAACTCCCGTACTATATTTTGCTATGATTATTAATTTGTCTGTTTGATTTTATTCAGCTGCTTTATAATGTTTACATACAGTTCCTTCCTATGTATAATATTTTGTTCTTAATAACCAATAAAAAGCTATTACTAACAAGATAATAATACTGGGGGACCTCTGTGCTGAAGTATTCTGTATCTACAGGTAGTCCTTGACTTATAATCACAATGGAGCCCCACATTTCTGTTGCTAAGCAAAACAGTTGTGAATTTTGCCCCATTTTATGACCTTTCTTGTCACCGTTGTTAAATGAATCACTGCAGTTAAGTTAGTAACACGGTTATTAAGTGAACCTGGCTTCCCCATTGACCTTGCTTATCAGAAGGTTGCAAAAGGGGATCACATGACCTTGGGACACAGCAATGGTCATAAGTATGAACCAGTTCCTAAGCATCTGAATTTTGATCACGTTGAGTATGGGGATGCTGCAACAGCCTTGAGTGTGAACAATGGTCATAAATCACTTTTTCAAACGGTCACTAAATGAATTGTTGTAAGTTGAGGACTACCTGTAATTTTATAGTTCATAGCTGTGCATTTTTGAGTGCATAAAAATAATTCTCCGTAGATATTATCTTTGCTCAATATTTGGAACAACTTAATAAAAATCCATAGCAAGAAAAGTTTATGACAAGTGGTCCTTCCTTCAAAGTGAGCCTTTTCTGCATCTCCCAACTAAGCATCTGTGGACTGCAAAGGGCAAGTCTATCCTAACTGTTAACAGCAGTTTAAAGGAACATGCCCAGTGATGGGTTCCTACCGGTGCAGTCCAGTGCGCCGTTCCAGTAGGGACCTGCCGATTGCGCAATTTGCACGTGACGGCTCCAGTGCCGTCTTTGCCGGTTTGTCACGCAGCGCCATCTTTTTTTCTGAATTTTTGGCCTTTTTTGCTTCCTGCGCATGTGCAGAAGCAAAATCTCGCGAGAGGATGCTCGCACGCGCAAGATTTCAGCGATTTTTTGCTTTCGTGCATGTGCGGAAGCAAAAAACCACCAAAATCGCACGCGAGAGTTTGGTGTTTTTTTGCTTCCAGAGCATGCAGAGGACATGCGCGCATAGCGAGCATGCGCACGCGCAAAACATGATCATGCACGCGCAGCACACCGGTAACCAGGTAAGAGGAACCCACCCCTAAACATGCCTCATATTTTGAGAGTATAGGAAATAAACAGAAAAGTGCCAAGGAGGGAGAGAGGGAGGGTTCTTTTGCCTCTTTTATTGTTGTTGTTTCCAAAAACTGGAGAAAAACCAAGAGTGTGATGAAAAGGTTATTGCTTGTTCTATACAATGTAAAGAATAAACTGACCACTTCCTTATGAAGAAGGTAAGTAGAAAGATAAGGGTAGTGTGGGAGTGGAGAGAGGGAGAGACAGTTGATACTTGGATAGAATAAAAAGAGAGGAAATTAAAAAAAAAAGAATATAGCACATACAGCTAAAATAAAACCGAAGAGAAAGTCTTGAAACTGCTTGTGACAAGCTGAATAGTAATTCCTTTACTAAGTACAGAGCAAGAGTTTTGTTAACCTACTTTTCTAAAGAAAAACCCAACTCATCATATCCTGGACTTTCTCATCATAATGAGAAATTATATTTTATTTGTTCATATAAACTGATCCTTTGAGTAAAAGTCATACAGGAGTGTATATAGAGTAGATTTATTATATTCCAACAAACTACATTACTATGAAAGAATAGATGAGAGGTGAGTTCATAGTTCAACATATGTGGTCTAAATAAAGCATGTTCAGCTGGTGTCAACAAAATCTTTTTTTTTTTACAAAAAATTCTATATAAATTTGAAACAAATTCTATTTCTGTCAAATACAGTTTTGTTTTGTTACAATAATTCAGAGATATTTCTTTTTTAAATAATAAAGAAAAGTGTTTCTATATTGCTGTGCATTTTGTGTACACAAAACAGTGTCTAAAAGCTATGAAGGCTAGTTATAGTCAGAAGATAACAATTCCTGCATACAGAGAGGATACTGTATGTTCTATGCAACTCAGTGAATCTCTCTGTATTTGAGAGAATAAATTTGTACCCCTCAAAGGAGGAAATGCAACTTTGTCTTTGTATTTAAGGATGCATTTCCACCTTTGAGGGGCAGTAATGTTTTCCCAAGAAAAGAAGAATTTGGACCCTGTTCATAAATTTGTTTTTCTTGTTTACTTTTAATTTAAAAGTAGGTGGATTTGCTCCTGTTCTTCCTTATATCTGAGCTCTCAAAATGAGGTAGACATTAGCATAAGGTGACCAGACGTCCCGCTTTTGGCGGGACAGTCCCGCTTTTTAATAATTTGTCCCGCATCCCGCGGCGTTTCAAAAAAGTCCCGCTTTTTTAATTTGAATTTGCCCTGCACACCCCTCTGCCTCCTGCCTCGCCTGCCTCCTCCTGCCAGGCGGGGAGGGAGGGCAGTGAGAGGGACAGCGGCGGTTTTGCCTGTTCGTCGCCACAGAGCCGAAGAAGCTGGTGGCGTTCACGGCATGGGGCTTCCCCCGCCCGCTTTCCCCGGCCGCCAGGACGCCGCCATTTGCGTTCTTTTGCCCTCTGCGCAAGCAGAATGCTTTGCGCATGCACAGAGGGCAAAAGTACGCAAATGGCGGCGTCCCGGCGGCCGGGGAAAGTGGGCAGGGGAAGCCCCAATGCCACCAGCTTCTTCGGCTCTGTGGCGACGAACAGGCAAGATTGCACCGGTAGGAACCCTCCCTTGGCTGCGATGAAGGGGGGTTGTTTGAGGGGGGTGCACAAAGCTGCAGGATAAGAGAGACGGACCCCTCCCGGCTTGCTCCCCTAGAAACCTCCCCCCCCCGCAATGGTGTCCCGCTTTACAAATATTAAAATCTGGTCACCTTACATTAGCAGCAACATCTATTATGCATTTATATCTACAGAGGATATTAAAGTATAAATAAAGTATATTTTACTTATATTTCCAATGTTTGTGTTTTCCCCCAAAATAAAAAACAACCGTTTTTTCATCATTCACTTTTCCTAGAAAAGTTAACAACTTCATACATGCCAAAACACATGAAGACTCAACACAGACTTTAAGATAGCAAGAATGCTTGTTAGAGAAATGCCTTTTTAGAGAAATACTTGTTCCTTTCTGATTAGTAAGGCCCAAGCTACACTTGACAATTAAATTCATATTTCTATTTAATATACTTTAATAATAATATTAATAAGACCATCTGAGTGGCAGGAGGTGATCATTAAAGGAATCTATGCTGCCGTTTTTCTCTTCCTAAAGAGAGGTTTCCTTTGGAGGGAATTCTTCCAATTGTGCTAATACTGAGAAAAAAGTGCAGGTCCATTGCCATATTTGCTCTGATCTTATGAATTATCCACAACCATCCCCCAGTTAATGTTAGAGACCTATAAAAGTTAGATGCAAACATGCATCTAGTTGTCGGGTACAGTTTGAACCTAACTGGCAGTGGCAGATCAGTACACAGCTTCTAATAAGGGTCGTGCATAAGCGCACCAGCGTGCCTACCGTCCCTGTCCTACTGTCCTATTGTCCTCTTTTATCGTTACTTTTTACTTATGTTTATACAAATTACTACTATACATGTTTGACAAATAAATAAATAAATAAAAAATAAAATAAAATAAATAATTAAGTTATACCAAGTTCAAAGGAAACTCTCAGTACACAATTAACAGGAATGCCATATCCATAAATGCTGAGAAGCAAGCAAGGCTTTCCAATTCCTGTGCCAAAATAAAAATAAAAAAGTAATTTACCAAATGTCGAAATTCCACTGAAAGGTTCCCGTTTGCAGACTCATCCATGTTCATTGCTTTTATATGAGTCCCACACAGAACAAATCTGCGGTGGCTAGAAAACATATCCCAGTAAGGTTGAGAACCGCAGGTAAAATAATAAGAAGCAAAGTGTGTTTATACTTAAAACTCCATCATTTATATTTTCTTACCTGATAGTAGAGGCATTCCTGGGTTTTAAAGAAACAAACAAAGCAAGTTAATCTTGTGCAAGTCTTCGAATGTACAAAATGTCTTTCCTTAATCAACTGAATGATTTCCTAAACTTGCTAGATGCCAGCTACTGAAATCTCTTGGGGGTTTACAATAAAAACATACATTGTAAAAAAAAAATCTTCACCAATTAAAAAAACACCATGCATTTAAAGCCTTTTAAAATAATCAGATCAAATCCCATTACAGAAGCTATGCTTTTAAAGCTTTTTTTTAAAAAAAGTCAATAGATATGTCATTCATCTCAATGGAGTGTATGGTTGGGATGGCTTCAGAAAAGACCTGAGTTACCAAAAGATGAATCTAGGGAAAATCCTGGGACACAAACTGACATGGATAAAAGATACTCTGGGTCAATGCCTCAACGAAGGGAACCAAAGTGAGAAATCTCAGTCTAAAAGCCTTTCCCAGCTCCTTCTGGGAGAATGTAACTTTATGCCAGGGGTATCCAATCTTGGCAACTTTAAGACCTGTGGACTTCAACCCTTGATGGCTGGGAAATTCTGGGAGTTGGTCCACAAGTCTTAAAGTTGCCAGTGTTGGACACCAGCTCTTCCCAAAATAGAGCCTTGGAACTGTGTCCCCTCATAAAGAGCATCTGCTGTCCAAGTTCAAGTGTTAGTGGGTCATCAGCATTTTGCCAGCACAGAGCTCTGAATCATATAATGATCTTTCCCATTTTCCAGAATTAGATACTCAAGAACACTGAAGGCAGAATCAGTCTGAAAAGGCCACATTTACAATAGAACTCTAAGGAATTTGCCTAGCAGTACCCAATGCCATTACCACTGTTGAACTCTTAGCTAGTTGCCTGAGATCCAATATCAAAAGTAAGCTGTGGAAGTTTATTCAAACATTGCATCTTTAAGTCTTCTAAAAACACCCAACATTTTGGAGACTTCCGGTTTGGAGCGCTTCATCGCGGACGTCCCTCGTTGGACGCCTTTCCGATCTTTGTTAAAAGCCGCCAGAACAGCTGTCTGGCGGCTTTGAAATCTCTTCCCCGGGCAAAGGGGAGAGATGAGAGCCTGACAGGTGGGGTAGAGCCCCCCCCAGCGCCCTAGGAGCCATCTGGTAGGGCGTGAAGGGAGAGCTCCCCATGCAGCCTGTCTCCAGCTCCGAAGATCAGGAAACCTCTGCTTTTGCAGAGCTAGATGTCGTGACCAGCCGCTGCTTCAAGAATGGGATTTATAATTATATTTAAACTACAGAAGCAGACAGAGAGAAACAGGCGTGAGATGGGCAAGTACTGAAACCTCTTTTTTCCTTTTTTTTTCAACTCCTGGGCAAGCTTTCACTTCGGCAAGGGAACAAAGGAAACAGAGTAACAATATGGCGATTGAGAAGTGAAAGTGACTTTCGTTTTCCCAGAGGCTTTTTTTTTTCCTCTCTCTCTCTTATGGAAACTTTTAACTTGGAAAAATGGTTTTTTCTCTCTCTGTCTCCTAACTCTGGATTAAAGTTATAATAGAAATATTTCCAATAATAAAAGACTATCTGATTTTTAAACTGGAAAGAACTTTAATCAGGCATCTGGCTTTCTTTCTTTTTTGTACTCTTTTGAAACACCAATGGCTTCAAAGTCTGGAAAGATTGTTTTGACTAAAAGAAATGACTATTCATCTGGATATATTTCTAAAATGCAACTTAACACTGAGCTAACACCTCCACAGCTTTTGACACCTGAAAATTTATTAAATAATTTAAAGATTATGAAACATGAACTTACTTTGGAATTTAACCAGAAAATAAGTGAGATAGACAAAAAAATGCAGGCTGCTTTGAAGAATATGAATCAACAACTAAGATTTGATGTGTTAGAGGTTTGCAAAGGCTTAGCAACAAATATTGAAGTTTTGGCAGAACGTATTGAAACAAATAAACAAGCTTTGGCAACTTCGGTGAATTACATAGATAAAATCCAAAATGACATTGCAAATTTTGAAAAAGAGGTCTTAATGACTCAGTTCAGATCCATGGAAGTTGCTATAAGGATTAGAGGTTTGAAAGAAGGATTATATGAAAATTTAAAAGGCAGGATGGTTGACATATTGGATCAGGTGTCTGGAATTTCTAAAGCGGAATTGGCTACACAAATCGACAAAATATACAGAATCAATTCGTGGTACACTAAACAAAAGCATTTACCAAGGGATATTGTCATATATTTTACCACAAGAGCTCTACGGAACAGAATTATACAAGCAACGTTTAACAATAATCTTATGGTGAATGGTCAGGAACTAAAGATTTGGAAAGAAATCCCCTCTAAAATGCTTAAAGCCAGAAAAAGCTATACTTTTTTGATTGATGAATTTAAGAGATTAAATTTACAATATAAATGGGAAGCGCCAGTTGGAGTAGCAGTGAAATTTTCTGGAAAAAGATACCGGCTCAACACGATAAAAAAAGCTACTGAATTTTATGTCAATGTTCTAAAGGCTGATATATCCAAGATTCCAGAGGAAGGATGTATGAAAATAAAAGAGGAGGAGGAGGGGAAGCCACCTTTGATGGATCAAAAGGAAATAGATTCAAAAATCCAAAAGGAGTGCCTGAATCAGATAGCTGGGGAAAAGGAGATGGAGGTTTGGGATTAGACGGGAGACGACTCGACAAATTCGAATTTATTGAACTATTAAAAGATGAACTATCAAGATACAAAACGATGTGATGTTGAAATATATTGGACGGATAGAGACTAATATGATTGTATTTTATCTTTTCCCTATCTAATGATTACTTATGCAATATTTAGTTAAGTTTTATATAATTTTGAGGTTATTTTTAATGTTGATAATATTAGATATATATAGTTTGTTGAAGATTTGTTTATTCTTCTTTCATTTTCTTTTTTTGTTTATTGAAGTTAGTGAATTAATTTAGAATAATATTATCTTATTAATATCATGATGAAATTTAATATTTGATGATCACTTATGTAACATTTAGTTAAGTTTTATCTTAGAGGTTATTTTTAATGTCAATAATATTAGTTTAAGATTTGTGTATTTTATATTTAGTTATTACTTATATAACATTTACCTTGTATAAGATAGAGGACTGAAGGGAGAAGGTAGGAGGTTTGTTTGTTTGTATTGTTAAAGAGTTTTCTCTTTCTTTCTTTTTTTTTTCTCTTTTTTGTATCTTTACTATTGTATACAAATGCGATATATTAGCAGTGTATAATTTGGAGTTGAAGTTTTTTAAAAATAGTGTTCTTTTTTTCCTTTTTTCTTTCTCTTTTTATTAACAATTTAAATTTATTATTATGCCCTGTATTATCTCTGGGAAGTCCGGGGGGGAGGTGGGGAGGGAAGGGGGTGGGTTTGGGGGGGGGGGGGAGAAAAAAACAAAAATGTTTGTACTTTATATTTAATATTTTGCTACTACTTATGTAAGTTTGTACTAATAAAACTTTTTTGAATAAAAACACCCAACATTTTATTACACCATACTATAGTTATTATGGTTATCATACGTCTGACTAAAACCTGTCATCAGCTTCTTGTATGAAATCTAACAAGTTATCGGGATGAACTTCAAGGGCATTCTTTGGGTTTTCAACTTTATGCTTTAGAATGCCGACATCTCTGAGTTACAGGTTCACACCACAAACAACATAAAGAGAACTTCAATCAAAACTGTCTAGTTTTGTTGTGGAGCAATAACAATGGCTCAAAGCAGTGGAAAGACTTTCATGAGTCTGAGTCTGATGATTCAGTTGCCAACTACGCTTATGTGTTGACTTGTTCTTTTATTAGTCATGCTATTTATCATGTTTTGATTTTATGCTGATTTTCTTTTTACCATGAATGTTTTAAACTTCTTTTTCTAAATTGTGTTAACCCCCGAGAAATGTTGGATTGTAATGATAAACAAATAAATAAACAATGCCATCCTATTACATTTCTATCACTCCCTTGTCTTATTTTGTTAAGTCTCTACAAATCCATTTTTGTGCCTTAACAGAAAGTGTCTAATTATTTGTAGATGCATGATAAGGAGGGTGGTGTCCAAATTTGATTAAATAAATAAATAAGTTACATTGGCAATTCATATTTCATTTTGGCAAGAAAAGACTACAATGGGCTCTGAAGAAAATATTTCAGGAACAAAACATTAGAAGCCTGAACAATATTTAGAAGAGAGATACAGTAATATTGGGATTTGCATACAAAGCTAAACCATCTTTTTTTAAATATGCTTTGTTAAATGTAAATTGAAATAAAAGGGTTATTCTGATCATTTAAAAATCTGAAGCTAATCTAGTTGGATTTAGTTAGTGTCAAACATTTTCAAAATATCTTGAGAATTTTTACTAAATATTATAATGATCCATTTTAAAAAAAACTTACTTACTTGTCAATAGTAGCTTTCACTTTAATCTGGTAGTTCAGCTCTGGCAATTTAATTAGTAGCCTAGAAAGTTAAAAGTGTGGAATTTAATATGACAAAATACTGCTCTCCATAAACGTCTCAGGCATTGCTCAGACAACATGGCGATTTTGTAACACTGAAAGCAAATTAGGCAGTCTGTGTATATAATGCCAACCAGATTCACAATGTTACTGGTGGATTGGCCACCAAGTATATGCAACCTAGCTGGTTGTGGCAGAGTTGGGGAATAAGGAAAGAAGTTAATGTTGGTGTTAACGTTAATGTCAAGGTTGTCATTGAAAATAAGGAAATGAATTTGGATGCTAGGGTTCTAGTTGCATAGATCTGTAAGTGAAAGAAGTCAAAGCACTCTACATGGGGCTACCCCTGAAGAGTATCCAGAGACTCCAATTGGTGCAAAATGCGGCTGCGCGTGCTGTGGTGGGTGTGTCACGATACACCCACGTAACACTGATACTCCGCCAGCTGCATTGGCTGCCCATCGGTCTCCGGGTGCAATTCAAGGTGTTGATCATCATCTTTAAAGCCCTACATGGCTTAGGACCAGGTTACCTCCGGGACCGCATCCTCCCACACACTTCCCTTCGACCGGTGAGGCCCCACAGAGTGGGCCTCCTCCAGGTCCCGTCAGCCAAACAATGTCAACTGGCGGGGCCTAGGGGGAGGGCCTTCTCTGTAGGGGCCCCAGTTCTCTGGAACCAACTCCCCCCGGAGATCCGGATTATCCCCACCCTGCTGGCCTTCCGAAAAGCCATTAAGACATGGCTCTTCCTGCAGGCGGGGTAATTTTGAGAGACTATTACATCGGATGTTCTCCCCCATGTATGTTTGTGTGATATAGATGTTATTAATTGTTTTTAAATTGCTTTTAATGATTTGGTTGGTTGTTTTATTAAAATGTTGTACGCCGCCCTAAGTCCTCAGGGAGTAGGGCGGCATAGAAGAACCTCCAAATAAATAAATAAAATAAATAAAGCAAAGGAAACAGAATCCTCAGAGGGACTAAGAGAAATAGATAGAGATAAGGGAAAACATCTGGTGGCTGCTGGTTGACAATGTGAAATCAGTAAGGAAATAATTATTGGGGGTCTGTAGATGGGAAGGGCGTCCTATCTCTACTCCCAGGGAGTAGAGAGGAAAGAAATAAGCCTCTGAATTAGTAGGCTTATTTAAAGTAAATTGTACAGGAGCTAGAAGGGATCCTGCTGGTTCCCCTAAACCCAGAACAATTGCTGAATTAAAGTAGGACATATCCATGGAGGCCCTAGCTAATTATTATAGCCAAAAATGCCACCTCAAAATTTTCTCCCCTCTCCCCCCACTCCACTCTGGTTTTGAACATAAATAACATAAATATTACTAATCTTAACAATCAGTACCATCGGGTAAATGCTGATGAAAATGTAAACGCATGCCGACAAGTAGAAAAGTACAGAAATGGAATATAATAGGGACAATGATATTAGTAAAAGCAAGAAGGGAAATGATTTGGCTTGCTTAAAAAGCTCAAGTTTTAACTTTAACTTCCCGAGTAATTGCATAGAAGAACTCATTTGGAGACTTAAGAATTATCTAAAAATCTTTTCCTCCCAAAAGCAAGCTGTTGCACCTGTTTAGGAATTTGGTCTAGGAAACATGAGAGGTTTCAAGAAATATGCCAAAACATTAAACCAATCAAATAAATGGCAAGCAACAACCTTTACTCACCGAAGTTTAACGGTAAACTGTATCATCGTTTTAAGAACCAAAGGCCTCTGAGGATGAGTTGGCATGGAAGGCTGTCTCTCCACTACAAATGAACTAATGAGAAAGGAAATAAGTGTCTGCAGTCCACAAACAATCCTGGTGAAATATTGCAAGACTGCAAGCAGCTTCATTTCTTCAAGACAGCATGAAAAAATTGTTTACTTTATCCAACCCAGTTTTCAGAAATTTTCTTGCACAATTAAATATTTCCATGGCTGAGATTAAAGAGTGTTAACTAATAGTTTCTGGTACAGCTTCAGTTGAAAATGAAAATTAACTTTATATACCTTTGGAAAAGACTGTAAAGTAAAGCATTTATTCTTTCCGACAAATGAGGGCTTTGTAATGGAATGGGGTCTCCTTCGTAGGTGAGTTTTATCAAAAGTTCATTCAGCTTCTCCAGTTGCCGCCTTATTTGAAAAAGACTCTCAGCCAACAGTGTGAAACTAAATAAACACAAAAAAGAGATTCAAGTCATTAAACTTTGACTGGGGATAACCCAGAACATTCTTTACTTTAACGGTGCCCTCCCTCCCCTAATGAAGCTACATGATGTTCAAGGTGAACAATGTTATTTTGACACCTGCCACAGAGAATACCACAAAAGTACCGTTTTCCTTCCTGGTATGAAAAAAAAAGGCCCGCTTTTTAGCAAACAATTTTCTGCTCTTTCATGATATAGAAAATCAGCTACTGAATTAGAACTCTTCTTATGGCTAATGATAAAACTAGACTTGCTCTCCCATCTATGCTTAGAAAAGTATTTACGGCAACCTATGTCCAGCAATTATCTGCTTCAAATGAAAACAGCCTTAATTCTGTTTTATCACAGGCACAATTCTGAAAGGAAGTCAAATTTGCTCAATTCCTAACTCAAGTTCTTCTACAGCAGTCTTTTCTTAACCGACCCTTCAAGAAGAGATCTGCTTTTACTCTGAAGACCTAATGAAATTATGAATGTCAATTTACAGTGTTATAGGAAGCTATTAATGTATTATATGCGCATGTGCTTTAATTGTGTAGTATTAATCTTTTGAAACACTTAATGTTTAAGATGATACATGAAAATGTAAAATGTAGGCATTATTTCCTAAGTGTATTGTTAAAAATCCGGAAATGTCTTACGTCTGCCAGCCAGATGTATTTCCCAAGGCAATGCCAATACTGTAAAATTTAGTTGGAAGAGCCTATCACAAAAGTTTTGTCTGTCTAGCTTGCACTGAAACTGCAGTGTGGAACTACAAACTACAACTACTGTCTTCTGTCGCAACTACAAATGTAGCCTAGAAATAGAAAGTTGAATTACATTTGTTCTGCAACCCAGTTCCAGAGAGAACAAGTGACAAAGAGCATGATTGTTCCTTAAAGCAGGGTCCATGGTAAAAAACATGTCTTGTTACGGGACCCAGAAAACATGCTTTTTCTGTTGTTGCTCCTGCCCTCTGGGAGAATTTTTCTCCCAGGCCTTGAGCTTATCTGGATAGTGGGGTCCTTAAGCCTCACTTGCTTTTGCAATATTCTTATTATAGTTTATCGTACAATCAGCCAGATGATTAGATGGGATTTGGAATAATAATAATAATAATAATAATAATAATAATAATAATAATAATAATAATAATAATAATAATAATAATAATAATAATAATAATAATAATAATAATAATAACAACAACAACAACAACAACAACAACAACAACAACAACATTATTCTGTATCATCATAATTGTATATAATTGCTGTTTGCCACTCAAAGTCATTTTGAACTACTTTTGTCATATGTTTGGAGAACCTTCCATACAAACATGAGCTATAAATTCAGTTCCCTCCCTGCTTCCCATTAGAAAGTGTGCTGCTTGCTGGGCTACCAAATCATCATAGCAGAAAGATTTCACAGTTGGCTAATAGCCTGACAATGGCTTCACAATTTGGTACAAATACATTATATGTTTCAACGTTGGGCCTTTTACTTCTATTTTTACTGCTAAACAGTTTCTAAGAATCAAGAGAGTCAGAAACAGAGACATTATTTAAAGAAGCTTTATTTGTTGCCAACTAATGCCTCTTTAAACGATCTCTGTTTCTGACTCTTCCGATTCTTAGAAATTGCTTAACGATGATTTCTGTTAATCTCAGAAGAATTTTTTTATTGACTAAACTGAGATGGAAAAGCCACACAGCATCACACTTCCTGTTGCGCTATAAACTAGCGATTAACACTTTACCAGTTTTGCAGCTGATCAAGCCCACTGTGTAGGGGGCCTCCAATGCAAGCGATTTGTTGCCGTCTCTTCCAGTCCAATAACTCTTCTATTAATATGTTATTCACCAAGGCATCAACCTCCCTTACTATTTGTGCCATTTTACTGAGAACGTCCTATAAAGAACAGGATAGGTGTCGTAGTTAGAAACAGTAAGAGAGAATTCATAAATGGAGAAACAGCGATCTGAATTGTATAACAACCTAAGCTGTGATATTCTTTAGCTTAATTTATATACATGTTTGCTGTTGGTTAATTTATCACCATCCAGCATCAAAGCAGTGGTTAGTTTAAGAAACCATTTGTCTTCCAAGAAAGCAACCTGAGTACAGGAGCAGCCACAAACTGAAGCTGCTTCTTTAAGTATTGCTTCTGCGTCTTTAACTTTATTTTAAACTTCAACTATTACAGCTTTGAAAGGAGACACATACGGGGAAAGACAAGCCTTCCACAGATCTGTATGTGGTGCCCCCCCAACCCAAGTAGGAACATGGAGGACCTTTTTTCTTATTAAATAAAAAATAAACCAGTCAGAAAGTGCTGCCCAGTCAGACCATTCACCACAAACATTGCCGAGAGACAAACTGAATCCAGAGACCTGCATGGCTCTCACCTCACTGGCCTTCAGACACTCCAGCCTTGGGTTAGGGTGATGGGAGGTCTTGTCTGTTTTGCTCCCTTGGGTGGGGAAGAGGGTTGGCTGGTTTTATTTCCCCCTCTCCAGATAACACCACCTTCTCAAGTTTTATTTTGAGGTTTTAACTTGTCAAATTGTATTGTGTACAACTTATTTCTTGAGTATCTTGATTCTCATGACTTAACCTTTTGAAACAACAGACTGCCAACTGTAACTGATACTCCCATTTACCAAGTATTCTGTTCAGCAACATTGGAAGTAAGAAAGATCAGGTGACATTTTGCTTGTAATGTCTAAAATTGATTGCTATGTGTATTGAATGCTTGAAATGAACATGCGCATACATTTTAAAATACACATGCATTTTGAAAAAACTTTTAGCTTGGACAAAATCTCAACCTAAGCTTTCAAAGCAAATATACACTGAAGATTTCAAAATAATGATATTGGCATTGCTAAACAAAACATTTGGAAAAATAAAATGTTTGGGAAATCTTCTGTTGAAAGTAACTAGCACTCTAGCATTAGGCTGCTGAAATTCAGCAGCAAATATTATTCTTTTCTTTTTGAGTTTAAGCAGTGGAAGAGGTAGGTTAGGCTCTGAAGGGATCCCCTTATCTATTATTTTTTGGGGAAAATCCCTGTCCCATTCTTGAAAATATTTCCAGCCAAGTTAAAAAAAAAATTACAGCTTTGCCCACTATAGCAACATGACATGATCATCATTATATCCTTCAGCCCCAACCAAAAAAAGTTTGCTTTTGCTTCTGAAGTGTCTAGTAATTCTATATCTTTTAAATCCTTCACTTATTCTATGTAGCAATTAAACATTTAATATATGTGTTCTTGTCTAAGATTCGCTGTATTATAGCTATCAAATAGCAATATAGTATATTGCACGTGTATATCAAATAGCAATACAGTATATTAGTACGTGTATATCTAAATCAGTGTTTCTCCATTTTGGCAAGTTTAAGATGGGCAGACTTCAACTCCCAAGACTGGTTGGGAAATTCTGGGAAAGTCCACGCATCTTAACTCTACCCATCTTAAACTTGCCAAGATTGAGAAACACTGGTCTAAATGTTGACAAGACCATAGCGGCTATTAGATGGAAAGAAATAAGGCCTTGCTTCAGTGTTGTGTGGAGACTTCTGTTATGTCTTCCCTCCCTCCCTTGTTCCTCTATGAGAGAATTTGAGCATTCTCAGTTCTTACTGGAAGTCGCCCAGAGAATAGAATAGAATAGAATAGAATAGAATAGAATAGAATAGAATAGAATAGAATAGAATAGAATAGAATAGAATAGAATAGAATTCTTTATTGGCCAAGTGTGATTGGACACAAAAGGAATTTGTCTTTGGTGCATACAGTATGCTCTCAGTGTACATAAAGAAAATAAAATATAAAATATATTCATCAAGAATCATAAGTATAACACTTAGTGATAGTCATAGGATACTAATAAGCAATCAAATCATACTAGGAAACAATAAAACAATATAAATTGTAAAGATACAAGCAACATGGTTATAGCCATAAGTGGGAAGAGATACTGTAGGTACTAGGAAGGATGAGAAGAATAATAGTAATACAGTCTTAGTAAATTATTTGACAGTGTTGTTGGAATTAGTTGTTTAGCAGAGTGATGGCATTCGGGGGAAAACTGTCCTTGTGTCTAGTTGTTCTGGTGTGCAGAGCCCTATAGCGTCCTTAATGCCCTTAAGTCAGCAAAGTATATAAATGACAAACAATTGAACCAACCTTTCTCTTGTAGTCTATGGTATTGAGCATTTCCTGCAACATCAGCATCTCCTGCTTAATGACAGGACTATTTTTGTCATTCTGTTCTAAAAGGAGATATGTAGAATATGTACAAAGCATAAAAGTGGGGAAACCCGTCAAAATAGCATATGCAAGTAGTTTTAAGGCAGCGTGGTTTCATTTTTTTCCTATTACACTTTTACTTTGCTTGCAACCAATGTTAGATAAACATAATCATGTATCTCTCAGTAAGTTTATAAATACATTCCAGTGTGCTATCTAATGTATTATGTCTTACTTTGTCCAAGTTTGTTTTTAAAAAGGAGTGAACGTTAACCACAATCCATACCATGTCAATATTCTGAATATTATTCTAGTGTTTTGGATTTTAAAACTAAATGCCTTTCCCTCCAATAATAACTAGCCAATAACTGTTATTTGGTCTGAAAGTGCTGCCTCTTTCCCTCAGTGATGAATAAACCCAGGTTGGAGAGGACATTTCTGAACAAGAAGACCTTAAAAGAAAATGGTTAAGGACTTCTTCCTGCCCAAAGTCCTTTTACTCCCATAGTTGAATTTCTGAAGGAACAAAACTTATTATGGTTCTCCTAGGCTGCATGCATTTTGGAGTACGCAAATATGGAAACTTTATCTCTACTTCTAAATGGGGTGATTCAGAGAAATGAACTCATTGCTGTTTTATCATTAACAATTCATTAACTTTAGTTGGCTTGAACCATCCATAGTAAAAGACAAACTACAAGGAACTCTTAAAAATAACCCTGTATTTTCCTGCCATTTTATTTAAATTTAAAAAAAATCTTAGGCTTGTTAAAGCTGCAAATTCACATTTTCTCTTCTAGCCACAACCTGGATTCTTTTATATTTGGGCAGTATATAACTGATGTTAAATACATAAAGAATTCCATTAAAAACTAATGAATTAAAAGAACCTTCTTTCCCCTATTGGTCTGACTGCAACCTTCTGGAGTTCATTTAAATTAAAAAAAGAAAAAGAAATTACTCATGCAAAATATTACAGCCACAGTGTGACTTAAAGATTAAACTGATAGAACATGAAGATGTATCTTCATACATAAATACATACCACTAACTTTAGGGATACTTATCTCCAGGTTAAAATGCAGAGGGGCACAATCTTAGCTGGATTAATATTTTGCTGGATGTAGCCATGCGCTCTAAAGAATACATTAGGCTAAGAAGTTAGGCATATTTTACTTGGAATTTATTTTGCACGGAGTATGTATCAATAGCAGTCTGAGTCTTAATGAAATCCTGCCCCTCACTCCAAAAAGAGGACTGTGGATGTTCAATGAAAACCTATAGCCTAAGTATAGAACTAACAGCCAATTTTTACAAATATGCAAGATTGAAAACCACAATTTTTCCTTCATAGCATTGTGTGGGAAAGCTTACCTATGTTGCATATAGTTTTAAATCTGAAGTCAAACTCTTCTTGCAAATCTTCTAGATATTTGACGTCTTGTTCTGTCAGCTGTTTTCAGATTAAATGCATTGAGTAGTAAGTGGATTTAATATAGTTCATAGCATGTAGCAAACAAGAATGACATTCCCTAAGAAGCTTTAGTTTCTCTGAAATGAAATGGAAATGCTACAATTGCTATCTGCTTCCTTAGTGGGAAAGGTAGCTGGGATTGCAAATTATACTAAAACAAAAAGTGGATTGATTTTTACCCAGCCAACCAATTTTAGTTTATTCAGCAAAACACTGTAAATCTACACTAAGTGTATCATGCTGTGTCGCATGGTGTAGATATACAGTGCATCTATGCGTGTCTATTCAGAAGCAAGCCCAATTTGTTCACTGGTGCTTAGGCTTAGATAAGCATGCACAGAACTGCAGTCTTAAATTTCTCTTTTGCCTCTTTTACTTTTTTAATCAAAAAGTACAGCTCACACCCTAGTTTCAATGAGGTTTTTCAACCAACTGAATTCAAGAGGGCAATATTGTGCATTTAAAAGGCAATATTGTGGCAATATTGTGCATTAAAACCCCATTTGCAGGGGTTCATAATTCCAAAGAAGCCTTCCCAGACTTGGATTAATTTGCCAGCTCCCAAGAGTATCGGTGAAACAAAATTAGTGGACAGAATTCTAAGGTACTGGGATACAGTTGTGAAGAAACCTTCTACCCCGGATAAATTAACAACAATATTTTCAGGTCAAAGCTCTGATTGGGAACATTCAAATGAGGTATGTCTCACTTGTACTGTACCTTAAAAAGGGCAACAGTCCAATTTCTTTCATATATCATCTCATTCTTCTGTACCTGTGGATCTAGTTTCAAAGTATCATCATACTTAATCCATATAAATTTTTTGCATACCACTGTGCTTAATTCTCAACTTACAACTGTAATGGAGCCCAAATTTCAGTCCTAAGTCATGATGGTCATAAGTTGAGGCACCTATACGACCAACGGTTGTTAAGCAAATGAAGTGGTTGTTTGCTGAATCAATGCATTCCTATGGTTGTTTTTTGCTGGAAACTGGGTGAGTGCAGGATGTGTGTTCCACTGTCGGAACACTGTCACTGTCAGTGACAGATCCACTGTCACTGACAGTCAGTGACAGATCCACTATCACTGTCAGTGTTTACTAGTCAGGTGAACACTGTGTTCACCTGACTAGGTGGCTCAGTGGCTAAGACACTGAGCTTGTCGATCGGCTGTTTGGCAGTTCGAATCCCTAGTATAGGTCTCCTGCGTGAGCAGGGGGTTGGACTATATGACCTCCAAGGTCCCTTCCAACTCTGTTACTGTTAACTCCAGGACTGGGTTGTAAGCACCTTTTGGGGTGGGGGGTGTCTGTTGTAACTTTGAACAGTTGTTAAGGGAGGACTTACTTATGTTAGATCTTTGATGTATCAAATATTAAATGCACAAACTGTAACAACTTGCCTGTGTACTGTTCTTAATTTCGGAACCCTTGAGTTCAATTTTTCTTTGCCTTTCTGAACCCAAGTAGTTTTGTAGTGATTTTTCTAGAGGTCCCTAGAAAAAGAATTTTGACAGGTCAGTTTATTAATACTATCCCACTTAGCACAGATTATTTAATGGCAAGTTTTAGTGAGAGGGAGGGGACGGACTACATTCAATAAGGGCAACTGACTTTTGGTAATAGTTCCCATTTGTTCAGCTTTTTCAAGGCAAAACACAGATGTGGGAATCACTTACAAAAAGATATTCCTGGTAAATGAAGATAACTGGACTGCCACAGGTATATTAATTGTTTATCTAAAAACAGCCCAAAGGAAAGTTTTAAAAATGATGAGTATTCAGTGGCAAATCATGGTATGTTTAGGAACCCAAGACCTCTGCATAGTACAGAATGTACTTCAAAGCCAAAAATTTAAAATGAAGATCAGCAGTGTATCTTCTCGTCTTTCAACTTAAAAAAAAAAGGGCACAGGGAAAATACAAATATTCTATGAAACTTCAGTTGATCTACGGCATAGACACTTTTCATTATTTGCCCAGGTTTTCTATTTCCAGCTCCTCAGCATCCCTGTTGTACTGTGGTAACCAAAACTGGACATAACTTTTCAGATGCAGTTTGATCAGTACTCTATCAAAACAGAACTACCACAAGACTGCAGCTGAGATTGCATTGATTTTGTGTGTGTGTGTGTGTGTGTGTGTGTGTGTGTGTGTGTGTGTGTGTGTGTGTGTACTGTAACACACTGCTGTCTCAGGCTCAATCTGAGATTCTTGTAGATCTTTCTCATAAGTACTATCGCTGAGCCAAACACTCCCTATTTTGAGCTGTGTGTGGGCAGGGGGACAGGGATATTCCTTTATAAAGCAAATCTTATATTTCTCACTACTGAACAGTATTTGATGAATTTAGGACCAATGTTCCTCTGAACCTTGAGCCGGTCTTCTGAAGTATTAGTATATTGAAGCTTTGCAAATTTGATGGACGTTCAGTCTATCTCCTCCTCCTCTAGGTCATTATCATAAAATTACCTGAACTGGCATACTTGCTGAAGCCAATACTCTTCTTTCTTCTCTTAAACAGTTTGAAATAACCAGTGCTATATGTAGAGGGTTACTTTGATATTTTGCCTGAAAAACAAAGTTAAAGAAACATAAGAAAGATCTTATACATATCCTAATAGCAAAAGTTGGCCACATACAGAACAGCCATGGACGCATTACAGAAAATTCTTGATATGTATGTAATATATGTGATTGCATACATGAAGTAAATTATATGAATTGTAACATCTCTCTGCATATCCATGGTCTTTTCTATCATTTCTTTATTTTCCCAATTTTGTCTGTGCTGTTTCTCTCAATCTTGTATTTGGTTCTCTAACAAAAGGTAGATAGACATTCAATATCTGAAGTTTTCACCATCATTGTATCCATATGCTGCAATAAGTTTCTTACCTACTTAGTCTTTCATTAAAAATGCTTACATGAAGCTCACAAGATATTAAACCCTTTAAGGGAGTACAGCTAGGACATTTTACCAATGAACTTGAGTAATTGTTGTGTGCATCATTGAAATAAATGTTAATTCCTGGTTTTCCTTTAAATCTTTATATATGTTCTCCCATATCAGAATCGGACTAATAGAAAGGTTTTTGATAGGCACAAAATATAGCAATAGCACTTAGACATATATACTGCTTCACAGTGCTTTACAACACTCTCTAAGCGGTTTACAGAGTCAGCATATTGACCACATGAATCTGGGTCCTCATTTTACTGACCTCGGAAGGATGGAAGCTGAGTCAATCTTGAGCCTGGTGAGATTCGAATTGCCAAATTGCAGGCAGCCGGCAGGCAGCAGAAGTAGCCTGCAGTACTGCATTCTAACCACTGTGCCACCACGGCTCTTGATATCTTAATATAAGAACATAGATGGTGCCCTGTTGGATCGGACTCTTGATCCATCTAATTAATTTTGTTTGTTCTCATAGTGGCCAACCAATCATACAAGGAAGCCCTCTAGTCCCCCAACAGATGGCCTCCAATGGCAGTCCGGCTCCAATGGTATGTAGTAAGGAGGTTCCTAGGAAGGAGGTTGCCTTCCAGAGGAGTAAGAAGCAAATCAGTCCAGATATTAAGTGTGAGAGAATGAAGAAGCTCCTTTCTAATAGTTCATATACTGTAGATGAGACAGTATATGAAATCTGTCAAGCAATTTTTTTTCTATAAGTGTTAAACAATAAAGAACTCAGCTTGAAAGATTTACCATGTATCATTCTTGGTTTTGAGCTTGACACCGCTGCCATCAAGGCTAACAGTTATTGATCCTCAGCAGAACAGAATGAATTATCCTCATATATTTAAGATTAAGGTTTTTGGCTTTTAGTTTAGTTACGTCTCTAACTTACGGAGGACAAGTATAATGCTGAAAAAGATTCAGGCACATGAGAGAGAAATTGATTTTGCACATCATGGTAAATATACTCATAACTGAATATATAATTTGAGTAAAAATCTTATCTCTGCAACCCTTTGTCTGTTACAAAGCCCTGCTGCTGTTCCCAAATTTTGCTCATTGTCACTTCATACCCTTTTGATCAGAATTCTAACAAACACCTCAGTTAATGAACAAATCCCTCCAGTAATATTCTGTGTTTGTTTTTGCAATCTTTCTGAAATCTTCTACAACCTTTGTATAGGCAGGGGAACAATAAAGGCCTTTTTCCAATTGTCAGGCAAAGTTAATTTTCACACACATTTTTTAAAAAAAGTATCATATCCACTCCATAAACAAACCACATCAATATTGTAACATTTCTGTGGCTACACTACAACTCACCCTTTTTTCAATATTCTATCATCATCATTTATTACTTCCTTTTTATCAGGCTTTGACTTGGTCACTGACACTTACGGCATAGCATTCATTCCAATTTCGCACTGCAACGTACCACATTATAGTGTTTATATAATGGATACGTACAGTACTCTATTAATAATGAAGACTGCATAGTTTGTTTCAGAAAGTATGTATGTTTGTAGCTTCCTTTAGATTTCAAAATGTAAATCTCCTTATTTTGAAACTGAAACACACAGGTTGCCTTATTATTAAATATTGCTTTTCCCCCATAGCATTCAGTAGATACTATGATTATGTCACACACATGACATTATTGTATAATAATGCAAATGAAACAATTTGCATAATTTGCATTACAATGAGTTAATCTCACTTTCTCCCTCACACACCCCAAACTCCCCCAAAACACAATGACGCTATTATAGTTTTTCTACATGTCTGTCTTGGTATCTTTTCTATATTCTGGATTGGTTTTTTTTTGCCATTTATCTGATTTCTTTTTCTACCCATGTTTGATTATAAACTTCATGCTGAAAAAGAATAGTTTACAATTCACTGTGTTGTTTGAGCAAATGTTTAAAATCAATGCATCCAATAATTTCTGTGCTCTGGTTGGCATAAATATCCTTACACAAAACCTTATATAACAGAACTGACACAATAGTTGGTGCAGGAGATTTCTTTGTGATTCTTTCTTAAACTCACCTGAAAAATTTTCCTGACTTTCTTTAGGTTATGTATCAAAAGAAGATTCTTTTCCTGAGAAACACGCTCTAAATGCTCATCCAGTTTTATGAATAAGTTGTGCAACAGCATAGCTGCTGTAGACTCATTGCTATATGCAGACTCCCTTTGCAACAGGGGATAGATAAGAACAAAGTACATATATCAAAAATAGAACTGTTTTCAAAATCATTTGTTCAAGAGAAATATTAGGCTCTAAATGAGAGGCCTACAAATTGGTTATACAGTTTCTGTTTTTATCTTAAGAAAATATTCAGTATATAATGTAACTTATATACAGAATATTAATATAACAATAACATTATAAAGTTAAAATAAAGTAAAATTATATAAGTAAATATAGGATTGAAAGAACTAATAAAATTCTGTTTAGTTTTTAAAAAGCTCTCTCTTCAGCTTTAAAACAGCACGTGTATTTAAAGATGTAATATTTACATATTTGTACATATATACAGTATATAAGTAAGCCCCTTTTACATTTTCAATTAAATGTTATTGTATGTAGTCCTAAAATTAAAATGGAAAACTGATAAGCTGCTTATGTAAATTAACATCTGACCATAAATGTGAGAATATTATCAATAGACTGTCTTCTGTCTGTGTAGGAGTTAAGAAAGGACAGAGAATTAATTTCAAATTAATCATTGAGATTAATTAACAATTGCTGATATGTACTACCTAGAGTTTTGAATCTGGATACAAATGTGTTTACAAAAAGAATTACCATACACTTCCTCTAAAAAGAATCCTCACGGTGCATTTTATAAAACAAAATATTTTATAGTTTGACATGTTTATTTCCATGTATCTTTCAGTATCGAATACAATAATCATAATAGAATGGCATTATTCCAATCATTAAATGGGTTAATATATTCTCTGAACTTTATTTGTAGGCAACAAAATGGCTATAACAATAACAAAAACAAGAATATAGAAAGAGAGAGAGAGAGAGAGAGCATTAATTCATAAAGATATGGTCATATTTTACCATATACTTTCCAAATTATGCTTGATGAATATGAAATTATGTAAACTTATAGTATTATTAATTCTGTAGATTTTGAATTATTTGTTATTTTTATTGAATGTTTACTGGTTTAATGCTGGTTAAACATGTACAGTCACAGATTGTGATGCAAAACAACAATATTTTATTTTTACTTGGATAATAAAATAACCATATTCCCAAGAAGAGGAGTTTTATTTTCCTGCCCAGGAAGCTATATCTGTATACAACAGTGTTTCCCAAACTTGGCAGCTTGAAGAAGATGTGTGGGCCTCAACTCCCAGAATTCCCAACCAGCAAGTTGTGGAATTCTGACTAAGGAATTCTGGGAGTTGAAGTCGATACATCTTCAAGTTGCCAAAGTTGAGAAACACTGGATAACAACAGTAAATATAATATGATCTATATCTGCTTATTCAGCAATCCCCTAATATTCAAGGCAGAAGAGAAAGAAAAATTGTCTGAACTTACCAGTCCTGGCTTTCGATCCACTGTGCTAAAAGATGTCGAATTTCCATGGGAAAGATGTCATCGTAAATCTGGTCTATTTGCTCTAAAAAACAGGGTTCCAACTGCTGCACTTGATTCCACTGAGACATGCTAAAAAGAAATAGGCTTGTTTTTTGAGACAAGAAAGATGAGATCTTTCAAATATGTTGGATTACAATTTCCAGAATGGCTGGCCAGTATGATTGGCAAAATTGGCGGCTAACAAAAACTCAGAGAGATGGAAACATGGGAGAATATATGGGTTAGAAATGTAAAATTTACACAAGCTCAAAATTTAAGAGAAAATTTCTACAAAATGTTTTATAGATGGCATTTGGACCCAAAAAAACTAGCTCGTATGTTTCCAAACTTACAACCCAAATGTTGGAGATGTGAATGTGAAGATGCTACTTATTTTCATATTTGGTGGACCTGTAAGAAAATTAAGGCTTTTTGGATTAAAATATGGTGGATTACTCAGAATATTTTAAGGAAAAAAATTAAGTTTACACCACAGTTTTTCTTGCTGGGAATAACTATGGATTGTACTGTAATAGAGACTAAATTGATCTTGAATTTGATAACGGCTGCCAGGTTGCTGGTTGCACAGTACTGGAAGAAAGAAGATATACCTACTATTGAGGAATGGACAATAAAAGTTACACATCTGGCAGAAATGGCCAAAATTTCATCATACTTAAAAGAACAGTCAAATGAAAGATATATACTGGAATGGAGTAGATGGACTGATTATATTCAAAAAAAGTATCAGATTAAGAAGATATACATAGTTTAATAATTATATATGTTTAGAATTTTAGACTGGTTTAATAGATTTTAAATAATGTGGAGCCTTAAAAAATTAGAGGAATTTTTGAAAGTATAATTTCTTAGTACATCTTAAGTATATGTTTATTGAGATTATATCCTGTGCTTTTTCTGGGAAGTCGGGGGGGGGGGAAGGGAAGGGGGGGAAGGGGGGGAGAAAAAACTTGAAAATGTTTGTACTTTGTATTAATAAAACTTTTTGAATAAATAAAAAAAAAACCTCAGAGAGGACTTAAAAGCCATTCTCCTTTTCCAGACAAATGAAACTTGGTTAGAGATAAACAATATATGAAAGCTTGAAGAGAAGTAGCTTTTTCATATTTTGTCCCAGTTTTCTTTGTATTAAGGAAGTTATATTATTGAATTAACATAGTCTACCACTTTAAGAAACTTATTAATTGCCAAAATAATTTCATACATTGTGCAATTTTGGCACTGTAAATGTTATGGGTATAATCTCCTGCTACAGTTTGACAGACAATAACAGTCCATTGTTCCTACTTAAAATCTTTACTTTAATTACTTTATTGTGGTGGCACGATGGTTAGAAAGCAGTATTGCAGGCTAATTCTGCCAACTGCCAGCAGTTCGATCCTGACCGGCTTGAGACTGACTGAGCCTTCCATCGTTCAGAGGTCAATAAAATGAGGACCCAGACTGTTGGGGGCGAGTATGCTGACTCCGTAAACCACTTACAAAGTGGTGTAAAGCACTATAGAGCGGTATATAAGTCCAAGTGCTATTGCTGTTGCTACTTTATTATTCTGCAAACTTTGTTTGATATCTGTGCGTGTTATTCAAATACTTCAAAACTTGGTGCAGGCTGGGAGTTATGCTTTCTTTTTCCCCTCTTTGTCTTGAAGAAAAGAACAGTAGTATACAATTCCTGAAGCATCAATAGTAGAAAAATAGAGAAGATTGCATAAAATGTTTCTGAAGCACACACTGGAGTTCTGTTGCTGAAATCCCATATTTAGTATTGGAAAACAATACTTGTTACCAATGTTCCCTCTAAGCTGTGCGGCTGCGCAGCCGCGCACGTGATTAAAAAACGCCACGCAGGGAACATTGATCAACAGCTGATTGGGGTGGGTGGAGGGTGGGGGAAAGGAGCCTTCAACGAAGAGAGGCGGAGGCTTTAATTCTTGCCTCCCCAGGCGGGCTCCGCTGCTAGGGAGAGGAGGAGAGCGAGATCAAAGGCTGCTGCCCACCAGCTTACTCTTCATCCAGGGAGGCCGATTCGGTCCCTCCGGAAAAGAAAACGCAGCGCAGCAGTTTCCAACTGCCGCGCAGTGATTTTCAATGTTAAGGGAACATTGCTTGTTACTAGTCAGAATGTTAACAAAATCCAGCTGACATTGTTTATTATCCTTGTATTTTAGTTCATCAACCTTATTCTGTGCACAGTAGCTGTCAGTTAATTTCCCCCACTCCCCACCCCCCTTGTCTACAGTGAGGACTACAATTTTTCTTGCACTTCAGGGCATTTGCATTTTACCTCTAACACCACCTGGCTGAGGGCAAAGAAGGGCACATCGTAAAGAAATGGGTATGAGCATTGATTTTAACAGAGGAGATTTGGCCTTTGCATGGTGCAATTTTATTCTATCAATTTTATAAAAAATGGTTTTATTTCTTATTATAATGCAGGTAGTCCTCAACTTACAATAGTTCATTTAGTGACTGTTCAAAGTTACAACAGGACTGAAAAAAGTGACTTATGACCATTTTTCACACTTACGACTTTTACAGCATCCCCATGATCATGTGAGGAACATTCAGATGCTTGGCAACTGGTCCATACTTATGATGGTTGCCGTGTCCCAAGGTGATGTGATCACTTTTTGCAAAGTCTGACAAGAAAAGTCAATGGGGAAGCCAGATTCACTTAACAACCAGGTTACTAACTTATCAATTTCAGTGATTCACTTAACAACTGTGGCAAGATGGTCGTAAAATGGGGCAAAACTCACTTAACAAATGTCTCACTTAACAACAGATACGTTGGACTCAATTGTGGTCATAAGTCGAGGACTATCTGTACCTCTACAATTCTGGTAATGCAGAATATTTATTCATTCAAACCAGGGGTCCCTAAACTTGGCAAGTTTAAGACTTGTGGACTTCAACTCCCAGAATTCCCCAGCCAGCATATCTGGCTGGAGAATTCTGGGAGTTGAAGTCCACAAGTCTTAAACTTGCCAAGTTTGAAGACCTCTGATTTAAACTATCTGCCTAAAATATTGACACGACTCACACTTAAAATACTGCTCAAAAGACAGATTTCAAAAAGCAATGGAATAAAGGAACGATGTTCAGAAATATTAATTTGGAAAAGGGGAGGTGTGCCTTTGAGTCAGTGTTAACTCCAGTTAACTGCTAGGACTTGGCAAAATTTCAGAAATAGTTTGCCATTGCTTCCTTCTTAGGGCTGAAAAAGGGACTGGCTCAAGGTCTGGCTTTGTGCCTCAAGTAGGACTAGAACTCACAATCTCTTGGTATCTAGCCTGATGTCTTAACCACTTACCAAACTGGCTCTTTTAATATTGATTTTTACCATTTTAAATTCAGTCCTCGATAAATACAGAAAGGAAACTTAGGATCACAGAATCTTAAGAGTTGAAAGTGCAGTGCATGATGCCTTGGGCCATTTCTGACAGATGACCTTATTTGAAAATCTCTAACAGAGGAGAGAACTCACTACATGAATTCTAGTTCTCCATTAAGCATGAAAGTCAGATAGGTCACTCTCTCTCAACACAACTCATGTCACAGGATTGTCATTGTGGGCAAAAATAGGAGGCAGGAACACTAGGTATGCACACTGTCTGGGTGTGACAAAAAAATAAAGGCAAATAAATTTGTTAGGGAATGAAATCCTAACAAATAAATCAATCATGTCACACGTTTATTTATGATGGGCAGCCATGTACGTTTTCTAAATGAATGGATTTCCATTACAGTGTATGCCTCTCCCTGTCTGTCAGCTGCTCTTGGGCTTTTTTTTTTTTTACACAAAAATTTCCACTTGTAAATACAGTCTGGTTGAACAGATGACAAGCATACAATAGGATTTGGGTTTACAGTGGGAGGAGGGAGATTTGCATGGGGCATTCAATGAAATTTGGTGATACAGTGACCTGGCAGTGAAAAAGTGGTTCTCTCCCAACTTTTCTCCTGCCACAATGAGCCCTGGGTGTCAGATCATTCTGGTACCCACTGGCCAACTTAGGAACAGGAGGAGCAGTAAAGAAGCTGGAAGGTATCAGGATGATCTGACATCTAGGGATCACCAGATTGTGGTACTGACTACATGATCAGTGAAGTATAACAGATTTCACGCTCAGGAAAACTACCATGATTTGTTCCCTGCTTCAAGGTAAAATCACTACATTAACATTGGAACAGCTGGACAGATCATAACCCTCAACACACCAGCAACCAGATCACTGTCAGACTACCTCCATGGTCAAAACTGTGTTGAGGGAAAATGCTACTTTAAAACTGGAACAGCAAAGAATGGCTTTAAGCTTCCTCTGGTATTGGCTGGGGGTGACATGAAGGCAACATCATGAGGACATCATCCAATTTAACTGGACAAACAGGAACTAAACGTATACCTCCTAATATTGTTCTAATAGTAGCATCCAAGTCAAAATGGAAATGCAGATTTCAGAAACTGGTCACAACAAGATGCTAAGCACAGACCTGTACTGCTAGCTTGCATGGAATAATCCCTGTGGTAAAGAAACAAACTTTTTACCACTTCACTGAACAGATTCTAATATGTATTGGATTATATTCATCCCAACTTTTCAACTCTATGACTCTAGCTATCTTACTTCCTAATTTTGACTAAGATTTCAATAGAACAAATGGCACAGAAGACATAGACATTTTCAAAAGTCATTAGAAAGGCATTTTGGATTTGGATCCCGGAGTAGACCATCTTGCCTTTGAAAACGCCACAAAGCCTAAACATTACTAGGATGCTTTCGGATGAAAAACATGTATCAACAGGTAATACAGAGCTATTCCTAATTTTATTTCTTAATAGTTTTTCTTCTGGAGGAAGAAATGGTTTTGTGAAAAGTACAGCCAATGACTCCAATGAAAATTGAAAATGGGCTCAAAATTTGTAAGACTTGGGACAATTCTCCAATCATTCCAGCAAGATTTTGGGGAAGAGCACATAGCTGCAAGGGATAGGAAACTTTCACAAAATTCCTATTAAATGCATGTTTATATTTGACACCCACATTCTGCAGTTTATTTTAGGTTTGTTAACTTAGGTAACTTGATTCTTATTGATACAGTATTGGACAGGGCAACATAATCTACTGCAGCATTTGATGAACTTTGAATTTGCTGTTTGGGCTGACAGAATCATTGTGAAAATTATATGAATTAACATGGTAGGGCTGTAGTAATTCATTGTGATTACAAGTTCATTGTTGCATTATAAATTTATTGTGATTACAAATCTATGGACCAGTAAAGAGTTTAAAACCTAAAATGAAAAAGTTGCTTTAAGCTTAATATTTTAATACAAGTACGGTACTTATAGAAACTCTAGATGAGTCTGTATCATCTCTGACACACACACACACACACCAAACACACACACACACGCTACAAAGAATATATTGAACTCGGAGAAGAACTAAAGTAGTGTTTTATCTATAAAAAATATGTACAAAGCACTGGCCAACCAGTAAAAATGCAATTATTAACAGATTTACTTTCTGTAGCACACTAAAAACTACATATATTACTATGCATAAAATCACATAAAATATTTGATATGTCCAGTGCAAAAGTAAATCATACTATACAGAAGTAAACTCTACAAAAGTCAGTGGGATTTAATCCCAGAGGAACACACAGAGCATTAAGAGTCTTATTTTTGTTTATTATATACCCTGTTTCCCTAAAATAAGACATCCCCTGATAATAAGCCCAATCAGGCTTTTGAGTGCATGGCAATAAGGCCAAGCGCTTATTTCAGGGTTCAAAAAAATATAAGACACGGTCTTATTTTCGGGGAAATACGGTAGTTAATACGTTTGCTTCTTTTACTCTGCACAGTACAATTGTATTGCAAGGAGAAGCTTGATGTTTTTCTAAATTAATCATTTCAATTATGGCTTAACCTATAGTGAACCAAGCCATTCACAAAATTATTTGTGATTATAATTCTGTGAGGATGTGCAACTCTATTAAACTATGCACTCAAATGGTTTTTGCCTAGGAGATAATCTTGCAACTTTAGTTTTAAAAGTACCATGACTCCATCAACTACCACCAGTCAAAACATGACATCTCATGAAAGAAAGTAGCACAATTCAACAATCTTTGACCGCATTAACAAAAGCATTGCATTAAAATCAGTATTTATATGTGTGTCTATGTATGTATGCCTTCTAGTCATTTTTTTAAAGTTCCAAATCATATTTTGACTCTTGGCGACTGCCTGGATTAATCCCTACAGTTCTTTTGGCAAGATTTGCAGAAGTGTCATTGCCTCCTTCTATGGGTGAGAGAGAGAGGAACTGAACCAAGTTCATAGCTGGCTTCCCGCTGAAGGAAGGCAAGATTAGAACTCATCATTTCCTGGTTGGTGCCTTAACCATTACACCAACCTGGCTCTCACTGCATCAAAATCATTACCGTGTAGCAATTTTGTGCATTCTACACTAGTTAGACCACACTTAAAATATTGCTTCCAGTACGGGGTCCACAGATTAAAAGGAACTTAAAGAAATGGGAGTGGATTCAAATTCAGAAGAGGCTTGAAAACAAAGTTCTATGCAGCACAGAGCGCTACAGGTTTAGATTGTAAAAGGAAAAACACGAGAGGAGTCTATAGGTATTTAAATGGCTGTTATTCCTGTGAACAGCAGGGTGGACCTGTTCTCTTTTGTAAGCAGGACAGAGTCCAATGAGTTGGAATTAAATGAAATAATTATTTCCTTTATTCATTCAACATTAATTTATTTATTAAATATTAATTAAATGAAATAAATGAAAAAGAAGGCTTAAGATTAGGAGAAACTTCTTGATAGGAAGAGCTGCTCAACAATGGATCAGTCGGTCTATCCAGAACAGCAGGCTACCCTCTTACTGAAAGTCTATGGAGATTCTCAGTCATCCAGGTCATGGTTGTCTCAAAGGTGCTTTTTCAAGAGGCAACTGGACTTCCAGGTTTTTCTTTGAAGACTTTTCACTTCTCATCCAAGAAGTTTCTGAAGAAGACCTTTTTAGCAGCGCTGAAGAAGCTTCTCGGATGAGAAGCGAAACATCTTCAAAGAAAAACCAGAAAGTCCAGTTGCCTCTTGAAAAAACACCTTTGGGACCTCTTACTGAAAGTTTTAGAAAAAGGATTACAGTAGATAATGTTAAGGGGATGATTTAATGGATTCCTGCATTTAGCTGAGGTTGGACCTCAGCTAAAGATAACCCATAAGAATCCTTACAATTCAGGCCCACTGCCATTCTATCCTCTGGTATCCCACTAGATCTGGCATCTCTCATGGGCTAAGACTAAACTAACTGTAGATGATGGGAGATCTAAAAATCGCCAAAAGTCCCATTAACTGTTCTTATGGAGTTTATTCCCAAGAAGCACCCCAAGCTTAACTAGAAAAGAAACGTGGTCTAATTATTTCTGAATAATCACATCTAGGATTGCACCACGAGCTCCCTGCCGCTGGTTTTACGGTAGAAAACGGGAGATTAAAAACGGTCCACGGGCGAAGAAATTATCTCGCGGAATATTAAAGCCCAGTCTCTGCAGAAGGCTGATTTTACTGCGTGGGTTTTGCAGTGCTCCGACAAGGGGGAAAACCGAGCCAAGGCGTGCGCCGATTCCTCCCAGCCGTGTGCTTGGTTTGGCTTCCATCCCGAGATGCCGCCTGTGCTAACGCCAGATCTCCCTCCCAAACACACACACACACACGCCCGCCTCCCCTGCTTTACCTGGGAATTCGCTCAGCTGCACCGACTGCGCCAGGATGCGCGCTCCCCAAGGGATGGTAGAAAGCCTCCGGTCCTCGCCCGTCCCGGCCCCTTTGCTGCTCCCAGGTGCGAAGCGACGCCACCCGCAGAAGCTTCTGTCCTCCTTGAAGGTGGCCGCTCTCTCTCGATTCGGGGAACTTTCTTGCAGGCAACGTCACCCGGGGAGGAAGCGGGAGGGAGGGGGCGGAGGAGAGAGCGCGAGGGAGAAAAGAGGGGAGTTCCCCCCCACTTCCTCGGGCCTTTGCCGAAGTCTCTGCTGCCTTGCAGCGCTACTTCCTCCGGAGTTTCTGGGGCTCTCCCTCCCCCCTCGCTTTCTTCGCGCGCCCGTACGCACGCTCGGCGCCTGGGTTTCTTCGAGGCCGCAGAGCGCTGGCAGATTTGACCTAAACTGACCTAGGAGAAAGTCCCACTGCCGTTCCAAGCTTGCTCCTCCTTTCCCCAAGTTACACCCTCGTGAGATTGCTAAAAGTGGTGCGAAGTGCTACTTTGGGTTCAAGTCTGCTGTGAAAACTCTAGCTCACCGCAGTGAGAAGTCCTCCCCTCCCCTGGGTGGCTAGAGACCTGTTGTGGCTACAGGGTGAGGGGAAAATATTCGGCTGATAACCTGAAGGACCTTCTCTCTCTCTCTCTGAGGCTTTTTTTTTTTTGAACCTGTCAAGACAAGCAAGAAACCAAATGGTAGCCCTTTCCCTGCCTAGCCAGAGTAGCTCAATGGACTGAACTTTCTGGACGAGATGTAAAGTATAGGTAGTCCTTGAATTACAACCAAAGTTGAGCCCAGAATTTATGTTGTTAAGTGAGACATTGGTCAAATGAGTTTTGCCCCATTTTACCACTTTTCTTGCCACAGTTGTTAAGTGAACCACTGCAGTTGATACCAGTAGCTTAGTAACCGGGTTGTTAAGTGAATCTGGTTTCCCCATTGACTTTGCTCGCAAAAGGTTAGAATAGAATAGAATAGAATAGAATAGAATAGAATAGAATAGAATAGAATAGAATAGAATAGAATAGAATAGCTTTATTGTCACTTTGAATGTACACTAATCGGCATACATTAAAATGAAATTTCGCTGCATACAGCTCTCAAAGGGTCACCACTACCTCCAATATACACTACATAACCATGACAGAATAAATGAATGGATGGATGGATGGATGGATAGATAGATAGATGGATAGATAGATAGATAGATAGATAGATAGATAGATAGATAGATAGATAGATAGATGATAGACGATAAATAATAAATAAATAAATAAATAAATAAATAAATAAATAAATAAATAAATAAATAAATAAATAAATAAATAAATAAATAAATAAATAAACAAACACATGACCCTGGGACACTGCTAATGTCATAAACCAGTTGCCAAGCATCTGAATTTTGATGACAGAATCATGGGGATGCTGCAAAGATGGTAACTGTAAAAAACGGTCATAAGTCACATTTTTCAGTGCTGTTGTAACTTTGAATGGTCACTAAATGAACTGTTGTAAGTTGACTATCTGCACAAGATGTTGGTATGTCAAGACTTCATCAGCAAACTCTGTGTCACAGCATATCTGCAGCCTAGGATTAACTGCATGGTAGGAGTGACTCTGAAAGAACCGTGCTTAAAGTTTTCATTCCCTATTTTTTCCACGTTCCTGGGTTCAAAAGCAGAATGTTTGTTCCGTACAGATAGTCCTCGACTTACAACCACAACTGAGCCCAAAATTTGCACTGCTAAGCAAGACAGTTGTTAAGTGAGTTTTGCCCCTTTTATGAACTTTCTTGCCACAGTTGTTAAGTGAATCACTGCAGTTGTGAAGTTAGTAACATGGCTAAGTGAATCTGGCTTCCCCATTGACTTTGCTGGTCAGAAAGTCTTAAAAAGTGATCACATGACCCCGGGACACTGCAACTGTCATAAATACATGCCAGTTGCCAAGCGCCCAAATTCTGATCACGTGACCATGGGGATGTTGCAACAGTCATGTGAAAAATCGTCACAAGTCACTTTTTTCAGTGCCGTTGTAATTTTGAACAGTAAATGAATATTTGTAAATCAAGGACTACTTACTATATAATTGTGTTGCTCTGGGCAATTTTGAGAGGAAAAATGAAATAACTATAACTCTTAGTCTTTTACTCAAGTTGATATTCAATACAGATTCTTGTAGAGTTCATTTTTGGTACACTATGTAGTAGCCCAGAGGCATCAAGCTACATTGCAGCACATACCGCTATAAGAGACTTGGTCATTTTCCTTCTATATTTTCCTTTGCTATATTCCATGATAACACAATTCATCACAACCATTTTGACATTTTGTGGTGATATGTTCTTTTAAAAATAATTTAGAAGTTTTATGATTAATCATGAACAGGGTCTCTTATGTTTTAACGTAGGAACACAAAAATGGTTTTGGTTAATTTTTGTTATTCCCCCCCCCTAAACATTGCATACGTTTAACCAGAAGTGACTCAAGAATAAAGATACAAAAAGCAGGATAAAAAATAAATTTTAAGAAAAAATATTGTAAAGAGAAACAATACATTATTTCCTTTTTCATCCCTTCCATTTTCCCCAACTGTTACTTAAACACTAGCTTTAGCATTAAACACTGAAGATTATTGCTTATATCTATTTAAATTGCTTCTTCTGTTATTTTTAATTAGTCTCAACTGTTTTCCTAAAAAACATATTCCCAATATCTAAATTTGCCTTGTTATGTAATGTATCAAATATAATGGAGCAATTCTTCCTTAAACTTGATTAAACTTCTGTTATCATTATATGCAGTCAGTTTTACTGCATATTCTCAAATTGTGGTCTCCCACTCTTGTATTGTTGGCAAAGTTTTCCTTTTCCAATATGCATCAGATTTGTTCATGCCTCTGCCAGCATGTACCCTAGTACATTGTAATACTTTTGGTTTATGCTGCCTAGAATTATTCCTAATAAAAATATTTGTGGTTTGAATTCAGGTTTTATTTTTAAAAATTCTGAATGCCTCAGTGGAGTTCCTTCCAATAGTTCTGAGGTTTTTTACAATACTATTAGATGTGAGTAAATGTTCCTTGTTAATTTGCAGTTTCCAACATTTATTATTATATAATGTGTCCATCTTGATAATCATTGATGAAATTATATATTATCTGTACAACATTTTGAACCAATTTCCCTCAAATTATAGCTTGGAGTAAATTTTATTGATTTCTCCCCTCATAGTTTTTCCCATTGTTCTACCGTAATTACTTTTTTGAGGTTTTGCATTCATTTTGTTATTAAATTCTTATGTACTACTCCTATGTACAAATTATGGGTCTGCAAATTCCCTGACTTTGTTTCTCCTCCTATCTGGTAATAGGGGAAAAAAAATTCCCAATGTAGAATGATGTGGGTTGGAGAACTGTAATTGATTGTTTAAAATGGCAGGTTTAGCCACCCTATCAAATTGTCCAATTAACAGATTGCAGCTACAGAAGGCGGCATGAGTGAAGCATACTCCATGGTGCAATCTTATCAGCCTTTTGATGTAGTCCAGACAAGGAAGCCAAAATCATGAATACTAACATTACCTTTATTGTAAGGTTACAGTATCTTGCAAGTCTGAAAGTATTTCCCCACTCCTTATTTTCTACAGAACTAGGGAAGGTCCCTTCTGGGACACTTTCTCCACCCCCATTCTTTTTGTGAGCGGAGATTTCTCTCATCAGACCATTGCTGTTACTGTGGCTCTTCTTCTTGTCTCCCAAGGTTATTCTAAGAGCCCATCCTTCATATGTGCTTGTGACCAATTTGCCATTTATGATCATGGATCTTGTGTTTTAGAATGATGGTCTACGGCTACGCCGAATGGTGAGTTAAACCGCTATCAAGTTGCGGTGTTGAAGGACTGCGTGTGATGAAATGAGAGAGAGTGCCTCAATCCAGTGCAACCTCTCCTCCATGCCTGTGGCCAATGAGCCAGACTATTTCTGAAGAGAAGTCTAGCATTCTTGTGAGGGGTATTAAATCCCTATTCCAAAACAGACTGGCTTACAGGTAACAGGCATGAAGGAGGAATAAAATTAAAACAGAAGGGCACTAAAGAACAAGCTATGTCTTCAACAAATGCTAGACTAAACTATCACAGTAGTTTCCAATATTTCTGGCACCGGGGTCGAGTTTCAGAAGAAAAATTGTCTTCCGAGGACTGGGAGGGGATGGTTTCACATGCAACCTAGATCCTGTGCATGCGCAGATGAAGCTTCACTCACTCGCCCACCGCTTGTACGGCCCAGTTCCTAACAGGTCGTGGACCGGTACCAGTCCACGGCCCAGGGGTTGGGGACTCCTGGTCTATTGTACCAAGTGACCAAGAAACCAGTTTTGGTCTTATGGCTGGTAATACCTGGTGAGGCCATTGAAAGGAATATGCAGCATGGTGCCATTCAACCACTGAAATACTAATAGTTTAAAATGTAGCCCTGTATAACTCTTACCAGTTCAAACAGTGGACAGCTTGTTTTACATCTACTGGTAACAGAACTACGGTAGCAACAATAGATGATGAACTGGCAGAGCCTAGCTCTGTTTCCCTCTCTGTAGCAGATGATTATCTGTCTTTCAAGAAAGAGTTTAAAAGGAGATCTAGTTCTCTTTTATCCAAGTGGCAATCTCTTGTTTATGAGAAACCTTATAAGACCTGTAAGTACTAAGGAAAGCGTTGATCAGGTTTTACCCAGTTGGTTTGGGGGAGAAAAGGGAAAATTTATTGAAAAATAGGAACAGCTAAATAACCTGCCTCAGTTGTGGGTTGGAGATGAGAGAAAGGCAATATCATGAGGAATAGAGGGAAAGTAGTTATAGGGGCATAACTATACCATAATTAAGTAACCTCCCAAAAAGTGCTGCTCATAAGAGGGCTGAGCAGAGAATGAAAGAGAGATTAAGTCACCAGAAGACTAGTAGTGTGGTGAGATGGCTAGAGGTTGCACCTGTTTCCTGACTAGAAAGTCTTGGATTGCCAGACTAATGTTCCCTTCACTTGGTGGCATTCTTAGTGAATATTAAGTTAATCCAAATAAGGGTTTGCTTCATAGCTTCATAGCCTGGTGTGAACAAAATTCCACGTAGTCTGGGTTAATGTGTCCCAAGAGATGGAGGCTGTTATCATCGATGATGACATTGATGGCAGTCTGAACCAGTGGTGAAATCCAATTTTTTTTACTACCGGTTCTGTGGGCGTGGCTTGGTGGGTGTGGTATGGCTTGGTGGGCATGGCTTGGTGGGCATGGCAGGGGAAGGATACTGCAAAATCTCCATTCCCACACCACTCCAGGGGAAGGATACTGCAAAATCCCCATTCCCTCCCCACTCCTAGGGGAAGGATACTGCAAAATCCCCATTCCCTCCCCACTCCTAGGGGAAGAATATTGCAAAAACTCCATTCCCACCCCACTCTGGGGCCAGCCAGAGGTGGTATTTGCTGGTTCTCCGAACTACTCAAAATTTCCGCTACCGGTTCTCCAGAACCTGTTAGAACCTGTTGGATTTCACCCCTGGACTCTGAACCATCATTAGAAATGCATAGCCCTAACATGGAAAGAACTTCAAAGTTAAAATTTGGGTTAGAAAGCAGCGAAGCAAAGTCTCCTCTTGGTCCCTGGTTAATCAGAAGGACATAGCAATAGTAAAGAAGAATGGGAGCAAAGGTTTCAAGCTCTGATTTAATATTGCTGTGAACAAAGTTGTTGATAATCAAATGCACTGGAAGAAATATGTATCTTTTAGTACTCATACTAAATTATACTGACTATTTTTATCCTTATATTGTATCCTATTGTTATCCTTTCACTGTATCCTTTTTTTGTTAGATATATGTATGGTAATTGTTTAAAAAGTTCATAAATAATAATATAGTGATGCATTTTATGAATAGAATGAGCATAAGCATTTTACATGTTTATGCGAAGATGTGAAACAGGGAACTGACTTGATAAGGAATAGAATAAGTTAGAATGAAGGCTGCAGGTTATTATTTTATACACACACACATACACACAATTCTCTCTCTCTCTCTCTCTCTCTCTCTCTCTCTCTCTCTCTCTCTCTCTCTCTCTCTCCACTCCTTCCTTCCCTCCCTCCCTCCCTCCCTTTCATCTATCTATATAAATTTTGTTGTGCTTTCTATGAACAGAAATTACCAGCAGAGGGCTCACAGCACCATTACACTACTCTAATACCATATAGTAGTTTCTATATTAATTTCTCCCAATCACTCTGTCAAAGAACCTGGAGCCTGAACCCCGTTCCCCCTTTTCTAAGGCTGTATATGTTTACATGTATAATTATTTTATATTTATGAGTTATAATAAATTCTGATGAGAATAAAGATTGAGGAAATACTGTTGACAATACTGCTACAACTATAAAATAATGACTGAAAGTTAACTGGGGCTGGAAATGTTTGATACAATTCAAATACAGATTTCCCTTTAGCCCAAATCAAGAGATATATCCCAATATTGAGTACTCAGTCAGTGTTTGTCACTGAAGGAGCAGCTTTTCTCTAAGTCCCACCAAACTCCCTTGAAGAATATATCCCTCCCCAGTTAACAAAAGAGAGCTTATTACTACAAAATGTCATTCTTTTTTACTTGATACTGGTTCTTAAGACCTAGCAAATCAGTTTGGTGTGTAGTGATTTAGGGTATCAAACTGAATTCTAATCTTGCTTTAGGCCACTTCTGATAATCTTGCTAAGGGAACTTCAGGGCCTTCTCCAGGTGGTCACCAGGAGTAAAAAACTGACAAAGGAACTCATAGAGAGACAAACATTCTTAAGGCCTAAATTGTCAGACTGAGCATCTCATTCTATTGAGGTGCTCAGTTATTTTGCTTCATTGAATTTGACTGAAGACTGGCAGTTCTGCTTATGTGTTCTGCTCTTCTCCTTTTCTCATGTAGGTCCTTCTGTGATTTGGGGAAGACAGTCATGTCCTGCCTACATGTCTGTGTATCACTAATGACAGACAAACTATTGCCTATTATAGTAGCAGTAATAACAATATTTTATATGCTATGCACTTAGACCTTAAGGGCCAGTGCAAGCAAAATAATAAATATCACAACATATTATAAACCAATTATCAATAATTGTAACAGTATAATTAATGTAGAGACATAATCAAATTGACCATTGATTCTTCTTATTGAAGCATACAATGTAAGTCACCACATAGCTGGTGATTTTATGTTATCAGAAAAAACTAAAGTCCAGACAAAAAGATGAACTTCAAAGCCAGAACTTGAATTAAATCTGTTTCATTTACGCCTTTCAGTCACAAAAAAGTGGGAGAATTAAGAAGAGTTATTGTATTAATATCCCGTCTCTTGCCCAAAGCTCTTCCGGTAGGTAATATAAACAGAAGAAATCCAAGTTATCTGAACAGCACATCCATTGAGCCAGCTGTTGACTTCTAAAATCCTCCATTCCTTCACTGGGTGTTGACCTTCCATCAGAAGTACAGATGAAAAAACCACCTGTACTCCTATAAGCCTCGTTGCTCATAGTCTCCTGATACTGTTTTCAGGCACTTTGTTATCATTTATCCCAACATGAAAGAGGAGAAAGAGATAATAATAGATGAGCCTAATTATTTTGGTAAGACTCTCTGTCACATCTTTGATCTTTGCACCTAGGAGACAGCATACTCCCCTCAATATATTGTCTGGTCTACCAATTGATGATTCTGTTCCTCTGAGAAGTGAGTCACCAATCACAACTCATGCCTTTTTTTTCCTTTGGTAAATCTGAGCTGCTTTTCTTTTTGTCATTGGAACACTTGATGAAGACCCTTCTCCAGATTTCTGCATACTTTTCTTCCAGGGGAAGATAATGAAAGAATATCAATAGAACTGGGTTTCTAGAATTGTAATTATTCAGTACTGTTGTGAGAACTGGAGAAATGTTAGAAATTCAGTGAGGGAAAGCTAGAAGTGAGGAGAAGGCGAAAGAGAAGGAAGGAAAGATAATGTACTTTGGTATTATGGAGAAGCCACTGAAGATAATTTACAAGACGAGGCCATAAACAGAAGGAAGTAAATTAGCCATAAAGGAATGTAGGATCAGCTAGATAAGAATTCTGGAGGATGCTGCAAGTCTATTATATGTACAAAAATGGAAAGGTTCTGACATACCTCAGTGGAGGAACCGTTGGGGAAGATGACAGAACTAGCAGAGATGGCAAAATTGACTAGAGAAAGAACAACAACATATATCAGGGACAGGAAACTCCTTAGGAACTTTTTTCTGAAAAACAGAAAAATGAACTTGTAATTTGTGGATTTGGAGATTAGAAAGAGTATCTTATGGCAAGAAGGAAGTTATGTTGTAACTTTAGAGAGAAAGGGTAAAATATAAATGCATTTATAACCATTGTTAAAAAGATTGGAAGCCGCTCCTTTATAATCTTTTTTTCTCCCTTTTTCTTTTCTTTTTCTTTTGTAAGTCTTTTTCTGCCTTACGTATTCACTGTAGAGATTCTCAGTCATCCAGGTCATGGTTGTCCCAAAGGTGCTTTTTTTTTCCAGGAGGCAACTGGACTTTCTTGTTTTCTTTGAACATATTTTGCTTCTCACCCTTCGAATGGTGTGTGAGCATGAACGGATTTCCAGAGGGATTGCAGACTGCAGGAACCATTAGCACTATTCAGGTGACCCTGAGAACACAGATAAACCTCCAAGTGCTTCAACAACCCTCTGAAAGAATGCAAATGACCAGCTATCTGCAAGGAGTATAAATCCTTCCATTCCCCACCATCCAGTCAGAGCTGAAGAAGCTTCTTGGATGAGAAGCGAAACGTCTTCAAAGAAAAACAAGAAAGTTCAGTTGCCTCCAGAAAAAAAAAGCATCTTTGGGATTACTTATTCACTATTTTCCTTATTTTCTTTTTAAGTATTTGTATTGTTTTATCTTGTTAAAATTTCTTCAATAAAATTTTATTTTAAAAAAGGAATTCTGGAGAATGCCAGGTTTCAAAAATGTTCTTCCCCTTATTTGTCCCTTCTCTAAGGGTTGTGCTCAGTTTCTTCATATACAGTATGCCCTGGCACTTGGAATTCTGAGTATGATCATAATATTGGGTTTAATTTGCAGTTTTAAAATTGTACTTGCCTCTCTGTTATGGTTATTGTTTTTTATTATATCTTTTGAGGGGGAGGGAATTGGTAAAGCAGCAGGATTTGGGATACATTCTCTCATTTGTTAATGGAAATTTTAATGCTGCTAAATATAGTGCTCTAAAATAATAGTATTATACAAAAGCATGTGTATGATGTATCCATCATCTATGCCAGATGGTATCATATTCAGAAACACATGCCTCAGCCTGCTATGTATCACTCAGTTGTGATTCATATGAATTTCAGAAAGAAAAATCAAATATGTTTCTGAATGTTAAATTGTTTGTCAATTCCTCTTCTACAAGTCTGGAAAAAAAAGATTAAATTGCATTTGCCTAATGAAGATTAATAGATACCCCCCAGTGTCTCATCACTCACCAGAACAAAAGTTAAATTTAACTTTTGGAATCCTTTTGACCTGAAAAGGAAGCTGCCAGTTAAAGCAACTGAGATTTGTTTACATTACCAACCAGTGTGCTCTTTAGATTCCCTTAAATTTTAAAGGAGGAATCAGAATGATGCTTGAACAAATAACTGCATTACCTTGTGCCTGTGGAATTTTGTGACTTTGGGCTAGTCACTGTCTTTCAGCCCAATTCATCTCACAGAGTTGTTTTTGTGGAGAAAATAGGATGAGGAAGGAGTATTATACATGTCTGCTACCCTGAGTTAACAAAACTTTACTTTATTAAGTAGTAAAGCTGGGATAAAAATCTAATAAATAAATAATAAAACTATCTTGCGTAGAGATCTGTCAAGCATAGATACAGGCACCTCTCTGTTAGATGACTTATGAAACTGCATCTATTGAATGTCTGCGTCAGGGGTGAAATGCTGCCGGTTCGGGCCAGTTCACCTGAACCGTTAGTAACAAATAATTCCGGTTCTCCGAACCGGTAGTAAAAATGCTTTTAAAAAGTAAAAAAAAGTTTTCTACGATTGCGCGGCACAGCTGATTGTCACAGCTGATGAACCTTTTTTTAACTTTTTAAAAACATTTTTTAAAAACTACCTATTTGCTGTAACTGTGACTCTGTGAGGTTCCTGCTTTGTTGCAGGGGCCATTTTGTGTGAAGTCCAGCTGCTTCTGCATTGTGTGTGAGTCAGTTGTGTAGCTTTTGTGTTATTTTTGTGCAAAGTGTGATAGTTCATTTTTGAGCTCTCTGTGACTCTGTGAGGTTCCTGCTTGTTGCAGGGGCCATTTTGTCAGCTGCTTTTGCATTGTGTGTGAGTCAGTTGTGTGGCTTTTGTGTTGTTTGTGTGTGAAAGTTGGTTTTTGAGCTCACCTGATAGTCACATGACCATGACCACCAAGCCACGCCCACCAAGCCACGGCCACAGAACTGGTAGGAAATTTTTTTAGATTTCACTACTGTTCTGCATGGATTTATCCCTGTTCAATACAATATCAAGTTGAAGGGTCAAGGCAAACTATGAACAAATAGTTTCTCACCTATTAAGCAATCAGAATATTTTGGACTAAACAAAGTTTTTTCAGCATTTGTAACAGACACCCATTAGATGGCAACAAGACTACAAAGACATTTATAACTTCCTGTTGCCATCTAGTGCCATCTAGAATTATTCAGCCAGAGTCAGCAATCCTAGATTAATTTATACTATAGAGTTCTCTTGCCAATTCAAGGTATTTGGTGCAAAAATTGATAACAGAAATCAGCAGCGTGTCTTTTCATGACAGATGCCAAAATGTGTGCATTCTCAGAATCTCAGGATGAAAATTGTATGTGTTTTCCTTTTAAAGCAGTGGTTCCTAACCTGTGGTATGTGTACCACTAGTGGTACGCGAGGGCCTTCCAGGTGGTACGCGAACACTTTCGGGGTCATGAACGATTTTTAGTTAGTTATTTTTTACTTCACAAAAATGTTTACTGCCTAACACAAGATAATCTGGCAACGATTTGCAACTGTTGCCACACACCACCCACCTGGTCCCAGCGGCCCGAGAATCCAGTTGCTGGATGCGCGGGGCCAAAAAAGGAATGGTACAATTATGGAAATAAAGTGATATCTGATCGAATTTAGTTTCTCTGGAACCAGGTGGTATGCGGCGACTGTACGGGACCTCCAAGTGGTACTCGATCACAAAAAGGTTGGGAACCACTGTTTTAAAAGAAAACATTTTGTGAAATTACCAAATCTTGTGAAACCTTGGTGCTCTTGCCTGAGACTGTGATGGTGAGATCTTCAAAATGTCACAAGAGTTTGAGCTTATTCAAAAATTATGTCACTTGTAATTTTAAAATATACTGCACCCTGATGCAACATTGCATAATGAGTGGCTGATCGTTTATGAAGAAGCTATGATACAACAGGTTAACTCATCATGTTTATTAAAATTAGCTTGGACCTAACTCTGGCCTAAAACAAAAAAGTACTTAACATATTGTTAAGAATATACCCTTGTTTACCATTAGACCAGTGGTTCCCAACATGGGGCCCACGCCCCACAGGGGGGCAATTTGATTTTTAATGGGGGAAATTGGAACCTTGTTTAAACCAAGTTAATTGCCTTTTAGGCTTCCTCCGTGTGAGTAGGAGTTCACTTTTTGAATACCGTAGTAAGAATTATATGTCACATGGGGATCATCAGGATTTTAGAGATGCTTAGGTAGGGCATGGCCAAAAAAAGGTTGGGAACCATTGCATTAGACAGATAAGTTTCCCTTCTGGTAAATGCCAACTTACTCACAAAATTGTTTATTTATTGAATTTATATGGCCGCCCATCCCATGAAAAGTGACTCTGAGCAGCATACAGCAAAATGATAAAACAATAAGCATATAAAATTTTTAAAAGGCTTAAGGGAAAATAGAAGTTAACAGCATTAATGGAGCCACCTGAAAATCTCACCAGTCCTCTGGGACCACATGATGACCAGGCCTGATGACATAGCCAGGTCTTGAGGGAAGATCAACAAGTATAGAGTTAACATCACTTTGGAAGGGACAATATTCCATAAGGCAGGCATCAGGGCAGAGAAGAAAATTTTCCTGGGACCCACTAAATGTTAAGTCCCTAGCAGATTGTACCAGCAATATGCTGCTTCTGCTGGATCTGACAGGATGGGTAAATATAATTGGGGAGAGGCAGTCCCTCAAATAACAATAGCAATAGCAGACTTATACACCACCCCATAGTGTTTTACAGAACTCTCTAGGCAGTGTTCAATATCAACATATTGCCCCCAACAATCTGGATCCTCATTTTATCGACCTCAGAATGATGGAAGGCTGAGTCAACCTTGAGCCCCATCAGGATTGAATTCCAGGCTGTGGGCAGAGTTTGCCTGCAATGCTGCATTCTAATCACTGTGCCACCAGGGCTCCTGGTGATGTCCATTGTCAGACATTCAGAATTTAAAAGCACACTTCATCATAACAACATACTTTTTTCTGTGTGTAGTTTTATATGCAAAAAACGCACATCCAAAATATAGCCTCTAAAATTGCAATCACATGTATTTGACAAAATACATGCCATTACTGATTAATACTATTCAAATCACCAGACAATAAAGATATAAGATTGATGGCAAGAAAAAGTGATTTTTAAAACAAATAAAAAGTTCAAAAAACAATAATATTCAACAAGTATGCGTTTCCACTGCCCAAAATACAAGTATAGTAATTAGAAATATGTGGATCAAGTACAATGATTAAACTGCTCAATTTTGGCCAAATCTCATTTGATTAGCACTAAACTTAGCAGGAATTGCTGGTTGTTATCAAGCACACGAACACAATACTTGATAGTATAAAGCAATATTACATTCACAAAACATAGAACCATAGGAACCTGAACTGTGGTGAATGTAGCAATCCTGTGAATGCTATTAGATTTAAATTTGGGATTTTGCTTGTTCTAACAGGTGCATTCTTAAATTTGTATGCCACGTATAAAATCTGCATGTTAAGCTGCCCCAGGAAAGCTTAGACTGATTACTATCCAAATTTGTTCACAGTTGTAATATCAAACAAATGGTGCTTATTAACATGCTGATTTTGCTGCAGCTTGTTCAGATACATACAATGGTCAGCAACCACTTGATCATATATAGAAACCGTGCTTTCCACCTTTGTATGTTCATTAAGAATGTTTTTGCTTCACTTTTTCTTTTTCTAGATTCCCATTCTTCTTTGGGTTAAAGACATTCTGCTAATAGAGATGAGGTTCATGGTGCAGTGTTTTCTTGGATAGCAACTACAAAAATGGACTTCTCCCAATTAACTTTAAAAAAAATTAAACCAACACGTAATTTGATGTCATGCATTCTAGATAAAATCAGAACAGAGGCTTACTTTGAAGTGATATTAGCAAACATTATAAGCATTGCAAATGCAAGAAAGAACAAGCACAATTTGGCAAGCTTGATCCAGGGCAGAAAAGCACTTCTCAAATAGTGTGGTTTGAATGACATAAATGCTGTGTAATGTAGGAGGGGCAAGTGGATTAATGCAATGACAGTGGCTGTGGCTGACTGGGCCAGCACTTTTCTTCACGGCACTACATTTTAAAAAAATACTATTTTAAAAGTAGATGAAGACTTCAGACTTTCTAGCATTCCCACCCTTATAATGGATGCTAACATTGGTCGTACTTTTAGAAAATCCACTTTGTTACTTGTGGGAAATGAATGCCAGTTAATAATGGAACTTTTCTTTATATCTGTCTAAAACTAGAAAACAAAACAAAAACCCTGTTCTTTAACATATAGGTTACAAGAATACATTTCCTGAAGATAATTTAGCTGTGGTTGATACTTCCCATTTACTAATCTTAATTTTGTTCCAGAAGATGTGGCTATGGGAAGCCGCTCAGAGGACAGGAGTGGGTCTCTCCCAGCTGTCCCTGGAGGACCTGTCATGTATGTGATTGAAAAAAAATTGATAAACCACACATTGAAATTTTTAGACAATTTTTTTTCTTTAACATTTTGCCCTGGCAGGCTTCCAAGAATTAATGCACTCTGCTAGTCTTGAGCTGCTTTGACGTTAAATTGTACAAACAATTCTCCTGCAGTACTGCTATAGGTTTTAGCACAAGTGGATTGATAATCAAAGGCAAAGTAATAGTAGTTGGGGCCTCACTAAAGAGGGAAGGTCTTTTGCTCCATGTTCCACAGAAGCCTCTTCTTTGCTTCAGACAATGTAATGGAACATACAAAGTTCCTGTCATGTATTTCAAGCAGATCTCAGTCTATACAATTCAACTCTCGCTATTTTTATTAATTTTTAAAAACATCGGCTACATACAACCTACAGGTGCAGATAGATGGTTAAGTGCTGACTCCAACTAGGGAGGTCCAACATCAAGTCCAACCTTCTGCATAAAAGCTGAATCTTTCTCATAGGGTTGTTGGGGGGGATGGAAGTTGGGGGGAGGGAATGAAAACCAGAATGTAGATATAGTGAATAAATAAAGTTAGATAAGAAAAGAAGCAGGAGATGCCTTTCCTATATAAAATATGTGTTCCTTTTCTGTTTAATTATTACAGCATTTTCCCATTAAGAAATCTTTAATGAAAAAACTGCTGTGAATGACAGGTAACTAGTACCTTTTCTTATCTATCTTCAGGGGATCATGCATCGTTTCTTTTGTACAAGAAAGTAGAATCCAAGTCATCTCAGGAAAGCACACTGCCATTCAACGGTGAGCTAAATGTGATATTATCCTGTAAGTTCCTGTCCAGTGAAACCTAAAGCTATTCTCTCATGCTGCTGACAACTAAACAACACTGAACTTGCTAGCGTAGCACAATGCAAATATTCTTAGATCATTTTAAAGATTAGACTCGGAGTTAATCATGTGTGACAGGAAGCTTGGACATGATTTATAGCATCTAGTAGCTTGCACTGTACTGCTTCATGTAGTATATAAAGTAGCATTAAGTTGTCCTTGGACAGGATGCTACGGAAAACAAACTATGTAGTTCAACTGGGACATTCTGCAAAATTATAACCAAAACGGACCACTGTAAAAAGCTAATGTTCCCTTGAGAATCCCAGAATCAATCTGACTATCTTTTGTAAAGTTTATTAAAAATATCATTGAATTCTGATAACTCAGGTAAAAGACTTTTTCAAATAATTCCAAATTGTTTAATAGCTTTTCAACGACCACTGGGCAATTTTTAGAGCAATCTATTTGAATTGAAAGTTCAAAACTAATTTGGCAGAAAAATAGAAATCTCTAAAAGGCTTTATGTAACCACTAAAGTTCTGATGTTGGCAAATATATCAACAATGTCAGAAAGAATAATGGTAAGGAGATTGACCTACCATGAACTAAAAATACTTTGTGGGAGCAAAGGAAGGTATTGTTTTGAAGTTATTCATTCACTAAGAAAGATTATTCTATTTCCCCAACCATTTAATCTTCTAATAATCATTGGTCTTTTGAATGTGTTTCCTGATAAAATTCAAAGAGTAAAATCTATTGGATCAATAAAGCAAAGAACTTTACAGAACCAAATAACATTTGTAGTATGTAAAACATTATCTAAATTCTCTATGCCTACATTCTCTATGTGTATATATGCATAATTTTGTATTAATTAGTTAGTTAGTTAGTTAATTAATTAATTAATTTAGTCATGTTTATGTGGTTTATATTGGAGGTGGTGATCCTTTGAGAGCTGTATGCAACGAAATTTCATTTTAATGTATGCCGATTAGTGTAAGTCTAAGTCTAAAGAAGAAGCAGCATCATTTTTCTGATAGAGAATATGGTGTAACCAGCGGTGGGTTGCTCCTGGTTTGGACTGGTTCTTAGAACAGGCAGCGGGAGGCTCTGCCCACCCGTCCGGAACCCTTGTGCACATACGCAGAAGTGTTGCGTGCACGCGCAAGCGTGCACAGGAACCGGTAGTAAAGGGTTTTAGAACGCACTACTGGGTATAACCCTTTATTGTGGATTAGTTTAGTCTTAAAACTGCAGTGGAAATAAATCTTATAGTCATTTCTTATCTAATCACATTGTATACCACTGCATTAGAACAAAACAAACTAACGATGGATGCTTTGTTTGCATGATTATTCATAACTGGTCAATAGGATTTTGCGGTATCATCAATTGCACTGGCTATCAGTCCTTTATCAATCTAGTTCAAAACATCAGTGCTGATTTTTTCTTAAATATCTGAATGGTTTATCAGGAGAGTAGATAATGGAATGGCTCCATAGCAGTGTGTGCTTGACCCTTATATAGATAGTAGCTGCTTTCCTGATACCAAGCTAAAGCATTTATATTTCCCAAGTCATTTTAAATTTCATATGTAACATTGTCCTTTTAGATAACAGTGTTTAATTCTAAATTACTGCATATCCTGGGACTGTTGTTATTTTAATGTTTTTATTTTATTATTAATGAAGGCAAAACCTATCAGTAATAAGGAAAAATAAGAACAATAAAGGAAATAAAAATAGAGTATATATATATATATATATACCGTATTTTTTTGGAGTATAAGACGCACCTTTTTCCTCCCTAAAAGTGGCTGAAAATTTGGGTGCGTCTTATACTTCGAATGTAGCTTTTTTTTTTTTCAGCCCTAACTAGGTGCTAACAGATCTTCCCAGCTCTTACCTTGCAGGCTCTTTCATTGTTACTCTCTCAGAAGAATGTTTTTCCAGCTCTAAGTCTTTGCAGGGGTTTTTTTCATTGCTATACTTGCTCCAAAGAAGTTTTTTTCTAGCCCTAACCAGGTGCTAATGATCTTCCCAGCTCTTACCGGCTTGCAGGCTCTTTCATTGTTACTCTCTCAGAGAATGTTTTTCCAGCCCTAAGTCTTTGCAGGTTTTTTTTCATTGCTCTACTTGCTCCAAAGAAGGTTTTTTCCAGCCCTAACCAGGTGCTAAAGATCTTCCCAGCTCTTACTGGCTTGCAGGCTCTTTCATTGTTATTCTCTCAGAAGAAGGTTTTTTTAAGTCCTAACTAGGAGATAAAATAATGTGCTGAAGCTGACCAGACTAAGGATGCTAGCCAGATGAATACCTGGTAGGCAGATTGTTTTCCCCTATTTTCCTCCCCAAAAACCATATATATATATATATATATATATATATATATATATATATATATATATATATATATATATATATATACGGTATATATATATATATACGGTATATATATATATATACGGTATATATATATATATATATATATATATATATATATATATATATATATATATATATATATATATACGGTATATATATATATATATATATATATATATATATATATATATATATATATATATATATATATATATATATATATATATATACACGGTATGTATATATACGATATGTATGTATGTATGTGTGTATATATATATATATATATATATATATATATATATATATATATATATATATATATAGTTAGTATATACATACATACATACAAACAAACTGTATTTTAATTATATACATATCTAAAAGATAACTTTTAAACCATTCTTGGCTGCATTTTAAAAGGTGATTTTGAGATATACCTGATAATTCTTAAAGATAGCAACAGCTTGACTTTCTCCTTTATAATAATGCCTGGGTCATGAATCCTTCTGATTCTTGTGAACAGTTGTACAGTATGACAAGACTGAATCTGCATAACTGTTGGATACATATTTTGAATTTGGCCAATAAGGGAGATAGAAGCCCTGGATATAGGTGTTATTAAACTGGTAGCTTGATGTTAGAACTAATGCAGACTATAATATGTCATGGTCAGTTAGTATGAAGAATAGTTAAAAAAACAGGTGGCTCCAGCTGTAGCTCAGTGTTTACTCAGAATTTTTAAGTCCTGTATTTCTATGTCCATTTAAAGACCTATGTGAATTTGCACACTTATCCTGTTTGTATAACTTTTATGTATCATTTAAAATGTAGACTCATTGGGATGCTGCTATGTTTGATATGGGTCAAGAGATTCCCAAAGTTTTATATTAGAAAACCAAATCTATGTGCCTTTAATCTCTTATTTTATTGAACTGTCAAAAAAGAAAACAAGTTATTATGAGTGTGAGAAACCAAATAAATGCAGGTTAGTTAATATTAAAAAGCTTTCTCACTGAAGTCTCTGACATGTCATTCCAACACAGACAAAAAAGGAAGCTTTTTGGAATGGGGAAAAATGGACCAAGTGATTAAGAGATATGGTAATGAGTGAGGAAATCCAGGATTAAATCTATACTCTTTGCAGTGTTTCACAACCTCCTCAGTTTGAAGACGTGGAGCTCTTGCCTCACAATCAGGAGGTTGTGTGTTCAATCCTAGGTAGAGGCAGATGTAGGGTTTCCTGCTTGGGCAGGGGGCTGGACTAGATGACCTGCAAGGTCCCTTCCAACTCTGTTAATTTGTTAAAAGATGTGTGGACTCCCAGAATTCCCCAGACAGCTCACACATCTTCAAACTGCCAAGGTTGAAAAACACTGCTTTACTGTATGATTCCAGTTCACCCTGATGATACTGATGATTAAATTATGGTATGCTTTCATGTAATGTAAAATCAATCCTGTGCATGGATGCAAAATTGTACTCCCCACCCCCTCTAGTTTTATAGTAATCAGCCTGTTTCAGATAATCGGATACAATCAAGCAACTGTTTCGTGTCTGTCAGTTATGGGAGTAGCTGAGAAACTTCATTTCATCACCAGCATGGAGTGGACAGAAAATAATATGTCAGTCTACTTGCTAGCTGTTTGCTCAACTCATGCTGCTTTGGCAGGTTATAAAAAGGAAACAATCACTTTACCTTTCTACCTTCCCAGAATTTCTGCAACTGTGGGGTGTTCCCACATTTGACTCACCCATCTGATTATTTGTCACTTTCAGGTTTTGACTAATGGCAAACAAAGGAGCAGCATTTCCTTTCCACAGAAAAGGATTCGAAAGGAATTAAATGAGCCGTGCTGAAAATAAAAAACAATACTGCCCAGAGTTGCCTTATAAGGAAGATAGGTGCAAATAATAATAATAATAAATAAATTACATGCACTATTTCTATCCTGTTTTTCTAGGTGCTTCTGTACCACTCATGGTGAGTGAGGCATTTAAACCAATACAAGGTATTATTAAAAAAATGAAAATTACACAGATAAAAGGGAATATATGAAAAAACAGGTGCAGTAGATAAAAATGTCCATAATATTTTACAGTACTTTCCTAAATAGAACAGTAAATGGTAGGCAAGTAATTCTGATATTTTGGTGTGATCTGAAACACCCTTTCTGTCTCCATTATTTCTGTCATAAAGAGTCAGCTTATGACAGGTATCAAGTTAGAAACCAGGGGACTGTGAGTTCTAGTGTCACCTTTGGCATCAAAGCCAACCGGGTGAATTTGGGCAGTCTATCTCTCAGCCCACAACGTCAGGTTCAGGTGACAAGCTGGTTTATCAATTCCAGTTGCAACCAGGTTGATTTGAAAAAAGCGAACCTTCGACTTGCAGGAAAATGCTAGAGGAAAAAAAACGTATTTCTATCACAGCTGGAATATAAAAAGGGATTTATCAGGATGTGGACAAACTGGGGAGGGAGAAACTATTCTAAAGTACCTGGGACCTAAATTCTCTAGCATGTTGAGCCATTACCAATAAAATAATTGGTTCCCATAGGCAAATAATTGCTTCTTAAGCAAATGCAAAGTTGTGTTTGTGGCATATATAACCTTCTGGTGGTTTTGGAAGAATTCCAATATTATAAATAAGAAGTTATACTCAACATCCACTCAAGACTTTTTATTGAAGCTGCTCCTTATTTTGACATTATTTTGAGAAGGGGATAGAAACACATTTTCTGTTTTCATCTTCAAGCACAACACATATGGGCCAAAAATTACTGGGAAAATCCACAAGACAGAAATCAAGCCACAAAATCTTTCTCCAGATAGAACTTCTTTATTTATGTTTAAAGCAGTAAAAACTAACAGACTAAAAAGCAAGAAGAAAAACACAGAGAATTCTAGAAAAAATAAAAATACTAGCAACTATATTCAGTTGGGGGTAAACCAATGGTGAAATCCAATTTTTTTTACTACCGGATCTGTGGGCGTGGCTTGGTAGGCGTGATGTGGCTTGGTGGGCGTGGTTTAATGCGTGTGGCAGGGGAAAGATACTGCAAAAACTCCATTTCCACCCTACTCCAGGGGAAGGATACTGCAAAATCCCCATTCCCTCCCCACTCCTGGGGGAAGGATACTGCAAAATCCCCATTCCCTCCCCACTCCTGGGGGAAGGATATTGCAAAATCTCCATTCCCACCCCACTCTGGGGCCAGCCAGAGGTGGTATTTGCTGGTTCTCCAAACTACTCAAAATTTCTGCTACCGGTTCTCCGAACTACTCAAAATGTCCACTACCGGTTCTCCAGAACCTGTCAGAACCTGCTGGATTTCACCCCTGGGGTAAACCCAATTTCAACTGTCAATGGCTATGTTTGCATGACTTGAACTAGTTATGTAGTCACTTAGCAACAGTCTAATTTTTAAAAAAGTAACACAATTGTGTGTGTGTGTGTGTGTATCGGTATCTCCTTTGTGAAAGCTCTCTAGACTTTCTATTTTATTCAGATATACTGTATATGCATTCAATTTTCTACATTTCTTAGACCATATAAGTTACACATCAAATATTTCTTAGTTGTTAGTGAGCTTCTCCTTCAGTCATTTAACTCCCCAATTGTCTGGCAAGCACATCCACAATATACTATGGATTTGAAACTGATTTTAGTGTTCTTTTAATATTTCTGTTGCCCTGTTGTATTTTGTATTATATATAACTCCATAATTCAGAGGACAAACAAAAGCTCTATGTATCTGTATACCTGCCTATCTTATGGAGTACAGAATAACAGAGTTGGAAGGGATCTTGGAGGTCTTCTAGTCCAACCCCCTGCTCAAGCAGGAGACTCTATAATATACCAGACAAATGGCTGTCCAATCTCTTCTTACCCATAAACATCCCCCCCAGCACCCACAACCTCTGGAGGCCAGCCATTTAATTGGTTAATTGTTCTCATTGTCAGGAGATTTCTCCTTAATTCTAAGTTGGATCTCTCCTGAATAAGTTTCCATCCCTTACTTCTTGTCTTGTCCTCAGGTTCTTTGAAGAATAGATTGACCCCGACTTCCGGTTGATGTCGCGGCAATATCAGACACAGGAAACAGGGCTCCGTTCCCTGTGCTGACTTCTGTTGTGGGCTCCGAGAGGAGCTAAAGCCGCCTTGTAGGGGTGGTGAAGCAAAGAGGAGCACCCTGTGAGGTTGAGGAGAGTCACAGCTCTCGTCTGATCCGGGGTTCTTTTTCCCTCTCAGCCACAGCAAGAAGAAGAGGCAGCCTAAAGATGGCTGCCACAAAGCTGGGACAACTGAAGAACAACTAAGACTGGTGCTGGAGCGAAGTAGGTGAACTGTGATTGGAATTGGGGGAGAGGATTTATTTTTGCCTTAAATCTAATCCCAAGGAATAATTTAAAACTATTGGCTCAGAATTATTTGTTAAAGCAGTGTCTAAACATTCTGAGGAAATACCAGACCGGAAGTGAAAGGCGTAAGAGAGAAAAATAATAAATTTTGAAATATATTGAAAATTGAACTCTTAAACTGGGAAGATGTGGTACTGGGAAGGCATTCTAAAATGCTGGAATTATTTACTTACAAAACTTATTCTGCTTTTGGAGATAGTACTCTTATGGATCATTTAAATGAAATGAATTTTACTGAAATTTAAGTTGAGTGTCACCTGCTGACGAAAGGAAAAATTACAAATCTGGGAATACCTATATGAAGGACTGTGAAAGTATCTATTGTATTATTTGTAGCTACCGTATGACTACTGGAGACCCAAATATGTGTTCTGCCCCAGCTAGGAATGTAGCAAACACACAGTTTGTTTGAACTTAGTTTAATCAATAACCAACTACTAATAACTGGCTTAGTAGTGGATACACACACACAAACCTAAAAGCAGTCTTTTCTTGCAAACAACCAGCTGCTAATTAATCATCATTAACAGCCGGCATAAGTTCAGAAAGTCTTAAATCAAATAATAGCAATTAGTTCTTGATATGTCATGAAGTTTCAAAGGCTTGGCAAAATGCCTAGAAGTTGTCCTCAATAAGCAAGCCTAAGCAGATAAACAGAGCAGAGATTTTCCAGACACGAGGCACACACAACGAACACATGAATCTCAAACATTGTTTCCTGCAGAGATTCAGCTGCCTCTGCTTTTCTTAAGTAGACTAGGGGAGTGGCCAATTAGCCCCAAGTCTTACTCCCGAGGAGACCTCCTCTGGAGTAACCATTCCTGCCTTTTGGCAGCTCTGCGTGCCCGTGCATTAAGCGGAGGAAGAGCCTCTTCTCCCTCATCACTGCTATGAGGTGGCTGAAGGCCCTGGCTGAACCTCTGCCTCTGCACCGAGTCCTCGCCAGCCTCCTCACTGTCTGACTTGGGTACCAGCTGCACAGGCTGGATCTTGAGCTTACCTTCTGACATGTTGGCTATTCCCTCCGCCTTGGTGTTGTCTGCAAATTTGATTATTTCCTCTTATATCCTCTCTTCTAAGTCATTTATGAAGATGTTGAAGATACTGGGCCTAAGTCAGAATCTTGGGATACCCCACTCCATGCTTCCCTCTATGTAGATATAGTTCCATCTACATGTTGAGTGTGGTTGGTCAGCTAGTTACAAATTCATCTGGTAGTGATGCTGTCTATCTTGCATTTTACGGTCTTACCAAGAAGTAGGTTGTGATATACTTTGCCCAATGACTTACTATCTATACAGCATTTTGCTGGTCCACTAATTTAGTTACTTTGTCAAATAATGCAATAAGGTTTGTCCGGCATGATTTGTTTTTTTTATTTTTTTATTTTTTTATTTTTTTATTTATTATGGTGTTCTTATATGCCGCCCAACTCCCAAAGGACTCAGGGCAGCGTACAACAGAGAAAAATACAAGACACCAATTCATAAATATTACATTTAAAAAACAGATATAAAAATAAAAAAAACACAATATTTAAAATCGTCCAATACTCATTCAACAACCGTACATACTTGGGGTGAGCTCGAGTGGATTAAGCTCTACCCCCAGCCTGCAGGAAAAGCCATGTCTTGACAGCTTTTTGATAAAGCCATGTTAGTTTCTAGCTTTGCTTATTTACAATAATTTGCCTCAGTCATATGATGCTGGGCAATGCACAAAATAAAAAACAAACAAATTATACTACAATCAGTGCAACATACAAAACAGTTAAAACAAATAAAATTCTGTGTATACAGCTTTTTATTTTCCCTACAGCTCAATTAGGCACATTTTTATTCAGAATCAAGTTCACTTTCTCTCCATTGCATAATATGGCAGCCTTCATCTACCTTCTTCAACAGCAGCTCTGGTTAAGGTTTTCCACTTATGAAAATAGAGTCAAGTTTAAATGTTTTTTTTTAAGTAGACATTTATACTCTTTGCCTCTAAAGTTGCTTCCAGAAAAGAAAATGTTTTTAAAAGAAACACAATTCTGAATTTTTAAAAATTTAATTTAATTTAATTTAATTTAATGGATTTTTATGCCGCCCAATCCCTGGGGACTCAGGGCGGCTCACAACATGTTAGATCCATTACAAGATAAAAAACAATAATTAAAATGTATACAATACAAAATACAATAATTAAAAGATACAGAAAATACAAAAGTTAAAAGAGTATCTCTTTTCCATCATGGGGGGAGACCCTTATTTGATCAAATTCGTCTCACTTTCACCCCGCCTGCCGGAAGAGCCAAGTTTTTATTGCTTTCCGGAAGGCCAATAGGGGATGGTCCTGATCTCTGGAGGAAGCTGGTTCCACAGGGAGGGAGCTCCCACAGAGAAGGCCCTCCCCCTCGGTCCCGCTAGCCGACATTGTTTAGTCGACGGGACCTGGAGGAGGCCGACTCTGTGGGCCCTAACCGGTCGTAGGGAGGTATGCGGCAGGATGCGGTCCCGAAGGTAACCTGGCCCTGAGCCATGTAGGGCTTTAAAGGTAACGACCAACACCTTAAATTGGATCCGGAGACTAATAGGCAGCCAATGCAGCTGGCGGAGGATTGGTGTTACGTGGGTGCATCTGGGTACACCCACAGCTCGCGTAGCTGCATTTTGCACCAATTGCAGTCGCCGGACACTCTTCAAGGGTAGCCCCATGTAGAGCGCATTGCAGTAATCCAGCCGTGAGGTGATAAGGGCATGAGTGACTGTGAGAAGTGCCTCCTTCTCCAAGTAGGGTCGCAATTGGTGCACAAGACATACTTGTGCAAAGGTCCCCCTAGCCACAGCTGAAAGATGTTGCTCCAATTTTAGCTGTGGGTCTAGGAGGACACCCAAATTGCGGACCCATTCTGAGGGAGCTAATTTCTCCCCCCCAAGAACCAAGGAGGGACAATTGGTCAAGTCCTTAGGAGGCAATATCCACAGCCACTCAGTCTTGTGAGAGTTAAACTTTAGCCGGTTCTTCCCCATCCAGACCCTAACATCGGCCATGGAAGTGGCTCATTACGTCTACGGCTTCCCCGAATTGAGACGGGGTGGAGATGTACAACTGGGTATCATCAGCATATTGCTGATACCTCACCCCATGTCGTCGAATAATCTTACCCAGTGGCTTCATGTAGATGTTAAACAGGATGGGCGGGAGGACCGAGCCCTGTGGCACCCCACATAGTAGGGGCCTAGGGCTCGACCTCTGCCCCCCTGTCAACACCGACTGCGTCCTGTCAGAGAGGAAGGAGGAGAACCACTGTAAAACAGTGCCGCCCACCCCCACCTCTCCGAGACGACGCAGAAGGATACCATGGTCAATGGTATCGAAGGCCGCTGAGAGGTCAAGTAGCACCAGGATAGAGGAGTGACCCCTATCCCGGGCTCGCCAGAGATCATCCATCAGGGTGACCAAAGCCGTTTCCATACTGTAACCGCGCCTGAAACCAGATTGAAAGGGATCCAGAAAATCAGTGTCATCCAACAGTCGTAGGCGCTGGAGCGCCACCACTTTCTCAACAACCTTCCCCGCGAAGGGAAGGTTGGCGACTGGACGGAAGTTCTTTAAATCCGCCGGGTCCAGGGAAGGCTTCTTGAGGAGGGGTCTCACCACCGCAGCTTTTAAGGGCTGCGGGACGGACCCCTCTCTCAAAGAAGCGTTGACCAACGCCTGGAGCCAGCCGCGTGAAACCTCCCTGGTGGCCGAAACCAGCCAGGAAGGGCACGGGTCCAATAAACAAGTGGCGGAGCTCATAGCTCCTATGGCCTTGTCCACATCCTCAGGAGTCACCGGTTCAAACCTATCCCATATAACCGGACTAAGACCTGCCCCAGTCATCTCGGCCTGCACTGCCCAATCGGAGTCCAGGTCTGTCCGAATCTGAATGACTTTATCCGCCAGAAACCGAGAAAATTCCTCAGCTCTACCCTGCAAGGGGTCTCCGCCTTCCTCCTTAGCCAGAAGGGTGCGGGTCACCCTAAACAGGGCGGCTGGGCGGGAGTCAGCGGACGCAATAAGAGCGGAAAAATGCGAACATTTTGCTGCCCTTATCGCCACTAAGTAAGACTTAATGAAAGTTCTTAAAAGTGTCCGGTCAGACTCAGCTTTACTAGATCTCCATCGTCGCTCTAGGCGTCTCTTGTGGCGCTTCATCTCCCGGAGTTCCTCAGTAAACCAAGGAGCCCTCCTGGATCCACTTCCACGGAGAGGTCGCAAAGGCGCAATCCGATCCAGAGCCCCCGCTGCCGCCTGATTCCAGGCGGCGACCAGAGACTCGGATGAACTGTGTACCAGGGATTCAGGTATCTCCCCAAGTTCCCTCTGGAATCCATCGGGTTCCATTAGGCGCCTGGGGCGGAACCACTTAGTCGGTCCCGCCTCCTTGCGGCTTTCCTTGTGGAATCCTTGTGAAAAAGGCTTTCCTTGTGCAATCTGAATGTACGAATCTTTATAAAACCCTGTAGAAAAGGCCCTTCAGGTTGAACATAACAGAACTAGAATTGGCATATTAATTTTTACTTATTTTACTACATTTACTACCACCACACTCAACTCATTTCTAAGTGGCTACTTCCATGCTAAGGTTAAAAACAAAGCAAAGCTTCACAATGAAATAACAAACAAAAATAAAAGCTGCACTGAACAGGTTTAAAAAGCTTTCATGAAACTCCATGTTCAACAGCTTCCTGAAAGCACCAAGGAGGGTATCAGTCTGAGGTGGTTCCATAGGACTGGTCTTGGCACCAAAAAAAAAAAAAAAAAACCCAGGGCTTCCTTGCTTTAGCTCTTTTATTTCCTGATGATGGAGCACAGGAATATTTTCCCTAGATGATCTAATAGGGCAGGCCAGTGCAGATTGGAACAGACTATCCTATAGATACCTAGGTGCCAAGTCATCAAGGGTTTTACAGCAGTAATCAGCATTTTAAAGAGCTGGTGATTAGTGTTCTAATTAAATTGAAGAGTCATAAACTAATCCATCAGAGTGGAACCTCTTAAGCCTAAAACAAGTAACATATATACAGCCTAACTAGATCCTGGTTTAAAAGGAAATGTGACTGAACCCTAGGAAGTTTACTCTCTAGTCAAGATACCAGGGACTAAACTTAGCATATTAAATTAAAGCTAATAGGATCTGCTTCCAAGTAAAGAAAAACTTTCTAAGATTAATTTGTCAGTCCATCAGATTTAGCACAAAGGTTCAAAGTTTAATAAATTACCATGATTAATTATTGTATGACATAGTTTGGAGAAGTGGTTAAGGCACCTGGTTGCAAATCAGGAGACTGTGAGTTCTAGTCCTACCTTAGACACAAAGCCAGCTAGGTGACCTTGTGCCAGTCCAGAGGTGGGTTCCAACTTACTTCGCTGCCGGTTCGCTCCCTCCTGCGCCGCAAAAAAGCTGAAAAAAAGATGGCGACCGCATGCACAGTGCCGGAACTTGACTTCTGCGCGTGCTCAGAAGGATTTTTTTTTAAAGTAAAAAATAAAATAAAATAAAATAAAATATGGCGGTGCCCACGGACCGGTACCGGTTCGGTGACATCACCAGCAGGTCGATACCGGTTCAGGCAAACCGGTCCGAATCGGGAGGAACCCACCCCTTGGCCAGTCACTCTCTTTCAGCCCTAAGTAGACAATGACAAACCACTTATGAAGTATTGCTAAGAAAATTATAGAACTAGTCCAGACCAACATGGAATCACATACAAAAAAAATTGTTAATTATATGCAGTGGTAGATTATAGAACACCAGTTTACTGTTGCATATTTTGCAAAGGGAAACATAAAAAAGGTCATTTGTGTTTTGTATTTCAAATGGAGAAGACTCATGCACAACTTCGAAATCTAATTTTAAGTTACTTGTTCAAATCAAATAATTTGTTTAGAATTTTTTTGTATTCAGTCTTGAGAATTTTGCAGTGTAGACACGATATTTCCCATCAAGGTCCAAAAGGGTTTCATTTCTTGATTATCCATCCATGACTTATTTAGATATCACTTGCTGATAACAATAATTTGAGAGAACTGTGGCCGGAATGCATTTCTTATAGATTTCTTGAAATATTTGAATGGCCTATGGGAAATCAGAAACAGAACACAGAACTGGCCCGTTGGTCAGTTTTAAAATTGACACTTCTTAAATAAAGTAGTTTCCAAGCTTTAAAAACTTGCTGTTTTTTAAGTTGCTTCTAGTAAAATTAAGAATGTTATAATACTTCTAGATCCTTGTCTATCATGAATCATTACAGCTAGAAGATTTGCTTTTATATTGTAAAATCTTATTTAAAAATAACTTGATAGAAAATCTTGCAATCTAAATAAGATTATTTTAATAGAACTGCTGTAACAAGAGAGATATTAAAATAAAAAGGGATTTGAATTAAAGTCTTGGATTTCAACATGTTTTGCTACAATTTGCTTTCCTGTGTTTTCTTGACTAAACAACATTGGTTGGTTTAATTGGATGGCTTAGTCCAGTGATGGTGAACCTTTTTTCCCTCGGCTGCCGAAAGTGTGCTCTGATCCAGCATCACTCTTCTTAAATTCCCATAGCACACTATATACAAAAATTAAAATGTTAGTATAATTCTCTTACTATTTAATCACAATATAGTAGAATTCTTTGAGAATGTCAGTTTGGTGTAGTGGTTAAGGCAGCAGGTTAGAAACTGGATGGGAGTCAACTGAGTTTTACTCCTTTCTAAAGCCAGCAGGCCTTGGGCCAGCCACTCTCTTTCAGCCCCAAAAAGCAGGCAATGGCAAACCACTTCAAAAAAAAAAACTGGCAAGAAAACTGCAGGGGCACACACACACACAAACAGACGTGTCATTTACACTATTATGTAGTTATTTCAATAAAATACTACAGAAATGCCAGTTTTTCTTCCAGTGGAACCTAAGACAGTTTGAAAGGAACAACGATCTTAAATAAAACTGTCAGAAGAAACCTATTTATTCAAAACGGTCAATTAAAAAAAATGGAAAAGAGATCCCTAAAAGCCATAAAACCGATATTCTAATTCCATTCATTTAGTTATTAAGCCCCACTGAATTGAGAACGCAGCCTTTCGGAAGCCCTTACGAACGATGGACCTCCTCACCCAGGATCCCCAGGAAAGTCGCCTTGCAAGGCTGCATTACGAAAGGGCACGGAAGGTTCTTCCAGAGCGAAGCCATACTGACGTCCACCCGGATGTCACTCGCATCTCGCCGCCAGTCCCGCATTAAAACTTTCGCGCGCTTGGAAGGCAGCGGCTGCTTCAGGGCGCCGCTGGGGGTCGCTCACCTCCCCTTCGCGCGAACCTCGCCTGCCGCAGCAGAGGTGTGGAGCTAAGGAGGCGGCGGCGCAGCCCCGCCCCGGCCGACTCCCTACCGCGAGGTCATTACCACGCCCCCTGCTTCTGTGAGGCGGGGAGGGGCGTGGTCGTCCTTGCTGCAGGCTGAGTTCCTCGGGAACAGGCTGCTTTTCGGAGGAAAAAGCCGGACGAATTCCAGCCTGAGCGGGAGCCTGAGAGAGAAAGCGCTGGCTGGAGTTGGGCAGTCCCAGAAGCTGTCCCTTTTCTCTCTCTCTCTCTCTCTCTCTCTCTCCCGCTTGCTGGGGATCGAGAGGCGCATCTGGACGGAGGCGGGGATTGCCTAGAACGAGAAAGGTGCGGAGAGGCGCCGTCCCGCTTGGGCTCCTTGGTCGGAGTTGGCTGTTGTGGTGTGGATGGTCTCGCGGGTATCCTTATCCTGCTTTTCTGCACTCTCTTCCTTCAGGTGATCCGATTGCGGGGCTGCCCGCGGCTTGCTCTTCTGGTTGCCAAAAGAGGGGCTGTGGTGGGGGGGAGAGACTGTGAGAAGATGCATGGTGATGGGCACAGAGGGGCTTTCGGGGGGGTGGAAACTGGGGGATTTCAGGAAACCAGTGGTCACAGAACGAAGATTTGGCGCCAGAAAGGGGGGGAAGGAGGAGGAGCAGGGACGATGTCTCAGAGCCTTCTGGGTTAAAGGTCTTGCTAAGAGGCAGCGCTGGCAAAGGAAGCAGAAAGCTGCAGTGATTTAGGCAGGGACTTTTGGAATAACGGGGGCAGGTCGACTTTGGAGAAGACGGGAAAGGAGGTGGTCTGAGGGGAGGAAGAGCAGGGGACCGCCGAGAGGACCGTCTTTATTCTGTGGTGCATGGACGACAGTTAAACTGTTTGCGGACAGGAAGCAGGAGATGGAGTGGCATAAAACCTTGCAGGGCTGAAGAATGGGCTTCAGGAATGCAAGATGGGATCAGGGAGAGAGAATGGGAATATAGAATTGGGGGCGAAATAGGAGGGACAGGGGCTGAGTATATTGGGTGGTAGGGAAGAGGTAGGTGGTTTGGATGTTGGAAGAGCAGGTGAGATCTGGAGGGACAATTTAGAGTGGATTTCCTGAACGTTTAAGTGAAGTTGGGTAAGAAACGTGTTGCAAGGATCTACACTTTTCTGAGAGGAAAGGTGCAAGCTGTTTCTGATTTTCTCCAGGGAAAGTTGGATTTGGATTACAGTAGTTAGTTCTCTGGTGTCCTTCTCTTGCCTGCCTGGTCTTTGTTTGGTCTCAAGGACTCTGTGTGTGTGTGTGTGTGTGTGTTCTGTCCTTTTGTGTGTGCATGGTGCCTGCAGAGGGATTGAAACCAGATTCTAGGATTTCAGATTTCAGTCTGTTAAACCCTGAAGCGACTTAGGGTGTGCTTCCAATTTTTGATCCTTAAGAGTAGCTTTGTTCAGGATATCTGTGCTTGATTGGGGATTTGTTTTAGTAAAATCCAGAGGTAACAATTTAGTTGCAACAAGTTCTCTGTTGGCTGAGCTTCAACATGGCAGCGAATAAAGTTGCTGCTGCTGGCGGACTCTGTATTCTGCCTCTGTTTTTAACTGTGATTATCAACTTCTTTGCAAACAGAAACTCCATTCAGTAAATAGCTGTTCACAATGACTTTTGCAAGCCTATTCTTGAATGGGGGTGCAATTGTGACAAAACACTTACCTGTTTTTCTGTGTCTCTTCCAGAAGTTCAAGCTTTTTTCCTTAAGAAAGCAAATATATAATTTCTTCCTATTGCCTTCATTGTATTAAGATATACACACACTTCTAAAGTGCAGCTTTTTTACATAGCCCACTGGGATAAGATCAGTTCTATTCATTATCTGAGAAAGGATGGTTAGCCCAGATGTGAGGGGATGTTTGTCAAAAGGAATTGAGGGGTCATTGTTCTTTAGTTGTGTAGTATGTAACACTGTCATGAGATCATTTTTCAAGAGCTCTCTCATTCTCTTCCTTCCATAGAAGAATTTAAAAGATTAAGACAGGCTTGCAATTAAGTCAGTAGAACTTACTTGCCCATCTGTTCACACTTGTGTCGTCATTTAGTCCATTCTGCCTTCCTGTAAGAGAATCAACTACTCTTCATTTTAAGAAGATTTCCCTAAAGACTATTCTTTGTTGTAGGAAGACTGCCAGATGATTTATAAGCAATTTGTTTATCAATCATGTCTAATCATGATCTGTGTTACCTCCTTTAAATTGTTTCTGCTTGGAGCTCTGCCTGTTTTCTCTATTTCATCCAGTTGGCATCTTTTTGTCTTCCATAACTTAGTGGAAATTCATGGATTGAAATCTCTTGCATCAGTATCTCAAGCTAGGAATGTTGCAGACATCCCTGGGAAATGAATAAGGCAGTAATGAAACATTTCAGCTATATTTGTGACAAATTAGTAAAGGGGAGAAGTTGCAGAACAGGGAAAGTAAACTAATCAAGAGAAGACATGTTTGTTTATCATTTGTAAAGAAGATTTGTAGATGGGTCTTTGCTATTTATCTCATCACAACTGTCAGATGAGTTGGGCTGAAAAAGAGTGGCTGTCCAAATGCTAAATCAGCAAGCTGCATCAATTTGAACTAGCATCTCATTGATCCAAGTCCAGTACCTTAACAGCTATAAATTTGTCTTCTTTCCTTTTGAGGGTAGCTCATACATATTATAGATTAATAAGTTAGAAGTATGTGCCATTGAATTCAATAAAGCTTGTTTCTCTATAATTGTGCTGAAAATGACTGTTGAACTGATTGCAATACATTACATTTTATCCTATTTATTGTATACTCTATAAAGAGCTCCTATCCTTCAAACATTTATTACTTAAAAAGTGATGACTAGTGATTGCATATTAAGCTGTAGTGTGATAAAATTTGGTTTAATATGGACTGAGATATTCTTGTAAAAACAGTATAAAAGAAATGTTACTGTCCAGAGATGTTAACTTTTAAATTTTTGTTTAGGGGGAAGAGCTACAGTAGGTGGGGATGATGCTATAAAGTTGTCATGCATAGGAGGGGCTAAATTTTCTAGTTTGTTTTTAAAAGCTTGTTAAGTGCACATTGTGGATTACATAGTACATTTTATTTGCTTTCCCACCATTCTTCATTGACAAATAAATCTTCTGTTTATCACTACTGTGATATTGGAGGAGGGTTCATAAGGCTACAAAAATGTGCTTGAAAGCTGCAAGTTGCCTACCCTAATTTTAAAGGAAAATGAATTGTGAAGTTATGTGTGAAATATTTGGTTTGTATTATTGGATTACCTAATGCAATTTGAGTAATTAGTTGCATTTATAAAGAAGAGTTGCCCAAACATATTAACTTATAGTTACATATGCATTAATATGTAACCACCATATTGTTCATTTTTGAGGTAAGCAACTTTAGACAAATCAGAGCAAAAGAGTAAGGTATAATAACTCACAAGGATTGAAGCATAAAATATCGGATCAGATAAGATGAGCCTGACCCTGCTAGCCTTTTGTAAAGCATTGCATGTACTTCAGGTTCTAAGGGTCAGGAAGGACGTTGGATGGCCTGTTGAGCTGTCTCTGTTAATTGTTTTGTTTGGGTTTATGCTTAGTGACCTTTGTAGGTTTTTAAAATTCTTTGCACCTTATGTATACATGCATGCATGCATGTGTGCATGTGTGCGTATGCATAAATATATGTCTCTGTGTTTGTGTGCAGCTGCCCAGAGTCACACTTGTAAGTTGGGCAGTCATACAAAGAAGGAAGGAAGGAAGGAAGGAAGGAAGGAAGGAAGGAAGGAAGGAAGGAAGGAAGGAAGGAAGGAAGGAAGGAAGGAAGTTCATACTAAATAACTCATATTTTTCTTATTTCTGCAAACCATTATTGCTTCCACAGTTCTCATACACTGTTTTTTGTTCTTTAAAATCATTACCTTTCTCTTTTTGAAGATCTCATCAATACTATCCAGCCACAATTTCTGTCTTAATTTTTCTTGATTCATTCAATTTGCCTTCATTAGCTCTCTGATTTGATTCTCATTCATTCTCACCATTAGGATCAGACTACTTCAACATCCTTTTTTTTTGGGTACTGGCCACTCATTGTTTAATTCAATTTAGATTAATTTAGCAGCCATTCATTCTTGATGAATGAATTTGTTTTACCGTGCATATTTCTCAAGTACCCCATTCCAATTGCATTCAGTTTTATGTTTTTCCTGTTATAAATTAAGTCTCATTTTCATAAAACTAGTTGGCTGAATTAAAAGAACAATATCATTTGAATACAAAAATATGCATGTTTTCAAATTCCCAAATAACACATCTTACCACCACATGTTTTTAAGATACTTATCCATAAATACATTAAATAACCAAAGGATATTATATCTTATCAAATATCTGCTGCAAACTCCATGTAGGTGTCAGGAAGGGCATTTGGCCAGTAAATGCTCAGCTCCATTCAGTCGCCCCAACTCTACTCTGAATCAAGGGATTACAGGGTCATAAAAAGAAAAAGAAAAACCATATTCTTATTGTACACACTGAATGACATTGGAGCATTTGCTAGGGATATAATTTAATATTACCCTTGCTTTACACCCATTATTATGCCATTCTTGTCATATTCAACACAGCCTTCAATTCCATACTTACACACAAAAAAAATTATCATTGAAGCCATTCACTTTATCAGATGCTTTCTCTAAATCAACAATAAGGTAGTACACTTACTTTCTCACATTCATCCATTTCTCATTTACCTGCTAAATAGCAAACATCTGGCATATACATTCCGTACCTAGTAGAAAGTTTTACTCTACTTAGTGTGCAAATTTTGCTTTTTGGCATTTTTCAAAACCTTGCAGTCAGAATTTTGCCCAACACTTTCCCAGGCTCCATTGACAACTATTCCCTCTTAGTTTTCTGCATTCAGTTCTGCTACCTTTGTATAGGAGAATAATAGCACCATTCTTCCAATCACCAGGCAAAGTATAGTCTTCATGCTTGTTAAACAAGTTGTAAAACCACCTTGTGAACAAAACACATCCATATTTTAACATTTCTCCAATTACACTGTCTATACTTTCAGTCTTTCAATTGTTTATCCTTATAGGATATATGATTTTCTTTTCACAAACATTTAGATATCTATCTCAATTCTAATTTTTGATTTGTCATTATCGTTTATATTCAAATACCTGATGGACACCTTCTTAGTATTCTTTCACTTCAGTTTTACCCAAATAATCTCACCCCTTTGTTTTTAATTTTATTCACTCAGCTATAATTCTTACTCCTTTTCACTCATGTCTTGCTTCTTTTAACCATTAGTTGCCTGCCTTCTCTACATTCTTTGCAATTATCCTTCTATATGTAAGAAATAAAAAGATAGTTGTAAAGAATGATCCTTGTCAGCAATTCATTCCAGTCACAGTATAATGGGAAGGATGCATAGATCTTACAAACTATACATTTCACAATTGATTGCCTTCACTGCTTATTTATTTTATAGGAAAAAGCAGTTAATATCCTTTAGCTTCAGCTCCTGAAGATCAGCTCCTCTAGATTAGCTTACTGCTATGTTTTTCTCTAAATATTATGAATTAACTTTTGTTCTGAGACAGTGACTGTTATTGTGTTCTGTAAAAAGCTGTTTCTCCTGAAATATAGTATACAGTAAAGAAGGTAGTGTCCTCTTCATAGTATCGTCGATTGGAATGAGACTTTTAGATTATGAAGGCCAATATTTTGCTCAGTGTAGAAATCTAAATTTAAGCATTACTGTCTACCCTCCCCTAAAACATCCAAGAAGGGAACCATCTGTCCCAGTGATTGAAATATTGTCCAATGTCTTTTATTTTTAGGATTTCCCCCCCAAAAAACTCCCAATCAATAATCTTATCTTTCTGTTACATAAATTCATTATCCCATATTCTACACACTGGAAGGGGGAGGTGGGGGGGGGTGCGGGAGATCTTGACTATCTTCTGTGCAATACCCTTTCATATACTGGAAGAGTGCTAATTATTTGACAAATTTATATGGCCACCAAACTCACTCAGAGGTGACTTTGAGCAGCTTACAACATTAAAAACCCACAACATGAAAACCCATACTATTCCTCACTATGGCAGCAGCAACACAGTTATTATATATCTTCAATCTCTCTTCATAGGACTTACTTTCTAATTCTCTGATCATTTCACTAAACCTCCTCAAGTTTCTCTGAATCCTTCTTAGAGGTATTTGATGTGTGATCTGAACTATAGCAGAATGCAACAGAAGAATAATTATTCCACACAGTTTCAAAACAATACTTCTGTTGATACAGGCCAAAATTGCATTTGCCTTATCTAGCAGAAATGTCACACTAATGACTCAAATTTGATTTGTGGTTGACTACTGTTGACTACTATATTTTTCTTAAACTGTCTTGGAACAGTAGTGCAGGTATCCTGCATTTGATTTTTGTTCCTAAGTTAAGAACTTTGCATTTGTCTTGGTGAAATTTCATCTTGTTGCTTTTAATCTATTTTTGGGACCTAATATGTTCATTTTGAATTTTATTTCTGTCTTGTAGTGTATTCACTGTCCTGTTCAGTTTTGTATCATCTGCAAATTTAAAAAGTCTTCAACCTCTTCCTTCAAATTGTTAGTAAAATATTAAAGAACACCCAATTTACCTTTTGACTTTTGAAAGCATGTTGTGAAAACTGTTTCAAAATGGATAGGAATGGCTGTTATACAAGATTTATATTAAAAACAACTCTGGGCATATGAGCACATTTCTAAATAAAGTACCTGGCTGCAATCTCCTTCCATTTTTATGGGAACCCAGGGCATTAAAAAAAATAAAAATAAAGGTGAAACTGGAATAGGCCACATTCCCCCATCCATTCTTTTAAAACAATAAGCCTGGCATTTACTTGAATATTTTAATACGTTCAAAAGAGTATTCCATACACCAGTGGTGGGTTCCTACCGGTCGGTGTGGAGTGCAGCTCCGGTAGGAGCCTGGCGATGATGTCATTTTATGGCGCTTCTCCGCGTCCTGAGCTGTCGGGTAAAAGCCCTCCCACCTGCCCTTGTGTGAATACTGACCTTTATTCTTCCTCTGAAGCACAGCTAAGCAGCTCCTCAGCTGTGTTTTGGCTTGTAATGTCGTCCTAAGTATGCGCGAAAGTGAAATCGCCCGATGGAACACAAGTTCACTTCTGTGCATGCTCGCGATGCGCACCAGTAGCAAAAATAACTGGAACCCTCCGCTGCCATACACATACAGTGATCCTTGACTTACAACCATTCAGTTCTTGACTCTTCAAAGTTCCATTGGCACTGAACAAAGTGACTTATATAGTTCCCGAATTTTGTTCATATGGCCATGGGGATGCTGCAAAATTCATAAGTGTGAAAACTGGTAACTAGTTTTTACACTTACGACTGTTGCAGCATCCCTATGGCCACATGATCAAAATGTGGGCACTTGGCAACTGGCATGTGTTTATGACAGTTGTACTCAGGGGTGGGTTTCACTTACCTTCGCCACCGGTTCGCATCACGTTTCGCACGCTCGTGCTCGCTACGCTCAAGTGTGAGTGCGCATCCACTCGCACAATTTCACTTCCGCACATGCTCAGAAGGTGGATTCAGCCCAAAACACAGCTGAGGAGCTCATCAGCTGTGCGTCGGCGAAGAAATAAAGGTCAGTATTAACCCGGGGGTGGGCAGGAGGGCTTTTTTCAAAGCACAGAATGCTGTGAAGCCATCCAAACACAGGAAAATCGGCCGAAAATTCAGAAAAAAAGATGGCGGTGAGCACGGATGGCACAGACAGAACCGGATCCGTGACGTCAAAATTACGTCACCAGTGGGTTGCTAACGGTTCGAGTGATCTGGTCCGAACCGGGAGGAACCCACCCCTGGTTGTACTGTTCCAGGGTCATATGATCACCATTTGCAACCTTCCCAGCCAGCTTCTGAAAAGAAAAGTCAATGGGACAAGCTGGATTTACTTAACAACTGTGTGATTCATTTAACAATTGCAGTGATTTGCTTAGCTGCAGCAAAAAAAAAATGTAAAATGGTGCAAAACTCACTTAACAACTGCCTTGCATAGCAATGAAAGTTTTGGGCTCAATTCTGGTCATAAATCAAGGATTACCTGTACTCTTTTTTTTTTTGAAGTCAAGTTTTTTTAATTTATATATAAGTATTTTGAAACAGTGTGTTGTCTGGGCATTTCATTTTACAGCAGAAAAAACAACAACCAGATATACTGATAGTAAGAATAATAATAATACATGTAATAATTATAACCATATTTATAATTATATTAGCTTATTTATTACCATATTAATTCTATTAGCATACATAGTTATAAAGCAACGTTCATATTTTACTTACACATAGCAATGCTCTTTCTTCATCTAATTTCTACCTCTAACCCTTGATAAAGCCTATTCCATGTTAAATAATACTCTGTATCTCCTTTATCTTTTAGTTTCAATGTCAATCTATCCTTCTCTGCACAATCCAGTATTTTCCGAATTATATTTTCATCTGGATCACCTGTACTCTGTGTCAATTTTAATTCTTTATTCTGCAAGCATTTCTGTCATGAGCTACTGTGATGTTCCATCTTTTCTGGTTTTATAATTACAATCAGAATGAAATAATTGATTTTGGAGGAAAGTTGAGATCCTGGAAATCATGATTTGTAGTAGCTGGCCCTCAAGTTTATTTCTAGTTTTACATTTTAGAATGACTTCCCCAGGAAAGTGTATAGCTACAGTGATTCTAGGACAAATGCATAGTCAATCAGTTTTATGTTTCAAGTAATTTTTTGGTACATAGTATTTTATCCTTGTCTGAGGAGTTAAAATGGTCTATTTTTGTGTGCTATGCCTAAGATAGTTATAATTTTATTATGACACATGCATCTTCTATGCCAGTGGTTCCCAACCTGGGGGTTGCGACCCCTTTGGGGGTCGAACGACCATTTCCCAGGGGTCGCCCTGGCATCCTCAGCTCCCCCCCTACTGCCACAAGCCTGGCCATATGGCGCCCCACAACCCGCGCCCCCACCGCGCCCCACCCCGCTGCCGCCATTTGGGTTCTTTTACCCTCTGCGAATGCGCAAAGCGTTCTGTGCATGCGCAGAGGGTAAAAGAACCCAAATGGCGGCGGCGGGGGTGGGGCGTGGCATTAGGAAGGTTGAGAACTGCTGTTCTATGCAGTCTTTTTTATATCTAACTTCTCAATTATTGCTTAGTTAATTGTGTTTTAGGTTTTTTCAAAACAGACAAACCCAGAGATATTAGAAGTTATTAAAGTTGCTGTATTAATTTTTTAACAATGGCAGTGCCACTTTCATACTTTTGCTTTGGATAACTTGTAGAGAAAAAGCACTTAAATATTTTGATGGAATGTTTAATGATTCTTTTAAACACTCTTCAAGTATTCATCTGAATTTTTGGAGGGCTTCACACTAGGTAGGCAACAGAGTCAGCTCTGTTCACTGTTCTTCTCTTGCCTGCATGTAGCATGTGGCTATATTAAACTTTTTGTACTCACACAGATTTAGGTAAGTATACATTCCTCTATGTAATCTGAGATCTAAATACACTCTTCCATATAATTTGAGCAAAGTATTGGATTGTATGGAGAATCATACTTTCGTTCAATGCAAGGTAAGTACACTACCCTGTCAGAACATTCAGCTCAACAGGTGGAGGTTGGGAGTGGGATAAAGGGGAACATTATTCTTTGCACAGATTGAAGCCCCTCAGATGTTCAGACAAAAGCGGAAGTGAACTAAACCAAAATATTTTATTCCAATCCATGTAGGAATAGCCCACTTCTCTCCTTTTGGGATTAAGTAGAGATGTACAAAGACCTAAACCTAAAGGGCCAATTAGGGACAGATCATGAAAAAAAATGGACGATACAGTATGTTGTCACTAAGAGTTGACACTGACTTGACAGCACATAATCAGGGATGTGTAGCACTTTAAATTTTAAAAAGCTGCTTTGGAGCACACAATGTTTCACACATAGCCTCTCTCTGCAAGTCTTAAAAAAAAACAGCTGCTCTTTAGAGTGGCAAACAGATGCTTTGTGCATGCCCCTGCGAGTTCGTGTATCCCTTTTGGGAATCAGATCTGAAGCACGACACAGCCCTAGGACTAAGTTGCTCTTCGCAATTAAGGGTTCCTCATTTTTCATCTTGCACACAGTGCAGCTGTTCACGTAAAAATAACAAGAGATGGGGCATTCTACCCTTCTGAATCTTCTAACTGGACTAGCCATTTTGCTGCAATCACAACAAGTCTTAAGCAGTAGAGCAGGAGTCACTTTGGCAGGTTCTTTTAAACAGTTTTAAAAGTCACCCATGGTAGCTGTGTAAAAATACCAGCAGCTGCAGGGGGTAGGGATAACAATGACATAGTTAATATAATGTGACATAATATAACATGAATAACAATAACAAAGCATAGTTACTGACTTGGGATGTGGTGATACATGACTAGATAATTCCGTAATGAACTTCAGATAGCAGAAGGAAGTGGCAGATAGCTACCTATTTCTAAGATCAATAGGATCTTACACCTTTGTTTGCTAATCAACACATGCAAAAATGCTAAAGGAATTTGTGGAGTTGTTAAGCCTGCATTTTTAAAGTCATTGACTAAGTCCTAGCTATCAGCCCAATCTCTGGAAGGAAAGTGAGATAAGAAATACCATTGTGATCTTACTATATTCAATATATTATCATGCTGAAGTATTTACTTCATTTCTATCCACACTCCTATAAATATTTCCTTTGAATACTTTATGCATAGCCTAGTGATGATATGACAGTTGAGTGTCATCAACTTGACTCTTATGCCATGTCTGGTTTACTCATTAATTCAACCATCTCGTGTTAGCTGCAGATACTTGAATTTATCCTATTTTCAAGCATTCAAACTTCTAAAATTGAAATGCCATCCATGATGTACATAGAATTGAATAGGAAAGAATGCTTTTGAGTCACAAATAAAATATTAAACAAGGGATATGAGATGCTACATTTCTGGTGGTCACTGAGAATTTATCCTTGTACAGATTGATTTATGGCTAATTTCTGGTGAGATTTTAACTGAACTTCCCAACTATCTCAGTTTTCCATTCTCAGATATTGATCTTTTGGCACTGTTGCAGTGAGTGATTTTATCTTATTAATAAAGGAGATCCGGGTTGGTGTAGTGGTTAAGGCTAGAAACCAGACATCATGTGTTCTAGTCCTGCCTTGGGCACAAATTTAGTTGAGTAAATTTGGGGCAATCCCTCTCTCTCAGCTCCAGAAAGAAGGAGGTGAAGGCAAATCACTTTTGAGAAACCTTGCCAAGAAAACTCCATGGACTTGTCCAGCAGGGGCGGGTTCTTAATTTTTTTACTACCACTCTGTGGGCATGGCTTATTTTGTGGGTGTGGCTTGCCAGCCATGTGACCGGGTGGGCGTGCGCCTCGGGAGCTTGGCAGCGGCCGGAGAAGCGGGGGGGGCATTGCCCACCCGCAACGCAGTCCCCCGCAGCGGGAACAGCAAGACCGCGGCAGCAGTTCTTCTAGGAGGCTCCATCCGGCCTGAATGCTTCTCCCCATTCGATGATCCTAGGCTCCTGCCACCTGTTCCCCCTCCCCTCAGCAGCTCGAGAAGCCTCAAATGTGCAAAAATGCCTGGGATCATCACCACACGTTTGTGGCTTCTCGGACTGCTGAAGGGAGGGGAATGGAGATAGCTCCTGCCGCCCATTCTTTCAGAGTCTCACGCGCTCCCTCAGCCATCCTCCCCTGCTTGGACTCACTGTGGGGTAGGAAGGCAGCGAATGCGCAGTGCTGGAAGCTCGGCTTCTGGGCATGCGCAGAATTTTTTTTAAAAAAATGTAAATTTTTTTTAAAAAATGGCGGCGCCCAGGCACTGGCAACCAACCGCACCGGTACTGTGATGTCACCAGCGGGCCGCTACCGGTGCTATAGAGTGGACCGCACTGGTAGGAACCCACCACTGTTGTCCAGGTAGTCTCCAAGAATCATTGAACAGAAGAGAAAAACAACAAAAAGAGGAATTTAATCCTCTACCAATCTGCTCATTTATTGCACACAATTCCTGATGACTGTAACTATGATTAGCAGGTGAGCTGTTTAAATGAAACTGCTGTCTAGTCCTTGGGGAAAAAACATTTTCCCCATATACATCTAATGTGAAGAAAAGGAAAAGAAGAGATATACAGTAATCAATTGCAAATGACTTACTCTGATTCTAGATTGCAGTTGTCATAGCCTAATTTCTCTTTATCATTTCTCCTTCTGAAAACAGTGCCCTTTACTAAGAAGCTTGTTTATTTATTTCTAAAAATTGTTCTGATGATTAAGGCATTTGGAAACCGGCCAAACAAAACCCTTCTTGACCATAAGAACTATACTTTCCTGGAAAAGATCCTAATGTTATAAAGCTAAGAATTGTTTGATATTGTAATGATAAAATTATAAAGTAATGTGAAATGGACGTCTGTTCTTTCTTTCTTTTTTATAAACATAGTAGAACTAGTTAGTATTGCTTTTAATAGTGCATCATTGTGCTGGTCTTTGACGGTAATAAAGACTTGATTTGAATAGTGCACCATTTTTTGTTTGCTTATTTGGGAAGGGTAGTAAAATACTCAGGGAACATGTGTCAGCTGATACTGAATTTTAAATAGTAATCATATGGTTTAATTATAAATACAAACCATCCCTGTGAATTTAGCATATTGTGTGATCATTTTAGTTCAGTTAATCATGGATTGGTGAGTAATGAAAAAGCAACCTTTACATTACATATTTCATGGCTGAATTTTGCTGTTAGTCTAACCTGGTTTAATTTTGAGATTAGCCACTGTTTGCACTAACATTTTGTTTGTAATTCAGTGTGTCATGCATGCGCAGGTAGGGCTTTTATTAGCAAAATTTCTCAAGTGTCTGTGTACTTGAGCAATTTGATAATTGCTAGATAATTTTTATACATTTCCAGTGTTTGTTGGCAACTTTAAGATATGTGGAACTCAACTCCCTGAATTCTGGGATATACCAATAAGAAATACTGATTTCTGAGATGTTTTAATAAGATGTAGGAATAAAATAGAATACCATATTACAGTCTGTGACCATTATAGGTAGATTGTATGCTGTGATATTTGCTGGGTATTATTTTCATCTGATATAATACGGGAAGGGCAGAAAGAGCTTTTATTCATTTTTCAAATCATAGTTTCAGCTATCTATTGAAGGAAAAAATCTCAGTATTGAATATTGTATTATCTTGTAGGAATGAGATCTAGCCTAAAAAACAGTATAACTTAATGGTACAGATTGGCTGAAATGTCATAACTGGTGTACAACTCCTGTCTCCTCCAGTCCTTGTCTTACTAGTCATGTTAAAAACACACACACACACACACACACACACACACACACAAAATTTAGAGGTCACCTTGCCGAAAGCAACTATGAGCGGCTCACAATTTAAAACATAAAATCTACAAAGTACAAGATAAAATATTCAATGTTCTGTGGATGCCGGATAAACTACACTTAAGAAGTAGAGCATATCTATCTTACCTTGAGGGTTGGATGAACAGCCTTATTTTCAAGGCTTTCCAGAACACCATCATAGATCTGGGGAGGGAGGCAGGGAGGGGAAATCTCATTCCAGAGACCATATGTATTTCTCTTCTGCAACAGGAATTCAAATGCAACCTTTGAAGCGCAGATCAAAAGCTAGATTGCCATTTAGCTTTAATCTTAAAATGGTGTAACTTAAACTTTTCTATCTCACAGTATTGTAAGAGGATAGAACAGAGCTGAAGAGCTCAAACCTTGTGGTTGATTCTTTTCATACATATCGTTTAAATGTAACCATCGTGTGGTGGTAAGACTAAAAAAAAAACCTACAGAAACCATCAAATGAAGAGAATTGAAGTTTTGTACTTCTAATATCTGCAGGCATTAGTATTATATCTTATGAAAATGGCTTTCACACTCACTCAGTAGAAGATAAAGCTGGGGGAAATATTTTTATCTGATGATTTGTAGCCACTAAAAGGCTGAATCTGCTTTAAATTAGCATTCTGAAGATGTTCCTAAACACCTTTAGTCAACATTCCTGAATGTCGATGGCTATGCCTCTATTTTTGTTTTGGTTTGCATTTGAATAAGAACTGTTCCACTATGACACTGAATTAGTTTAATGGGGTTTAAAGAAAAGCAGCTCACATGTATTGATCTGATTGATCTTATTTTCGGTTAGTTTTTCCTCCGCCAGCTTAAGGAAACCCTTGCAACCCTTTGTTCTGGTCTGAACATTGCCACACAGATGCTGTGGTAATTCTTGAATTTTTTTAAAGGCAAATTCAAAGAAACCCACAACACCATTGTATGGTGAATACTGTTAATAATGTTAAAACACACTTTGCCTGCAACATTTTTCTTAAGAGTTCAAAATATTCTTTTGTAAAGACTGAAGCCATCTGGCCATGTGATTTGACTGGGTTCATCCAGTGACATGAAATATTTTTTTGCAAAGAGGGGGAGGGAGACCCTTCGCTCTACCAAAACCTGAAAAGTTCAATAGCCAAAACAACTACCTACTGCAGTGTTAATATAAAAAACATGCACATGGATTTGTAGAGCCTTAGAATTAATAGGAATCCATAAGGCCATTGAAGTTTTATTATTGCAGAAATCTAGGCTAAACAGTTCCAGAGACATAGCTGTCTTGCCTAACTTGAACATATCTAATGTTAGGAAGTGTTTTTTTAAAAAATATTCAATTGGAACCCATTATCCTGTGTCCTGCACTCAAACAACAGAGAACACAATGGAAATTCTATATGATTTCCTTTCAGGTAATATATATATAAACATATCCTTTAGTGACAGTAACAGAGTAATAGAGTTGGAAGGGACCTTGTAGGTCATCTAGTCCAACCCCCCCCCTCAAGCAGGAGTCCCTACACCATTTCCGACAAATGGCAGTCCAATTTCCTCTTGAAAGTCTCAAGTGTTGGAGCTCTCACAACCTCCGAAGGCAAGCTGTTCCACTGGTTGATCGCTCTCACTGTCAGAAATTTTCTCCTTATTTCCAGGTTGAATCTCTCCTTGGTCAGTTTCCATCCATTATTCCTTGTCTGGCTTTCTGGTGCCTTGGAAAATACCCTGACCCCTCCTCTCTGTGGCAGCCCCTCAAGTATTGGAACACTGCTATCATGTCTCCCCTGGTCCTTCTCTTCGCTAGACTAGCCATGCCCAGTTCTTGTAACCGCTCCTCGTATGTTTTAGTTTCCAGCCCCCTGATCATCCTGGTTGCTCTCCTCTGCACTTTCTCTAGAGTCTCATCTTTTTTGTAGTGTGGTGACCAAAACTGGATGCAGTACTCTAGGTGTGGTCTAACTAAGACTTTATAGAGTGGTATTAGTACTTCCCTAGACCTAGATTGTATCCCTCTAGTAATGCAGCTTAGGGTTGCATTGGCTTTTTTAGCTGCTGCTGCACACTGCTGGCTCATATTTAGCTGGTTGTCTACTAAGATTCCAAGATAGTATTTCTTCATGAGATTTAATTTAATTTTTTGATCATATATATTGCCCTTTTCTGATTTTTTTTCAGTTTCTCCAAATCTCTTTAAAAATATGGTGTCTCGTACTGATCACATTACTTTAAATGGTGTCTGATCAAAGTAGAATAAAATGGAACTATATTGTAGTGAAACCACAATTTACTGGAGCATAATGCAGTGGATTTGAATGCAGTGGATAACATTTCTGCTGCAGTTTGTATCTTTGTCATCATAACAACCTCCCTTTTATGGAACTTAGAGCCCACATTGACTCACATTGCTAAAAATATTGACACAACCTATAACCATGTTGTGGTTGGAAATAAGTAACTTTACTTATGGTGACTTTATAGGTAAGAACTAACCATGCTACCCTGTTAAGCACAGCTTCTTTCAATTGTTGGATGTTCAACTTTTGCGCCAGATTTGATGTTTGATAATTAAAACAGTGAAAGGTTGAATGTCCATTATAACCTTATTTTCTAAGACCATAGTAAATAAGGTTATAATGGACATTCAATCTTTTACTGTTGTAATTATCTCTTGTGGGCAAGAAGAGTCCAATTTAAGATCAGCCCTTTGTTTCAGATTTGTATTTTCTAGAGCAGTGATGGCGAACCCGTGGCTCGTGTGCCACAGGTGGCACGCGGAGCCATATCTGAGAGCATGCAAGGCGTTGCCCTATGTCAGCTGGCCAGCTGATTTTCAGCATTCTTTTTGACCATTTTCGTTCTCCCCACGGTGAAAATGGCCCAATGGGCCAACTGGAAGTTCATTTGTGTGCTCACCCTCAGCTTCCTTTTCACTGTCAGAGATCTTCAGTAACTTCTTCGGCTTTGGACAGTTGCAGCCAGGCCTCTCACATCTCGGCCCATTTCTTCTGCATCCAGGAAGGCTTTCCTGAAGGCCTGTGTAGCTGATAACAGAGCTCTGGATCGATCCGGAGCTCTGTTATCAGCTGCAGAGGCCTTTCCTAAAGGCCTTTCCTGAAGGCCTCTCTAGCCGATAACAGAGCTCCAGATTGATCTGGAGCTCTGTTATTGGCTAAACAGGCCTTCAGGAAAGCCTTCCCGGCTGCAGAAGAAATGGGCCAAGGTGTGCGAGGCCTGATTGCAACTATCTGAAGGTAAGTAGTAGGGCAGCTCCACTTCCTTTCATTTCTGAACTTCCAATTGGCCTGTTGGGCCATTTTTCGCCGTCCCCAGGCTTCAGGAGGCTTTCCTGAACCACGGGGAGAGCAAAAAGCAACCCAACGGACCTACTGGAAGTCATGCGGCTTCAGTGATGCCTTTGTGCATGCATGAGGGGGCAGCGTGGGGGTGTTGTGCGCATGCGCAGGGCATTGCATTATGGGTGTGGGCGCGCGTGCGCGCACCCTTTTGGCACCCGAGTTGAAAAAGGTTCACCATCACTGTCCTAGAGTTTCACTTCAGTGTAAGAGGGCCTCCACTATTCCACTGTTATTTTGGCAGGGTCAATTATTCAAGGATCCATCTAAGCCTTGCAAAGAACCTTTAATAGTTCAAAGAGAGAGGTTTCATATGTGCTAATGTGGGAATGGGTACAACAGTGTGACTCATCTTAATTGCTGTGGTTCTAATGTATTGTAAGATAGGATTTTATTGAAGAAGAACAGCATCCCAAAAACATGTAATGTTCCCACTACCAGGAAGCAGAGTTTGTAAAAATACAAATTTAGGAGAAAAATATGAAACATATTTTGGTGGCTTGCATATTCTTTGCATATCTGTGGTTTGCAGTACTGAATGCAAATCTATTTAGTGCATCATTAACAGAAACCAACAAGATATATAGCACAAAATATTTTATCCTGATCCGAGCAAATGTGTGCTGGGGGAACACATTTCTTTGATTTTACATTTATTAATTATGGGTTGAATTTAAAGTAAGTTATTTCTATTTTACTCCCACTGAGTGAGTGCATACATGAAAACTCTGAATTGATTCCTGCGCTATTCCATAATATGTTAGTGCTGTATGTTTTTCTTTGCTGTACAAACTATTTTTCATTGAGAAAGACATCCATGATTCATTGAAGAATCCGTTATAACATAAATATTAATTGTCTCACCAATACCCACAAATCTGTGTCATACCAACAAAGTAAAATATATGAACCCAATCACTCCTGTAATTCACTTCCCTTTAGTTGGCATTTCATTATTCTTTTCCCGGACTACAGTTTGTTTGCATAAATACTAGACCCTATGCAGAGCATAAATTGAAGCACTTTGAAGTGCCCTCAGGGTCCCTACTCAAAACTCTGAAGTGATTTTAGGGCATGCACACACATGATTATTATTGAATAGAAACCAAGGGATGCTTTCCTTGTTGAATGATTTATACACCTTTATGTCATTTCGTTGTATCAGAATAAAATTCAGGTACCTGATGAAGAACCATAAATGTATTTTAATATAAACAATAGTAAATATAGTCTAATTTTACTCCAGCAAACAAGTCTATCTCTCATTGAAAAATTAATGCACTTCTGAGATGTGAATATTATGGATTTTTGTAAGGGCAGATTTGTGGATTTCTTTAAAAGTATAAAATAAGATTCACATGTTTTAAGATTGAATATTCCAATATGAATACTTCAGGGGCGGGTTGCTCACTTACTGATACGGGTGCGCTCTGCGCGCAACTTCACGTTTTGTGTGCGTGCATGCTCGCTACACGCACATGCCCTCTCACGCAATTTTGCTTCTGCGCATGTGCGGAAGCAAAATCTCACCAAAATCTTGCAAGGGGATGGGCGCGTGCACGTGCGATTTCAGTGAGATTTTGCTTCCGTGCGTGCGTGTAAGCAAAAAAGTCCAGAAATTCTTAAAAAAAGATGGCGATGTGCGCGACGGACCGGCGAAGACGGCACCGGAGCGGTCGTGTGCAAATTGCGCAATCGGCCGCTCCTTACCGGAGCTATGCACCAGACCGCAGCAGTAGGAACCCACCACTGGAATACTTACTGTAAATTATAGATATGTGGTCTAATAATTTGCTGTTTTTTCTGAAGCTGAATTGAAGGAACAGCTAAAAATACAACTAGATCAGGGGTGTCAAACTCAAGGTCCACGGGCCAAATCTGGCCTGCGGGGTGCTTAGATCTGGCCTGTGGGGCCGCCCTGGAAACAGCAAAGGACCTGCCCAGGGTGGTTCTGCCAGCAAAAACAGAGCTCAGGGAGGCTGCGCACGGCCCACCCAGGCTCCGTTTTCAGCCGCAATGGCCTCCTGCAGCCCTCTGCCAGCAGAAATGGAGCCCGGGGAGGGCTGCTGGAGGCTGTCACGGCTGAAAACGGAGCCTCGACGAGTGACGTCAAGCTGGCCATGCCCACCCTGGCCACGGTCATCCCAGCCATGCCACACACCCCGGCCCCCTGAGGTAAAACACAACACTGATGTGCTCATGAGTAGTTTTGCCACAACCATAGAAAATCACTTAACATACATGTCCTTAACGTAACATACAACGTCCTTATGTCCTTAACATAAGGTTAGGATTTATATATGAAGAGCATAGCCAGATACAGTCAGAGAAGGTGAGGAATATCTAGGGATTTATTTACAATCCTGGATTGAATTTTTATAATTATTGCCTTTACTTTCTCACTCTTTTATTGAGTTGTACTAAAATGAAAGATCAAAAAAGCAGTATATGCGCCAAGTCAGAATTTTAGAGGTAGTTCTGAATTTACCAGTTAGTGTTTGGGGTTTAGGCATATAGTCTTCAAGAAAATAATTGCCATGGGTTAGGGTTAGGGTCGGTCTGCAGTTACTAAGATGTTATGTAGAGTCTAAACTTTGTGAGCAAATTGTGTAAGACTGTAAGTGTTATTTCATGATGGTCCTTTTTCAGAGATCCTGAGTCAGTTCTTCAAAGCTACTTGTTATTATGCTGACTTTACTTATGAGACATATTGTAATTTTTGCAAACAATAATTTATAGAAGTAAGGATATCAAAAATTTAATAGTTCTTTGAACTTCTGTGAACAGCTTTTTCACAACTTCCATATACGGTAGTAAAAGCAGACAGTGGAAATAGTTATTTTCTGACTTTGAAAGCTATCCACATCCATCTTCTCATAAGCAATACTTTTACAAATTTTATTTCCATGTTTTGCTGTGTGCTAGAAATATCCATTGTAGGTCTTCATTCCTCCATTGTGTTAATTTGAATGTTATATTAAATGTTAATCTCTCTCTCTTTCCCCCCCCCCCTATAGTAAAGAAAAATGGCAAAAATGGAGGTGAAGACATCTCTTCTTGACAATATGATTGGGGTTGGAGATATGGTGCTTCTGGAGCCTCTTACTGAGGAGACCTTTATTAGCAATCTCAAGCAACGCTTTGATCACAGTGAAATATACGTAAGTATGCTATAAATAATTTCCATACATCAGTTTATATGGGATTCATTTCACAGAAAGGCATAGATTGAAAATTCTAGACTGATATATGAAATGGTATTTTTTCCCAATATTACAAAAATAAGATTATTAAATGTGTGATATATAACTATATGCTGAACTGTAGATCTATTTTAATGACTGTAATAGATTGAGTCATTTAATCTAATTAACAATTGATGCATAACTACTATAATTCCCCTTGCTGTGTCTTAGTAAAAAGTATTAATAGTGACATATGGCTCGTGAGACTGTAAAACAGAATGGGTAAAGATGAGATTAGGAGACCTAAATACAGGAGAAAAGGAAAATCTAAGTGGGAATAATTGGAGAAGAAAAAGGGTGGTTTAGGATTCAATTTAAAAGTAATTATCATTTATCTATGCAGTTTCATATTTTTTCTTCATTACGTAGCTTGTATAGAGATAAAAAGATGCTATTGTTTCTTGAAAGCCTATTGAGCGATTCTCATTTGGGTTTAGTATATCACATGAAGCCACAATGTTGTTCGAGAGGTTCTTTTATTCAGAGCAGTGGGTTTCTCAATCGTGGTTTTGCTTAGCATATTATGCATGCTCAGCCAATTATGATTTGCAGAGCAAATCACATTGTCAGCTCCGGTTCAACATGATATGCGAATCCAGCATTTTTCCTTTTCTTTTGAAGTTCTTTGGAACTTCATCTGCTGCCTTAATGCAAATTACAGAATGGCTACCCTCTCCAGAATTACACTTAACCCTCTTTTAAAATAAAAAAAAATTTTTTTGTTTAGACTTGCCAAAGAGAGGTTGCAACATAGAATCCTCTTTAAATGTGATTCTTTCCTTTGTTAAAAGAAAAATGTCCGTGTCTGAATATCATAGTCTTTCTTGGTTTAGAAATAGTATGAGTCTCTCCACTCTTCACCTCTCTACAATTAATTACCATCATCTCTTTCACTTTGATTTGGAGTTTACAGTCATCCACTGAAAAGAGCATTAACTTTAACCTGGATTACATTCGCAAAATTGCTTAACGTTCTCCTGTTCATTCCTCCTTATATGAGAATTATAGCATTATATGCTGTACTTCACTTTGTTTTCAAAACTTCATTCCTGTGGTTGAAAGGATTGCTTAGTAATAAAGGAGGATTGTAAGAAATGTTACACTTCTGCATATATATTAAAGACATGGGAAAGTCAGCATTATTTTCTAAAACCAAGTCAGCATTTTATAATTGCTCAGGTTACGTTTTCTACTGTTGATTTGAAATTTACAATAAGGGTGTCATAGTCAAGGCAGATTACTCTGTCAAAACTGATATATAGACATTAAATTAAAATGCATGTTTGGCCATAGCTGAGCTATGCTAACTGCCAGCAGTTCGATCCTGACCAGCTCAAGGTTGACTCAGCCTTCCAACCTTCTGAAGTCAGTGAAATGAGGACCCAGATTGCGGGGTGGGGGGGGGAGGGGGTGGGGTGTAATATGTTGATTCTGTAAACTGCTTACAGAGGGCTGTAAAGCACTATGAAGTGGTATATAAATCTAAGTGCTATTGCTGTTAATATGCTCATAATCCAGTTACTCATAATGTAAGAATAATTCTTGTCAAACTTCCTAGAACAGTGTTTCAAGACCATGAAACATCAAACAATGTAAAAAAATACATTACATGAGAAGAATATATGAATGTTCCTTTAAAGAAGGAAATTATTGTTCCTATACAACGTATTACTCTTGCAAATGAATGTCCTTGGCTAGCAGTGACTGATCAGGAAAGATATCTTGGAGTAACAATAAACAGTTCAATGAAGGTGTCAGTACAGTGTACACCTGCTTTAAAAATGACAAGAGTATATTAAGGATAATAAGAAAAGGTATTGAAAATGGGGATGACAATATCATAAGATCCTTATATGAATCAATGATGTGATTGTATCTGGAATATTCTGTGCATTTCTGGTCACTGTGCCTCAAAAAGTTATAATTGAGCTAGAGAGGGTTCATAGGAGGGCAACTAAAATGATCAAGAGGGTGGAGCAACTTCTCTGTCAGGAAAGGTTTGCAATATTGGGCTGTTTAGTCTAGAAAGGAGGGGAATGTGAGAGGACATAATTGAAGTGTTCAAAGTTATGCATGGTGTGGGTAAAATGGACAAAGAAAAGCTATTTTCTTCTCAAAATACTAAAACTAAATGTCATCCAATGATGATGAACCCTGAAAGAATCTGGGACAGAAAATGGATTTTTTAATATACAATGCTTAATTTAGTTTTGGAATTTACTGCCCCACCGCCCAAGAGATAGTATTGGCTATCAGCTTGGCTGGCTTCAAAAAAGGATTGGACCAATTCATGGAAGTCCTAAGAATCAATGTGTGTTAGCCTTGATAGCAGTGTGACTGCCTTTGAAGGCCATCCACTGGAAGACTAGTGAGTTTCCTTGTGTTCTTGAGCTGTCCTTGGTGCTCTCTGAGCGTGGTTATTTTCTTGCAGATGTTTCATTATCCAAACTAGGTAACATCATCAGTGCTAGGGGTTAGGGTTAGCTAGCACAGCTGGACTAGATAACAAGGGGTCCAATCCAGAAGGGCACTGCTTATGGTCTTATATTTGATGCATCAGTTATAAATCTTAACAGGAGGTATGAGCTTATATAAGGTGGCAATATCGAGTGCAGTTGTTACAAAACTTTTAGCTTATTTCAAAATTTGGCCACGACTGCTTTGAGTGGAGAAAATTCTCTTTCACAAAGGTCCATATGAAGGAAAAGGTAAAGAGTATACAGTATCTTTCACTTAAAACCTCCCCCTCTCCAATTTTTTTTATGTGAATCTCTGATACATTCCAACGCGTCTCGTTTAAAAATAAAATACTTTTTATGGTGGTGAAACTGAGTGAACCCAAACCCCACAAAAATTATCTCTTGGATGTTAGGACCAGCTTGTGGAATGGCTTCATGTTTGGGGAGGTGGCAATGTGCAGGGAAATTAATTACTGTGCCTGTTGTAGTATGAATTTTTATTATTATTTTAGGAATCATTTGCCTTCCAGGTAGCAATGAATGTTATGATGAAAAGTTTTGTCCAATGGTATGGTTCTTCATTCCTCCAGGCTTTCAAATAAGTATTTAAATTCCTATCTTCAGCTCTTGGATAAAAAAGTAAACGACGAACCAAACTACATACTGTATACAGTTGATTTGGTGACCATTCAAGTTACAATGGCACTGAAAAAAGTGACTTATGACCGTTTTTCGCACTTACAACCACTGCAGTATCCCCATGGTCATGTGATCAAAATTCAGATACTGACTCCATATTTATGACGGTTGCAGTATCTGGGATCATGTGATCACCTTTTGTAATCTTCTGACAATCAAAGTCAATGGGGAAACCAGATTCACTTTAATAACTGTGTTACTAACTTAACAACTGCAGTGATTCACTTAACAACTGTGGTAAGGAAGGTCGCAAAATGGGGCAAGATTCACTTAATGAATGTCTCACTTAGCAACAGAAATTTTGGGCTCAATTGATATCTTAAGTTGAGGACTACCTATATCTGATTGACTTTGCGAATAATGTCAACTCATGTCCTCAGCATAGGATTAATGATTAAAACAAAATCCTCAGTGATGTTAAGAAATGATGTTTAATTGCCAAATAAACATAATGTTTTTTTTTTCAGTGAGGTGCCACACTACATGTTCCCTTCCTAATTTACAACTTTTATTTTCTAATTAATGCTATAAATGTAAAGACATTTGACTGGAAAACTGACAAACAAACCCTGGAAGATAAGCAGCAGGAAATGTAAAGAAAACTGCATGTATTTATTCACCAAGAGTTGAGCTCAGCTCAAGGGCATCTTTGCAATGTAAATTTTATTACTGCTTTCTTGTCTTCCTTTGTCACTGAATATATTTCTTTTATCTCCTCCCCGACTTCCCTACTCTAAGTTATAGTTCATGAAAATATTGATAATTTGTTTAACTGAAAAGTTTCAAATGTTGGAATTTAAATCTTTGGTTGATGAAAGGACAAGAAATACAAATTATACATACATATTGTTTAGAACGCTTCACCAAGGCTCTATGAATTCATAGCTATTCTGCTCTGCTTCATGAAAACAGAACTTTACTATATAAATTTTTTTCCTCACTATCACTTACTCCAAAGTTTCCTTAAAAAAAAAGATTAGAACAGGAACCTTCTGTGCATGTGTGTTATGGCTAAGGGCCATAATTTTTCAGTGAACATGATTGGTTCTTTGCCACTTTTCTCACATCTACCACCAACTATGTAAACAATCTAACTGCTTTTCAGTCTCATTTAAATGTTAAAGTCTAATTTGGGGAAGGAACGGTGCACGAGCCAATGAAAAATAAAGTGATTCTAGTGTTCTTGCAATGTTATAGTGTTCCCTTTTCATCACCTCTCCTTTCAAGGATTCATCGTGTTTTTGAAACGGGTAGAGATGGTCTTGTGTTTCTAGCATTAAGATGGATTCTGTTAATTGAAGTACTGAATGTGCATCTGTAAATCGTATTTAATTTTTACAACATCTGTCAGATATTTGGCATAAATACTGCTTTCACTTACCTGGAATCAAGCCCAAATTGAACAGTAGGCCTTACATGATTGATGTTCCTAATCATGAAATATTTATCCTAGGATTGATTTACTTTTCTTTGCTTCTCTTAGTCCTCTTTCCCCTCCTGTTTGTTAATGCTATAAGGTAGCTGCGTCCAATTTCAGATATATTTGGCTCTAAGGTCTTGGTGAGGTATCATGGAATTGAAGTCCCATATATCTGGAGACCCCCACTTAGGGAAAGCTGGTGTTACTAAATTGCCAATTTAAAGTTCTTTAGAAATAGAGTACAAATACTTGCATAATTTTAATACATTCATAAAATAAAAAAAGATTGTTAATTAATATGATAGTTTAGGAATTGCAATTTAAACAAATGAAGGTGAATTGTAATTTAATTTGTTTACAGACTAAGCTTTTCGGTGTAACCTAATTTATGATTTTTTCCTGGGGGCTGGTTTGACTCAGTCAAAATACACCTCCCTTTGCCATTGATCAGCTTTATTCTGTAATCAGTTTATTTCAGTAAAAATAATATAGACGGGCTTGGGGAGAAATGTAATGCAAATCAGTATAGGAGTATTATAAACAAATATAAATCACCTATACATTTTGCTGTACAGTTCTTGAATTAAATGGGGACACATAAATGTGTATACTAAATAAAGGAAGTCACAGGTATTGATGGAAATAGTATGTTATGGTTTCGAAAAATTGCAGAACAGTATTTACATGCAGAAATAGTACTTTCAAATCTATATATATTAGGGAAGATATTAGTAAAATATATATTTCTTAAAAGAAACGAGCAGAAAACTAGTTCAATGTGGAAACGGACTAAAGCAGCTTAACATTGGAAAAATAAAAAAAGAGAATTTAACAAACATTAACAAATTGCCCATTCCATAGTACGAGATTGAGTAATGTGTACTTGAGGTGGGTGGAAGAGGAATAATATGACTTAGTTTTCAGGCTGACTCAGCCTAATCCTAACTAATGTAAAACAATCCTATAAAGTAGAGACTACAATTGATTTAAGAAGCTATTATCTGTGAGGAAGATGGGCAAAATCTGATGAATAAATAAATAATCTTTTTAACCATTTATTACTGATAAAAAACTATTCCATTAAGCTTTCAATGATGTAATTGAAAACTATTTCAGCTGTAGATAAGGATGATAAGATTTGTACTTTTGGACTCAGACAACAGCTGTCTGAAATTATCAGGTATCCAACAGCGGCATGATTTAAGCATGGTTGCCAGATCCACATATACCAGGCTTACTTTGAAGGTCTACCTGCAAGGCAGTTCTTGCAGAAAAGTCAGGATTCTTTTCAGATGTTCTTCTCGAAATATTTGCAGAAAGACAGGGCTTGTCCCTTAACCACACTCATCATCTCTGCATTTAAGTGAGAACTCTGACATATTCATTTGAAGGCACACAACTGGGGCAATGATAAAGCAGAACTTGGACAATGTTACTATTGTGTAGGCAAATAAAATGCTGTCTGAAACCATATGCTCCAGATTGGTTGTAATGGGAACTGTAGTTCAGCCCAGTTGGAAGTCACAAATCAATTTTGTAATGAAATTTTGATTTTGGGTTTTGCTGGTTTAGATAGGTTGTTATAGCAATGACTAGTATATATATTATTATACAAAAGTAAAAAGTTGAAGTTTAAATTGGATCAACATCTGTCAGCTGTGGCTAGGGGGACCTTTGCTCAGGTTCGCCTGGTGACCAATTGCGACCCTACCTGGAGAGGGAGGCCTTACTCATAGGCACTCATGCCCTCATCACCTCACGGCTGGACTACTGTAATGGGCTCTACATGGGGCTACCCTCGAAGAGTATCCGGAGACTGCAATTGGTGCAAAATGCAGCTGCGCGAGCTGTGGTGGGTGTTCCAAGATACACCCACGTAACACTTATTCTCCGCCAGCTGCATTGGCTGCCCATTAGTCTCCGGACGCAATTTAAGGTGTTGGTTTTAACCTTTAAAGCCCTACATGGCTCAGGGCCAGGTTACCTTTGGGGCCGCATCGTACCACATACCTCCCGACGACCAGTTAGGTCTCACAGAGTTGGTTTCCTCCAGGTCCCATCAACCAAGCAATGCCGGTTGGTGGGGCCTTCTCCATCCTATGAGTAGCCAGCAGTCAGGATGGGTTGTCTCCGCCTACCAGCAGTCGAGGACCGAGTCACTTTTTTTCTTAAATCCCCTGGATCCGCCCTCTGGGTCCCCAGTTATGACTCGTCCTCAGCAGAGCAGGACGTGGCGAAAACAGCTCATCCCAACTGCTGGTTCCTCCAACAACTTACAGACATCGAAGAACATCAGGTTGTACTGGATTTGATTTATTCTTGGTTGATCTCAGCTGAAGAAGTGAGCGAGGGGAGTGTGGCAAGCGATTGTGGCTTTCAGGCTAGGCTGCCACGTGGGGCTTTGGGCTTCATGCCTACCCCCCCCCTGATTCCCCCCCCCTCCCCCCAGCCGGGGTTGATCGCTCCGCGGCTGCAACCAGGTTTCCGGGCCGTTCGAGCTTGCTCCGGCTCTGGTTGTAAAGGGCTCATCCCGTGGCCGCCCCCTCGCTCAGTATTTATAGGAGCGATTTGCCGCTGAGGAGAAGGCGCGCGGCAGCACTTTGATTGAGCCGGCTGCACCGCAGGGAGCCGCCTGCAGGAACATCGCTCGAGGCCGGCTCCCACCTTTGAATTTGGCGCCATTCTGGAGGCTCCCTTCCAAACGATCGGCAGCGCCTCCAGAGGCCCCTCTAGGATCGCTCTCTATTCCCTCCTTGGCCGCGAAGGGAAATCGAAAGCAGAAGTCACCACGAGGTTTTGCTTGCTCACAGCCGGCTGCTTGCTCTTCACATCGGCTCAGCTTTAGCAGCTTTAAAGGCAATCTGCATACCCTGGGGGCCTCTTTTCTCATTCTCCCCTCGCATCAAAGGCAGGAATCACCAACGGATCTTGGCAAAAGAGGGGGGGGGAGAGGCAGCCCTGCAATCAGGGCATTTCTAATCCCCAGTGAGTTCTTTTCTCAGTATTTAAATGGCAAAAGGAATGCCCCCAGCCTCATCTAAACCAGGGGGGAAAAGAAAGCATAAAACCAACCGGCCAAATGATGATGAGGCTGCAGCCTCTTCTTCTCAGGCCAGCAAGGCTGCAACTACTAGGGCAGAACAGCGCAGAGACCGTGCCCTACAGAAGATTCACGACAGGGCAGCCAATGCAGGTGCATCCCAGGCCTCTGTTTCCAGGCCTGAACAGATCCTGGACCTAGAGGCCACAACCCTGCCCCAGATTTCTCCCAATCTCTGGGGTCCAGGGGGATTGGGAATTTCCTCTCCCACTCCACAACTTGCCACACCTCAGGAGGGCACTCAGAGCATCCAATCTACTCTGCCTCCTGCCCAGGAGGCAGCCCAGCCACCCCCGCCTTCATCTGTGGTCCAGGGGATTGAGCCTTCCTCTCTTTCTGCTCCAGCTCAGGGGCCACCGGCTCTCCCCTTTGACCCGGCCATCATTCAGCAATGGATCGCCTCAGCGGTCCAATCCAGTATTACTGCTAACCTACAAACCCTGGCGGCTTCTCTGCCTCCTCTAGGCTCTGGCACTTCCTCTCCCCAGCTGGATCCTCAACCAGGAACCAGTGCTGATTTCCTGGCAGCGGATCAGTTATCCAACATTTCTGAAGAGGAGAATCTCGATGATTTCCAGCTGAACCAGATGGACACCATGGGTGACCTATCAGAGGATGAAGTCGCTGGTCCCTCGCAACCACAGTCGGCAGCTCTTTTCCCGCCGGGTTTGTACAAGTCCCTGTTAAGCAAGGCCAGGGCAGCTGCCGGTCTCTCGGCCCCTGTAAACCCGGCACCCGCACTAAATACTCCATTAGGGCCTATCTTCTCTTCGGTCACCCCGGAACCGGATTCTGTGCCGGCACCTTCGCTATTCATAGATACAGTAAGAAACCAGTGGGCCGCTCCGGCAACTGGACCTAATCCATCCTCTCTGGAACGTCAGTTCTTCAGCGTAGCTTCCGAACTAGGGGACATTCTTGAGGTCCCCTCAGTGGATCCCCCTGTCTTGGCGCTTCACGCCCATACTGCTCTTCCCAGTGAATCTGAAGAGAACCTCAAGCCTGAAGATCGGAAGGTGGAACAGGCGCTGGTGCGCGCGCACCAGGCGGCGGCCTGGGCCATCAAGGTGGCGTCCACATCCTCCTTTTTCGCCAGAGTGGCTCTTCTTTGGGTGAAACAGTTGCAGGATCTTATCCCTGACACCAACATAAGGGTGCATCAAGACCTTAACAAGGTCTTTGCTACCTGCCAATTTCTTGCAGACTCCACGCTGTACACATCCAAGTTTGCATCTAAGGCGATGGCGTCTACCCTTGTGGCCAGACGAATGCATTGGCTGAAACAATGGCCCGTGGAGACTCGCCACAAATGGCGTCTAGCGTCTAAGCCTCTCAAGGGCAAACAACTATTCGGGGATTCCCTAGATCCATTTCTCATTGAATCCAAAGACAAGAAGAAGATCCTACCATCGCTCTCCCGCAGAGGTCTTCCTCGTCAGACCCCCTACTTCAGGCGGCCCTTTCGCCACACTGACCAGGGATCCAGTTTTCCCCGGTCCCCAGGTCAGTATTCGGGCAGGTTCCGTTCCCATCAGGACAGGGCCGGGAGGGGAAGACAATTCAGGAAGAACTTCCGCGGAGGTGCCGGCGGGCGCCCCGCTAAGAGAGGGAAATAGTGGTTTCTCCCCCACGGCTGCTCCCATTGGGGGGCGGCTGAAATATTTTGCTGATTGTTGGGATTCAACAACAGATGATGCATGGGTTCTAAACACGGTTCGTCACGGCTTGACTTTGGAATTCCTTTCCATTCCCCCCGGAGCCTTCATTCGGTGCCCCACGGCCAGGAACCCCGCCAAACGGGCTCTCATGGCCGAGGCGGTGCAACACCTGCTGGATATTAGAGCAATTCAGCAGGTGCCCCCTGACGAACAATTCCAGGGGTTTTATTCCATTCTATTTGTGGTACCCAAGGCTTCAGGGGGCTGGAGGGCAATTTTGGATCTCAAACGGCTAAACCGTCACATAGTTTACAAAAAATTCCGGATGCATTCTTTAAAATCCATCTTGGCTTGCATCTGGCCGGGGGACTTCATGGCTTCCCTGGACTTGACTGAGGCTTATTTACATATTCCCATAGCACATCAGCACCGTAGATACCTTAGATTTTGCTATGCCAATCAACATTTCCAATATAGGGCCCTTCCCTTTGGTCTCTCTTCTGCTCCCAGAGTTTTCACGAAGGTCCTCTCCGTCTTGGCGGGTCACCTTCGGGCTCTCCCAATTAGGGTCCAATGTTACTTGGACGACATTCTGGTGCATGCCTCTTCCGAAGCGGTCGCACGGCAGCACCTTCACACTGTCACCCAGGTTCTCGCTGCCCACGGGTTCTCCATCAACCTCGCTAAAAGTCAGTTGTCCCCATCGACGTCTATTCTCCATTTAGGATCTATTATTGACTCCTCAGAGGGTAGGGTATTTTTATCCCAGGAGCGACAGGTCAGTCTTCAGGCCTTGGCCGCTCAGGTTCAGGGGGCGGTTTCTTCCTCCCTTCTTACCTTATCCTCACTACTGGGCAAAATGGTCTCTTGCATCTCCATTGTTCCTTGGGCCAGGTTGCATGCCCGTGAATTGCAGTGGTTCCTTCTTCCGTTTCAGAAGGCACACCTCGGATCATCTCTCCACAAGGTCCGCTTGCCCCCTCCGGTTCGCCGTTCCCTCGCCTGGTGGCGCTCTCCCGCTCTCGCAAAAGGTACCCTGTTCTTTCCTCAAGACCCAATCACAGTTACAACGGACGCAAGTCTGTCCGGATGGGGCGCCCATTGCGAGGGCGCCACGGCACAAGGTCTGTGGTCAGAGGCGCAAGCCAGGTGCTCCATCAACTGGCTCGAGCTGCACGCCGCCTTCCTCGCGTTGAAGCACTTCCATCGCATGTTGGCAGGGTCCCATGTGCTCCTGTTAATGGACAACATCACCACCAAGGCGCATGTCAACCGCCATGGGGGCACCCGCTCCCGGACCCTGATGGACGAGGCGAGGAAGATCGGTCTTTGGGCGGAACGGCACCTCTCGTCCCTGACATCGGAACACATTTCGGGGGTAGCCAATGTCCAGGCGGATTGGTTGAGTCGGTCAACGGTGGACCAAGCCGAGTGGCGCCTGGATCCGTCAGTATTCCAGTCCATTGTGAACAGATTCGGCAGTCCTCTAGTGGACCTCTTCGCGACGCCAGAGAATTCTCAATTACACCGCTTCTTCACCAGATACCAGACACAGGGGTCGGAGGGGACCAACGCCCTCCTCTGCCGCTGGCCCGAGGGGCTCCTCTACGCCTTTCCTCCTCTACCCATCCTACCGCTGGTCCTCCGGAAACTGATTCAGGAGGAAGCGGAGTTAATCTTAATTGCTCCGTTTTGGCCACGGCAACCATGGTTTGCCGAACTCGTGGATCTCTCCATGATGGCCCACTGGATATTGCCCCCCTCCCGAACCTTCTCAGTCAGGGGGCGATCTTTCACCCGGACCCCAGGTGGTGTCAACTGACCGCCTGGCGCTTGAGCGGAGCGGCTTGAGGCGGCAACTCTACGATCCAAATGTCATTTTTTACATCCAGGCCTCTCGCCGCCCGTCCACTAACCGTATCTATTCCGCGACCTGGCAGGCCTTCTGCTCTTGGTGCGCATCTCAACGTATCTCTCCCCTCAACGTGCCCCTTCCAATGGTCCTACGCTTCCTCAAACAGGGTTTGGATAAAGGTCTTTCCCCCAACACTCTACGCCGTCAGCTCGCGGCTTTGTCCTCTGTCCTGTCGTGCGGTCACTGGGACTCTTTGTCCCACATACCGACCGTCCGACGATTCTTAAAAGGGTCACCAACTGTCACCCTCCCACGATCCACAGGTATCCCTCCTGGGATCTTCCTCGGGTCCTGCAATCTTTGACGGAGGCTCCGTACGAACCGTTACGAGAAGCTTCCCTCCGGCATCTATCCCTCAAGGTCACGTTTCTCCTCGCCATCACCTCGGCTCGCAGGATTTCTGAGCTCGCGGCTCTATCTGTCCGGGACGATCTCTGCATCTTCCACTCTGACAGAGTCGTCCTCCGTTTGGATCCTACCTTCATTCCGAAGGTCAACTCACCCTTTCACCGCGCACAGGAACTCATTCTGCCATCCTTTTGCTCCTCCCCGTCCCACCCTTCCGAGCGGATTTGGCACACCTTGGACGTCCGCCGGGCACTGCGCATCTACATCAACCGCACGCGCCCCTTCCGCCGGACAGAAGCGCTTCTTGTTACATTCTTGCCCCAATCAATGGGCCTCAAAGCGTCGTCTACTACAATCGGGCGCTGGATCAGAGGGGCGATTGCTAAGGCTTACGACATGGCCGCAATCCAGCGGCCCGCGGGCATCACGGCGCATTCTACGAGAAGTGCAGCTACTTCAGCAGCCTGGGCAACTCAATGTCCATTGGAGGACTTATGCAGGGCGGCGACCTGGGCTTCGCCTACCCCATTCATACGACACTACAGGATTGACAAGTACGCATCGGCTGAGGCGGCCTTCGGGCGGAGGGTGCTGCAAAGAGTACTCCACAACAACGCACTCTCTTTCTGTCCCCCCCTTGGGTAATACTGCTTTGGTATGTCCCATCCTGACTGCTGGCTCCTCATAGGATGGAGAATGAGCGTTGACTTACCTGATACGCTCTTTCTCATCAGGAGGAGCCAGCAGTCAGCTCCCTCCCTGTTATCATCACGTTGTTGGTTGCATCACTCCGGAGAGGTCTCGTTTTCGACCAGGGAGGATGTCGTTTTCCGGACGTCAGTTCTGACTGTTTCTCCATGTTTCATTTGCACGGTTCTTTACCAAAAAAAAACAAAAAAAAAACAGCAACAACGAGACTATTTAGTTTACCTTTATTTACGACACTTCATGAACCAGTCTACAAACAGTTGGGATGATGCGTCATTTGGATCTTCAGTTTTCGCCACATCGAGTCTTCCCTTCGGATTCGTCATAACTGGGGACCCAGAGGGCGGATCCAGGGGATTTAAGAAAAAAAGTGACTCGGTCCTCGACTGCTGGTAGGCGGAGACAACCCATCCTGACTGCTGGCTCCTCCTGATGAGAAAGAGCGTATCAGGTAAGTCAACGCTCATTCTCTGTGGGAGCCCCGTCTCTCTGGAACCAACTCCCCCCAGAGATCCGGATTATCCCCATCCTGCTGGCCTTCTGTAAAGCCGTGAAAACATGGCTCTTCCTGCAGGCAGGGTGAAATACAGCTCAATTCCCCTTGTACGAATGATGATGCGTTTTAATTTTTGTAATCATTTTAAATTGTCATTTTTATGTATTATGATTGTTCTTTCCATTGTTGTATGCCGCCCTGAGTCCTGCGGGATGTGGGCGGCCTATAAGAACAACCAAATAAATAAATAATAAATATCTCCTTCTACCGCACCAAAAAGAGTCAGAAGTCAATGTTTTTCCCTTTCTTTTCCCGTTTACCATACATTTTCCTCTTTTCCTTTTCCTCCCCTACTTTCCCTTTTTTTTTTCATTTTTTTCTTTGAATTTCTGTATTTTATATTTTGATCAACTAATAAAAATTTGAAATCCCTAAAAAACAAATCAGGTTTTTTTATTCAAAAAGTTTTATAAGTACAAAGTCCAAACATTTTTCTCTTTTCTCCCCCCCTTCCCCCCTAACCCCAACCTGCCCCCTTACCCTCCCCCCCACCCCCCGGACTTCCCAGAGAAAGTACAGGGCATAATATTCAATAAAATAAATTTAAATTAAGTTAAAAGAAATTCTTAATTTCCACATTTTTAAAATCTTTAACTCCGAATTATTCAAAACTGTTTAGAACATAATCAAAAAATAGAAAATAAAAATAATAATAAAAAATAAAATAAAATAAAATAAAAAAGAACATATTATTAATCCAACATCATACAACATACCATCTCAAGCTAGTAATTTACCTCACTAAACATCTATCTTTTATATAATCTATATATAAACTAGTGAAAATAAACATTAAATATTTATACCTATTCAAAATGCCTAAATATTTAAAATATTCTATCAAGTTGCTAATTCCAGTATTTTAAAAACTAACCCCTTATACCTCAAAAACCTTAAACTTAATCATAAAATCAAAACACAATATTAATAACATAGTATTACAATATATCAAATTATTAACTTCAGAAAAATTCTAAGTCTTTAAAAAATATTAATAATAAAAAAGGTAGAGAAAAAAAGAAAAGAAAAAATACATTCATATTAACCTCTCCATCCATCCTGTAAATTCCAACACTAACACCAAACTTTAAACAGTCCTTCTTCTCAATCAAATTTTAAGTCTAATTATTACATCCTTTTGTAACTTGATAATTTTAAATAAAAATTCTAAATCGCTAACAAATATTAATAATAAAAAAGAGATAAAAAGAAAAAAAGAAATACAATCATGTTAACCTCTCCATCCATCCTATAAATTTCATCACTGACACCAAACTTCAAACAGTCCTTCCAGTCAGTCAAATTTTGAGTCTAATTATTACATCCTTTTGTAGCTTGATAGTTTTAAATTTGTCATCTCGCCTCCCATCTGATTTTGATCCTTTATCTTTTCCACGTTATAAGCCTCTGTCTGGCTCTGCCAAGCACTTTAAATCTTTGAAACTGTTTCGGTTTGAACAAATGTAGATGGCCTTTCCTTCTCCTCCTCTGTTACTTTCATAATTCTTTCCTCTGGAATTTTAGATGTATCAGCCTTTAAAACATTTATATAAAATTCAGTAGCTTTCTCTGTCGTGTCAAGCCGGTATCTCCTTCCCAAAAATTTCACCACTACTCCTGTTGGAGCATCCCATTTATATTGTAAGTTTCGTCTTTTAAACTCATCAACCAAAAAGGTGTATTCTTTTCTGGCTTTAAGCATTTTGGGAGGAATTTCTTTCCATATCATTATTTCCTGGCCATTTACCTGAAGATTATTCTTCAAAGTCGCCTGTATAATTTTATTCCGTAAAGCCCTTGTGGTAAAATATATTACAATGTCCCTTGGCAGATGTTTTTGCTTTGCAAACCAAGAGTTGACTCTGTATATCTTATCAATTTGCATAAACAGTTCCTCTTTAGACATTCCAGACACCTGCTCTAGGGCCTCCACCATCCTTCCTTTCAAATCTTCATATTTTCCCTCTTTCAGACCCCTCACCCTTATAGCAAATTCCATGCTTCTGAATTGGGTCATTAACACCTCTGTTTCAAAATTTACCATATTATTTTTGATTTTGTCTTATGTATTCCCTCGAGGTTATCAAGGCTTGTTTATTTTTTTCCAAATCATTCGCCAAAACTTCCGTATTTGCTGCTAGTACTTTAAAAACCTCAAGCACATCCTCCCTCAGTTGTTGATCCATCTTCTTTAAAGCAGCCTGCATTTTTTATCTATTTCATTGATTTTTAAGTTAAATTCCATAATCAGTTCATTTTTCATAACTTTTAAAGTATTCAATAAATTTTCAGGTGTTAAAGACTGTGAAGGTGTTAAGTCAGACGTAAGTTGCATTTTTGAAATATGACCAGAAGAATACTCAGCTCTTTTATTCAAAACAGTCTTTCCAGGTTTAGAAGCCATTTCAATATTTCCAGAAGAGTACAAAGAAAAAGCCAAATCTCTGATTAACAAAGTTCTTTCCAAGTCCAAAACCAGTTAATCTTCTCTTTTTTAAAAAGATATAAATTGTTATTTTAATCCAACATCAAGAAACAAAAAGAAAAAAGCCAATTCTCAGGATCAAAAGTTTCCATAAGAAAAAAAGCTGCTGGCAAAACGAAAGTCACTTTCACTTCCACACCCATGATCTCCAATCGCCATCTTGTTACTTATTACTTGTTAACGCTACTTTGTTTCTTCCCGAAGTGAAAGTCAGCAGTGGAGTTAAAGTTAAAAATATCTATACTTGCCCTTCTGGTCTCCTGCCTTTCTCCATCTGCTTTCTTTAATGCTTAAAATAATTATTAATCCCATTGTGGAAGCAGCGGTGGTCGCGGCATCTTGCTCCGCATAAGCGGAGGTTTCCGGATTCCCGGAGCAGCAGACAGGCTACCTGGGGAGCCCTCGCCCTTCGCGCCCCTAGTTGGCTCCTAGGGCACTAGGGGGGCTCTATCCCGCCTGTCAAGCTCTCATCTCTCCCCTTTGCCCGGGGAAGAGATTTTCAAGCTGCCAGACAGCTGATCTGGCGGCTTTTACAGGAATTCGGAAAGGCGCCCAATGAGGAGCGTCCACGATGCCTGCGGACGCTCCTAAACAAGTCCTAAACAAATCAGTTTTGTAATCCCAGCTACAGATTGAAGTGTGGCGACTAGGATAATGAACCTCAGGCTATCAAAGAACAGTTTGAGATATACTTTTTCATTTAGACATTATTCAGGTTGCAAGACTATATTTGATATGAATTTTGTACAGCTAAACACTGTAATAGTTCTGCCTTATCATCTTGCTTTATGATATACCGGTAGGTAATCCTCAACTTATGACCACAATTGTAAATCAAGTTGGATCTGATTTTATGACAATGTTTACAGTGGATGTTAAGCTAACCGCTGCAGTTATTAAGCAAATCATGTGATTGTTAGAATGGAGCTTTCCCAATGGCTGGTTTGTGCCAATAGATTGGCAAAAAAAAAGTTGCAAAAAAGTTTCTGACTCAGAAGCTGCAACTGTTTGTAACTGTGAGTCAGTTGCCAAGTGCCCAGGTTGCAATCTCTTGACCATGGGGGTGGGTCTGATGGTTGTAAGTGCAAGTACAGGTTGTAAATCACTTTTTCCAAGGCCATTGTAATTTTGAACCATCATTAAGCGAATGGTCATAAGTTGAGAAATACTTTTACGTCTTTTTAGCATAGATTGTTTATTGTTTCTATGTATCACTGTGGCTTTTCCTCTGTGGGGAATATCAGTAATAAAACAAATGTCATGTGCAAGTTTAAATTAAATGTCAATCATTAATTGGCTGAAAGCTTGATGATCTAGTAATAATTTTGCTTGGTTAATCAACTTATACAGCTGCCCAACTCAAACTGCAACTCTGGATGGCTAAAAGGATTAAAGCTAGCATAAAATCAAACAAAACAGAAGCAACAAATAGTAATCTTAAAAAATGACACAATCGAGGCCAGAGCATAAGAAAACTGGAGGGACTAGTCCTGTGGTCACCAGAAGTCAATACTAGGAAGGGAAATAAATGAACAAAGTAAATTTGAAAAATTAGTTTATATGCAACTACTTCTTGCAGGTTCCAATAGTTTTATAAATTTGTTGCTTCTATTTGAGTCTAGCCCTTGAGTTCTTACTACAAGTAATCCTCACTTACTGATTGCAGTTGGGACAGCAAGCCCATGCTAAATGATATCGTAAAGCGAAGCATTATGTGACATAAGTTCTATCTGCACTCGTTAAGGGTATCACCCGTGGTTGTTAAGTATGATGTCACGTAACTGCCACTTGTGACTTCCTGCCAGCTTCTCCATTGACTTTGCTTGTCAGAAGCTGACTCTGAAGGTCATAAATAGCAATCTCAAAGATGCTCCCCCCCACCAAAAAAAGGCAACTGGACTGTTTTTTGAGGAGGAGGAAGACGTTTCACTTCTCATTCAAGAAGTTTCATCAGTTGTGACTGGAAGGTGGGGGGATAGAAAAATAGATCATCCCCCCCACCATCCAGTCACAACTAATGAAGCTGCTTTGATAAGAAGCAAAACTTCTTCTTCCTCAAAAAACAGTCCAGTTGCCATTTGAAAAAAAACACCTTTGAGACAACTGTAACCTGGATGACTGGAATCTCCGTAGACATAAATAGCAATCATATGCCTGTGAGACACTGTGATGATCATAAATGTATGCCAGTTGCCAAATGTCTGACTTGCGATCACGTGACCATCGAGGTACTGGCATGACTGCAATTTTGAGGACCAGATGCAAATCTCTTTTTTTCAGTGCCATCATAACTTTAAATGATAGCCAAACAACCGTCAGTCAGTAAGGGAAGACCTACCTACAGTAAATGAACAGCTGGTACTGTTCTTTCTGTTTTGGTTTTCCCATTTACTTCAAACTCTTGCTTCCCCCCTTTAGCAGCTCTTAATTCCAGGTTAGAGAAAGAATATGCGGATTATTGAAAAATAAAGTCCCTAAACTTGGCAGTCTTACTTCAGTGTGTATTTTCAATCCAGAAGGAGCAAATAGTATGTTGTGTATGATAAATGTAATTAAAGCAGCTGTGGAGTTTGCATTGCCACGGATATCTGCCCATAGATCCCTTTATAAAAGTTCACACATTGAGGTGTTTCTTTCAGATTTGTGTGCTCAACGTTTAAAACAGTGGAGTTAACATACTGTACATTGTGTGGTGACAGACCTGAAGCCATCATGGTAGAGCTCTATTTTCCCATCATGAAACCATTCAAATGTACAATACATCAGGGGGTAAATCTCAGGATCACCCCCAACTTTGCCTGTCACCCTCTTTTAGCAGCTTCAGATTCTTAGAATGGTGCAGAGTAGCATTGTTCTCCCTTCCATCATCCACTATTCCTGGGAATGTTTTTCATATAAAGAAAAAGTCATTGCCCATATTTCCAATGTGCAGTTGACTCTGAGGTGATAGTTAGGCGTGGATTTAAAATTACAGTTAAATAGCTTGTGGTACAGAGAAAAAAGTATAAATTGAAGGTCTGACATTTCAGTGTGTTCTTTTGAGTTTTAATTATATAATCATGTCACAGATATTTAGGGTGGGGTTGCAAGAACTTTTCACATAGTGCTTTTGCAATTTCTATATTACACTCGTGTATATTAAATATACCAAATACAGTATAGGACAAAGTTGAATGTTCTTAACAATGTGCTGTTGTTTTGGACAAAGGAAGGAAATGCCACTAAACAATTATAGAACCTGGTTCTGAAACTACCGGTAGTTGCATTTTATTCATATAATTTTCAGAGCAACTTTACTAAAAGTAGGTATCTGATTACTTTCCAGAATTACAAAGTTGGTAAATGTGCTTATAAACATCAGATAAAACTATTAACTTGCATTGAGCCAGATATCTGTTAAACAGTGTGTACTTTATCCATTATTTCTTCTAAATATTGTTACTCAAAGTGTCATAGCACTCAAACTAATTGGAGACTGATTCTCTGTGAAATGTGGGTGCACGGGGACAAGGTTGAATTCAAAGTAAAGCAAATTAAAGGTTTTTGTTTTTATTTCTTGCATTTGCATCAAGAACTCAAAGCAACTTCCCTAGTATGCCATCTGCCAATTTTATCTTTGAAACTACTAGTCACTCAGTGGATTTGTACTGAATGGAGATTTGAATCTGTGTCTCTTCAGTCCTAGTCCAGGGCTGTACATTAGCATTGTTTTGTTTGGGATTAGTGTTCAGAGTTATTTAGCCTTATGAATGAAGCTATATTAATCAACAAAATAAATCCAGGGCTGTTATAAAAAACAAAAAACAAAAACCCAAACAAATCAGGGAGCTGGTTTTTTAAATTGATTTCTTTCTCTGTAGTCTAACCTGGTCTGTAACAAATACCCAAAAAAATCTCCCAAGAAAGGAAGTCCTGGGCATGTAGGAATTCCACAAAGAGTGTTATATCCACATTTATTTCTGTATCTCCATGTATAGCCCTTTTCTGAACACTCTAAATATTGTTAGTTCACAGCAGTGCAGGAATTACTAATGTAATGTAAATTCATCAGTATTCACCATGTGTAATACCACCTTGTTTTTAAAAAATCATTCAGACAGTTTCATAATAATACTCAGTGGTGGGATTCAATTTTTTTTACTCCTGGTTTTGTGGGTGTGGCTTGGTGGGCATGTGAGTGGGTGGCCGTGGGTGGTCATATGAGTGGGTGGGTGTGGCCAACTCAATGTCACTCCCACCCCCTGCCACACCTACCCAGGTTTTGTGGCTCCCGGTGTTTTCTGTGGGAAATGGGTCATGTGACTGGGTGGGCGTGGCCAACTTGATTGGTCTCACCCTTAGGAAATTTTTCCTTAGTCCAACTCACAATAAAATAGCACAATAAAATAGCACTGTTCCAATATTTAGAATAGAATAGAATAGAATAACAGAATTGGAAAGGACCTTGGAGGTCTTCTAGTCCAACCCCCTGCTTAGGCAGGAATCCCTACACCACTTCAGACAAATGATTATCCAATCTCTTCTTAAAAACTTTCAGTGTTGGAGCATTTACAACTTTTGGAGGCAAGTTGTTCCACTGATTAATTGTTCTATCAGGAAATTGAGGGGCTCCTACAAAAATGAGGGAGTCATTTTTATTTTCCAAAGCACCAAAAGGCACAACAAGAAACAATGGATGGAAACTAACCAAAGAGAGAAGCAACCTAGGACTAAGGAGAAATTTCCTAAGGGTGAGACTAATCAACCAATGGAATACCTTGCCTTCAGAAGTTGTGGGTGCTCCATCACTAGAGGCAGGTGTAGGGTCTCCTGCTTGGGCAGGGGGTTGGACTAGATGACCTTCAAGGTCCCTTCCAGCTCTGTTAATTTCTGTTAAAGTGATTAATTAACATATAACCAGTTAAGAGAGTTGCAAAACTAGATTATGCAATCCAAGAGCAATGCATCTTTGGTTATTTCTCCAACTCCTTCACCTTGGGGAAGCTTGTAGTAGGGCTACAGTCACATAGGGCTCTGGAGAAACAGATTATCTGGATCCATGGCCAGAAACTGTGTTGGTTACCTGTGGCAAGATTTAGTTATAGGGAATGCAGCTAACTTTATCCTACTGAATTGTTCTTCAGCATTCAGTAATGTTGATCAAAATAACTTTCTGGACTGGGAATTAGAAGTAATGTTTCTAATGCTCTAGATTAACTGAAGGTCGTGAGGGAGAAGCAACCTTTTTGTCGCCGGGGTCTCATTCCGGCCGATATGTTGACTAGCAGTGTCCATCGGTTCGGCACCTCCGCCCTTCGGCGGATGCATTACGAGGATGGGCCGGGAAAGAATATCCCATTCTCTGTTAACAACAAATGGAAATTGTTATTCGGAACCTTTATCTTTACCATAACTGATATTGGTGGTCCCTGTTTTATTGTAAGGCATCAGCTGCTTAAACAGTGAATACGTTATAACAGATTGAGAAGAAAGAACAGAAGGTAATTTAAAACTAAGCACTCTACATATATAAATAAAAACTATATCTGAAAAAAAAGTAATGTTTCACAGTAGTTATTCTCCTGCCTAAATGAGTTGGTCCAGATCAGTGGTTCTCAACCTACCTAATGCCGCAACCCGCCCCTGCGCCCCCACCGCGACCTGCCATGCCTGCTGCCACAACCCCCGTCCCGCCGCTGCCATTTGGGTTCTTTTACCCTCTGCGCATACGCAAAGCGTTCTGTGCATGCACAGAGGGTAAAAGAACCCAAATGGCGGCGTCTGAGCGAAGTTTCCCGACCCCTGTGAAAGGGTCGTTCGACCCCCAAAGGGGTCGCAACCCCCAGGTTGAGAACCGCTGGTCCAGATGATGGTGTCAAATGGGAAATGATGAGACCTTCAGGTGTTTTGTTATGGGATGCTCAATCCTTTCTTGTATTCATTTTAATGTGCACATAAAGCCATTGGAAAGGGCATCTATCAATTCGGGGTGAAGTATTATTAATATGCTGGTGTTACCCAGTCATACATCTGCAGCCAAGCCAAACGGGATGTGCATTGGATGACCCAACCTGATACTTGGAGGCAGTCAGGATTTGAATGGGGAGAATCACACTTGACCCAAGCAAGATGAGAACAGAAATATGCAAACTTTTAAGATGTTAAGATCAGTTCATCAGGAAAGAACTTAGAAAAAAAAAACCCTTACTTGCTTTTTAAATCCCAGTGACAGCACTAGTAAGCATCTGTTGTGAATGCTTCCTCACTTCGTACATTTCATCTCAATTTTGACCAAGCAAATTTCCTACGGTTGTAAACAAGTCAAACTTGTTTTCTCCTTTTTCTCCCAGGCTTTGTGGTATTTACTTTGAAGATATCCAATTTGCAGGTCTGAAATCCTTTCAGCGTTAAAACTAGATTCATGAAAGGGCAGCGCTAATTAGCGTAAAGAATTGTAGAAACACGGAAATTATCTTATTAAACCATTGGTCTAGCTAGTTCAGTCTTGTCCAGCCCCTAACTGTTTTTGCTAACCCTCTCTGGAATTGAAGTTGGAATCTTTTCTACGTGAAGTAGGAATAGACAGCCCAGTTCTCTCCAGATATTTTGGAACATGTCCAATTGGCTTAGTTACCATGCCCGGAATTATGAGGGATACAGCTTAAAAATATTTATTCGGCATGATACTGTATGATTCGAACTATCATTGAACAATGGTGTTTGTGTCCCACTGAATTTTTATTTATTATTAAATTTATATGCAGCTCATCTCACTATTGAAGAGACTTTTGAATAGCCTCTGCACCTGAGAAATCAAAGTTCATATTTATTTTTTAAAAAAGATTTAATTACAAAAGCAATGGTGTCTAGCAGCACTAAAAATGCAGCTTTGGCTTCCAACTGTTTGTTATCTTTAGTCTCCATCCTAGTGCTACCAATCCCTCTGCCCCAAAGTAGAAGAAAAGACGGCTTTACCTCAGGGGTGGGTTCTAACTTACCTTGCCGCCAGTTCGCTTCCTCCTGGGCCGCGTCGCTGCACGCACATGTGCAGTGCCAAAAATTCACAAAAAATTCACAAAAAAATCCGAAAACAAGATGGTGGCGCATGCGCAGTACTGGAAACTCAGCTTCTGCGCATGCGCAGAAGAAAAAAATCAGCAAAAAAATCCAAAAACAATATTCCCCCCCTCCCAAAAAAAATTCCCCCCCAAAAAGATGGTCCACAGACCGGCACCAACAGAACCGGCTCCGTGACGTCACCACCGGTTTGCTACCGGTTCTATATAACCGGTGTGAACCAGGAAGAACCCACCTCTGCTTTACCTGGTGGACTGCTGTAGGCAGGTAGCAGTGGGGAAGCCAGGAAAAGGCATAAGAATGTTTCAATAAAGTGGGGAGTCTTTTCCCAACACACAAGAGCAGGATGTGTGAAATGGGGAGGATCTCAAATGTTTTTGGTGTGGAGTAAAAATGTATGTGTGTAAATTCATAAAGTATTACAGTTTCAGGAGTGGGGCTCTAATTGCCATCTCTGTTTTCTCAGATTCTTGGACCAATTGCAAGTAGCCCTCGTCTTAACAACAGTTTGCTTAATGACCGTTCAAAGTTACAATGGCAGTGAAAAAAGTAACTTATGACTGTTTTTCACACTTATGACCGTGCGCAGCATCCCCATGGTCACGTGATCAAAATCCAGATGCTTGGCAACTGAGTCGTATTTATGATCGTTGCAATGTCCCAGAGTCATGTGATCACCTTTTGCGACCTTCTGACAAGTGAAGTCAATGGGGAATTCGAATTCAAAACTCACTTAAAACAACTGTCTCATTTAGCAACAGAAAGTTTGGGCTCAATTGTGGTCGTAAGTTAAGGACTACCTATATTGTCGTATAGCCTCAATCATTTTCCCTTTCGGTGAAATTTATTTATTTATTTATTTGTGAGATTTATATACCGCCTCACAGTGCAAGCACTCTCTAAACGGTTTACACCAGTAAGCAATGTATATTTATATTGCCCCCAACAATCTGGGTCCTCATTTTACCTACCTCGGAAGGATGGAAGGCTGAGTCAATGTTGAGCCGGTGAGATTTGAACCGCTGATCTGCGGATCACAGTCAGCTAAAATGGCCTGCAGTACTGCCTCTAACCACTGCGCCAGAAAGAAATCATTTCTTTCTGCCATTGCAGCTGCTTTATGAATGGGAACAGTTGATGGGTTTCTAATAGTTCTCCATGTGTGTCCACTGACACCCCTCCCCCAATTTTTTTTAAAAAATCCTTCAATCATCACACGATATGGAAACGCGTTCTAGTTTAATTCAGTATTGGCTTTGCATATTTAAAAAGAGAGGCGCTTATTATTAGTGTATGCTTTAAGAACAGTTACAATTAAATAGCAGAAATTTTCCATATGTAGGTAATGTGGGAGAACAATTGAATTGTTTGTTTTTAAGTTTTAACTTGTTTGTTATGAAGAAAACCTAAATAGTTGTCCAAACACATAACCAATCCTGTGGTAAAGCAGGAAATGGAATCCAAATTGTCTGCTGTTTTCCTGTGCTTTAATCATGAGACCCATCCTTGGGGTCTGAAGTTCTAAAATAGTAGCAGTAGAAAAACGAGTAAAGGGTATTCTAATTCCTTAGATGTCACGGCATTTTTCTTCCCACTACCCCAGGAGTTTTGTTTTCATCAATGGAATGTAATTACACTCATTCCATGCTCAAGGAATTAAGTCATTTATATCTCTATTTGTTTATATTAGAATCCTGGTGGGAAGAAGGAAGTTGTGTGGGAAAATTCTTTTTTCCCTGCCCCCACCCTATTGCAAAGTATAAAATTTGTGGAGTGGGAATGTGGGGGCAGTTTCTTCCAACCTGGTGGTGTGACTGCAAATTCAGAACACACAATTGGCATCTGAAGTTTGCCAGGTTGGGAACTGTAAAGGTAATTGCATTCCTACTGAAAACAGAATCCTGAGTAGGGCCCAACCCGAAATAGTAACTTCTTGACATTCTTTGGCTTAAATATGGCGATACATCTGTACTTCTTTCTAAGCGTACTATAGTTCTTTGACCTTTGAATATACTGGCTATTTTAGAATGTGGTATATTGGGGTTATACCCCAATGAACAGCTGGTTTTTTTATTTTCAAAATATCAGAGAAGCTTAATTTCAAAAAGGGGTTATTTTTACAATCCTCATTAGACGTGGCCTTTCAACTTAACATTTTGTTAAGTTTTCCCCCTTCTGTTTTCCAAAGATAAAATTTTCTCCCTAGAATTTTTCAGCTATGAGATTTATTCTCTAGCTGCTTCAGCATTTTTTGTCTCTTGAAACTTTTCCTTATTACATGGTAATAAAGAACAGTTCAACTATTTTCACCTCCAGCTGTTTTTTTTGCTTTTGCCTTCTAATAATAAGAAATGAAATTATGCTAGCTTTTGCATGCAATGCAATAAGGAAAAAAAAGTGGTTGCCAAATCATTTAACTTTGCTAATGGTGCGATACACTTTTTGGAATAGGAGCTTATATCCTACCAGCTTGCCAAGCTTATCAACTCTCCCCCTCCTTCCCCTTGTGTTACTCAGTTCTCATAATTTCAAGTTGGTATGTGTCGTTCGATAGATCTGAAGGCATCCCACTGGATAATTTTTATAAGATAACAGTGTTATTGTGCAATTTACATGCAGAAACCTTAAAAAATGTGTGGCTGTTTTAAAGCGGTGCTGTTCTTACATTTCTGAGCATTCTGAAATAATTTTCCTGGGTATTGCAGAAACCCTTTCCTTTTTAAAGCATGTCCAAACTGCCTGCCTCAGTTTTTGTAATTTGCTCCAGTGTATAAACTCTGCGTAGCAGCAGAGTGATAAAAATAAGAACATTCTAAGAAAGAAACAAAAGCAATGCATATATATTAAATATGTAGGAGACATGTTGAAAGTACAGAAGAACACATTTATTCATAGAGCAGCTGGACAGGACTCTGGGATAGAAGAAGTCAATAGTGGGGTTCTTTGCCATATACAGTAGAGGTAATAACCAACACTTCAAATTAAACCTGGAAATTTAATAACTAGTGCAGGATGTTCAGCTGTAGTTTTACTTTGTATTGCATTCTGGGCCAGCTGAATTTAGAAGGACCCTCAGTTCATGGCCAGATCACAAACCAACTCCTTTGGAGGGTACAGAAACACTTTTGGGGAAAAAAACTATTGGCGCCAGCATTGCTGAATGTTTAACTGAGTACAACATCTTGGGAGGATTTATTATTATTTCTTTGTTTTCAATCTTTGTATATTTGTGATAGATGAACATTTTTTCTTTCAGTAGTTCTGCATCTGCTGGCCCTAGTTGCTCAGCCAACAGTCCTGAGGCCTGTAGCCCATTTGTCATCTGATGTCCAGGAACTCCAACACATTGAGCAGTCCTTGTTGACCCCAGCATTGACCAATCTGATATGGGTTTCTGTAAATTACATCTCATATTATTTTATGGGAGAGACACTTCACCTCGCTGCTCAGATGAGACCTGTCCAGCATGGTTGAACCACTGGCATAACTCTCATCTTCCTCTGAGCACAACAAGCCCCACAACCATATCATGATGATGATTATGATGATAATGATGATGATGATGATAGCAATAGCATTTAGACTTATATACCACTTTACAGTGCTTTACAGCCCTCTCTAAGCGGTTTACAGTGTCAGCATATTGCCCCCAACAATTTGGCTTCTCACTTTACCGACTTTATCGGAAGGTGAGTCAACCTTGAGCCAGTGAGATTCAAACTGCCAAACTGCTGGCAGCAGAAGTAGCCTGCAGTACTGCATTCTAATCACTGTGCCACTGCTCATGATGATGATGATGCTTCATCGCACAGTCAGCCGAATGTTCAGACTGTATTTGGTATTTTTAGCCACCTATGGAGTCCTTCCCAAGGACCTGGGATTAGCAGTTCCCAAGATCCTAGGATAGGCAAATGTTGTTTTATGATGGTAAAGGTATCGTTGCAGGATGTTAGATATTTCAAGTAAAGCTGCCTTTTGCAATTGACTGATGGTGATTTGCTTTCAAGTGGTGCTCCACATGTTTTGGGATTGCCCAAAGGTGGCTGTTACTATTGGTAATAACTCAAGATAGGTTACATAATACTCGTCCTGTAAGATGTGTTGGGCTGAGAGAAAATGAATGGCTCAAGGATATTTAGTCACCTTTCATGCCTAAAGAGAATATAAATCAATGTCTTGATTTCTAGTCATACACCCCAACTTCTAGACAAAATTGGCTATCAATTTAATTTAATCTGAACTTAATCTATAGACCTTAATGGCTTGGTTAAAACATCCAATCATTGTGAGAGATATTTAACTCTAGAATTAAACTTATTGAAACCTTTACATTTGACAGTGTAAATAACTAATATCGCTATACCATAAGTTGAGCAGTTGCTAATATATTTTGTAGGAATCTTTGCAATATCACTTACTAAAAGTACTCTCTTACTCTGTTACAGACTTATATCGGGAGTGTGGTGATATCGATAAATCCATATAGATCGCTCCCAATTTATTCAGCAGACAAAGTGGAAGAATACAGAAACAGAAACTTCTATGAACTCAGGCCTCACATGTAAGTATAAGGCTGAAGCTTTCCATCCATCCTGTTCTTTAAACAGCATAGGTTATAGATAGAAACAGCTGTTTCCTGTAAGAAGGAGAATGTGTTTGATCTATTGTGCCTTTGATTAGCACTTAGAATATGGTGTATTTGCAGCTTGTTTCTCCCCCAAGGGAGGAAATCTGGATATTTATTCAATTAAAGTTTTAGAATGTGTTTTTTTAGTTGAAGAAAGTTATTTTCTAGTAATATCTTAGACCAGAATTGGATTATATAGCAGATTCTTTCATAGGCCACTAATACTATCACCTAAGCTCTCCAGGTAAAAAAAGCAATATTGGACATACTTTGCATGCCTTTGTGGATCATTTCCTTTATATTTTTCTCATTACTATTTTTTTATTCTATGTAACTCTTGAACAATACAGTAATCTTATAGTGGTCATAGTTTCATACCCAGCAAGTAGCATGGAGTAGAATTGGGCAGGTAGACACAAATATGTAGCTTTAGATAATTTTCCTCAATAAATGAATAAACAAATATAATGTTGTTGACTCTCTTGTTCTCTTTATCTAGTTTTAGGACTTGTGTGGAGAATAGGTAATGTCTTATATTGTATTTATATAGAAGAATTGAAAAGGCTTCACAAACTTTTAAGCTTCGTTGTAAATTCATTACAGTTAGTTAATTTTACTTATAGCCAGTTTTCCAGTGACCTGTGAGAAGTAAAAATCTTCTGCTTTCAAAGCAATTACTTGCGAACTATACCATCTAGATGTGAACCAGAGAGGAGCTTGGATCTCCATTCATGTAGAGGGGGAAATTATTGTTATTAACTTCCTTTTCAGCTGCAGCTGTCTGCATAATATATCATAGCATCTCCAGGAGCAGGAAAAAGAAATTACCAGGAAGTGGTGGGAGTGTAATAGGAAAGCTCTATTCTGTAAGTGTGACAGAAGGAAATCCATACATTTAAGCCAACATTTGGAAATGAAATCCAGTATCTTTATTTCGGTGAGAGACAAGTATGGAATAAAACTCAGTAGTATAAAATAGAGTACAGTATACATACATACGCATATCAGCCAGCCAGCTGTACAGTTTGTATATGAGGTAGAAGAATTTAGTTACATTTAGAATAACAGTCATGAAATTCTGAAAGTACTAATTGTAAGTAAAATTGATCAGGAAATTTATTTAAAATGTGGGGTTATCAACTCTAACTCCGTACTAACATAAACGGGCAATATAATACAATGTGTTTAGCAATTTAGTGGTCTCAATTATTATTTTGCCATTTGGGCAAAACCTTAGCTCAAATGGGATATCTTTGTACATCTCTTTTAGGACTGCAGCTCTGAACATATCTGAATGAATAGGGGTTCAGATGTAGTTGTATATAACCAATGTTTTCTACCATGTACAAAATTAACAAAGGAGGGTTTGTTTCTACAAGTAATTCTTCTTTAGGAAAGAATGCTGTTTCTTTCTCCTTTCTTTCTATTACATTTTAGTTGCTTCCTCTATTTATAATGACCTCCTCTCCTACCTCCTTTTTTTCTTTTCCTTTATTAAATAATCCCTTGGTCACTCTTCTAAATCATTGAAAGCCCAGATATTATACTTCAAATAAACGATGTTTGTTGGAGTAGGTTTACAATTCAATTATTTCCTTCCTAGCATCCACTTTTTCAAATCAACTGAGTGTTGATCCATTGGTTCATTGATCCATTGGTTGTGACAGTAATTGACCGACAAGCTTGTCTGCCAAGGCTGATGTCGTGAGCTGAAAGAGAATGGCTTTTATGCCAAAGACAGGACTAGAACTCAGTCTCCTGGTTTCTAGACTGATGCCTTAACCACTAATGTGGCTCTCGATTATACAGTAATTATAATTCAATTTTATATATATATATAAATGTGACTCATATATATGTGTGTGTGTGTGTGTGTGTGTGTGTGTGTGTGTGTGTGTGTGTAACATTTTTTGCTGATAAATGAAAATGAAGGAAGACTATTATAGATCTATTTCGAGCTATTTCGCTCTCATCAGATAGCCATACCTTATTGGGATTTGAACCTGGGCAGTCTGCCTGTAAGGCAGCAGTTTAACCTTTAGGCCACAGCTCTTCCCTTATCAGCTCTTCACCAGGAAAGGGAATATGTTTTTTCTGTCGAATCATCCTGGTGTATAGGAGGAAACATCACAGCTTCCTTTTTGCCTTTCAGTCCCTCCAGGGACCATCCATGCAGTTTATATAGCCGACAGACTATTTTGTCTGTATGTGTAACATTTTTTGCTGATAAATGAAAATGAAGGGAGACTATTATAGATCTATTTTGAGCTATTTTGCTCTCGTCATATATATATATATATATATATATTCAATTATTTCCTTCCTAGCATTTTTCCCACAAGTGTGGGATCCACTTTTTCAAATCAACTGAGTGTTGATCCATTGGTTCATTGATCCATTGGTTGTGACAGGAATTGACCGACAAGCTTGTCTGCCAAGGCTGATGTTGTGAGCTGAAAGATACACACACACACACACACACACACACACACACACACACACACACACACACACACACATGGTTTTCTGTCGTGTTACCCTGGTGTACCCAAATATGGGAAAGAAATTTATCTCCCATTTTGCTGATAAATGAAATTTATTTTCATTTATCAGCAAAAAATCCTACATATATATATATATATATATATATATATATATATATATATATATATATATATATATATATGTATGTATGTATGTATGTATGTATGTATGTATGTATGTATGTATGTGTATGTATGTATGTATGTATGTATGTATATATATATATATATATATATATATATATATATATATATATATATATATATATATATATATATATATATTCAAACTCACAAAGAACTGATAAAGAAAAAAAGGGAGACTAGTATAGATCTATTTCAAGCTATTTAGTTCTCATCAGCTAGCCATACTCTTCTAGGATTTGAACTTGGGCTGCTTGCCTTGTTTAGGCAGTGCTTTTACCCTCTAAGCCACAAGTTCTCCTCCCTTATCAGCTGAGCCAGGGGAAAGATTAAATGTTTTTCTGTCGAGTCACCTGGTATAACCAAATATGCTCCCTCCCATATTTGGGTATACCAGGAGACTCGACAGAAAAACATTTAATTTAAGATATTAAAACATTTAATCTCCCCCCCCCTCTCTCTCTCTCTTTCTCATCTATCTATCTATCAGTGTGTGTGTATGTATGTGTGTGTATTACAACTTACATATATAGCATATATATATGTATACACACATACACACTTAAACTACTATAAAAAGAGATGTTTTGCTGCAAGTACCTTGAAATTGTTAATATAATATAAGGAAACTGTTGTTAAGTTGCATGAGTGGAAGGAAGCTTCTGTGCTGGCTCTCCATATTTGGGGCAGCCCCTCCCCCTTCTTTTTTAGCAGCTGTTCACCTCATTGTGAATTTCAGGGAGAGGCCTTTTATGGGCACTTCTGACAGATGGAGAGGTAGGAATCATAATCATGGGAAAGGTCTCCTGGATAAGCTGCCTTTCTCTTAAACTACTTAGTATCTAAGCCTTTGTTTTTTCTTTCATTCAGTTTGTACCCTACCTTTTTTCTTAAATGGCTATTCAAGTTGGCTAACAGTTAGAAAAAGAGAAGATCAAGGGTTTTTAAAGGCTTAATATAAATTAACGCTAACATAAGCTGTATTAAAAGCTTGGCAGAAGAGAGGAGAGGGTCCAAGAAGACTCCAGAAGAAGGAGAATTCACAAGCTTGGAGTGATCTTTGCATGCCAGATAAATCAGCCTTTCATCCAAAGCACCTCTCTGAGTTCAGGATGAGTGTAATGTAAGAAAAAAGTATTTATTCAAAATAATTTTGATACAGTAGTACCAGTGTTCGTGACTGATAATGAAAGGCAATAGATGTGAGTCAAGAAATGTATGCTCCTAAATCCTGTTAGAATTCATGAATGTAAGCTCATAGTTATCATTTGCATTTCAATGGGGTTTAAGGCAGTCTTGTAAAGCTAAAAACTAATTGTAATCTCCTCAACATGGTGTCTACCACACAAGTTAGACTTTAGCTCCTGCCTGTCCTCAGCCGTAGGCCATAAGAGGTGTGAAATATATTGAATCGAAGAATGCAGGACCTGCATTTTTGTACTGACTTCTGCTATAAACAGCATGGAAAAAGAGGAAATTAGCCATGGAACTGGATGGTAAAAATAGCTACATTTTAGTAAGTAGGCTGAAAGACAATGGAAAGAAATGAGGAATAAGATCTCTTCCTCCATGACCAGTGTAAAACCAAGAAGCTGATGGATAGAGAAAAAGAGAGCCTGTCTAAAAATAAATTCTTTTCTTTAAAAAAATACTTTATGGTTCTTAGAGAAATATTAAATTGAAGGTTGACAGAGATACGGAATTCTGAAATTGGAAGGGACCACAAGGATCATTAATCCAATCATCTGCGGTATGCAGGGGAACCAGTCAAACCCTGCTTTGGGGCTGGCACTCCAGCTTTTCTTAAAAACCTCTTGAGATTGGAACCCACAACCTCCATAGGCTGACTCTTCCACTGTGATACAAATCTTCCTGTCAAAAAGACTTGTGTTTAAATCAGATCTAGATAGCTGCAATGTATACTGATTACTTTAGTCCTCATTTCTATGGCAGTGGAATGTGGTTCCCGATGGCAGCCTCTCATATACCGTACCCAAACACCGCTATAATGTCTCATCTCAGCTTTTTTTCCTCCAGATTGAACCTCTCAGGTTACTTGAGCCTCCCAGAACATGTCCTTCTGTCCCTTTATTATCTTTGTAGGGGGTCTGAATATTCTGTGCATCAGTATTCTTCAGGAAATGTGGTGCCCAGAATTATATATAACATTCAAGAAGTCATCTTGCCAGTGCCAAGGAATAATAGCTTCACATCCTTTTGATCCAGGGCTTTTTCTAATGCTGCCCAGAAGAGCATTAGCCCTTCCGGCAGCTGTCTCACACCACTGATTCATGTTAACATGTTGTCAATAAATGGTATCAACATCCTTCTCCAGTATAGCACTTCCTAGCCATGAATCCTTCATCTTGTATGTGGGCCTTATATTCTTCCTCCCTAACTTTACTTCGTACAGTGAGTACAATGCTAGAATTGTATGCTTTTTTGTTTGCTTTCTCTGTGTAAGCTGTTTTATATCGTGGATGTCTGCATTCCAACTAACATTGTGTGAGTAAGCTTTTTTCTTCTCTCCCGCACCCTTCAATCCTCAGAAGCACATTTGGGAAATACATCTGGACACTGATGTTAGAATGCACTTAATTTAAATAATAAATTTGCTCAGAGCAAAATCAAACTATTAGGTATATGGCATAATTTGTAGAATAAGAATTTGAATCCATTTTAATGGAACAGTGGAATATTAAGCCACTTGAGGGGGGGGAATGGAGAACTTTAAATCAAAAGAAATCAGAAAGGTTTTACTTCAATATAACATTTTCATATTTAGAATTATCCTGTGGTCTTTGTAGGTATAACACATACTGAGGAAGGTTCTTTCTTACATTCTGAGGAAAACAAGGTACCGTATTTTTCGGAGTATAAGACGCACCGGAGTATAAGACGCACCTTAGTTTTTGGGGAGGAAAATAGGGGAAAACAATCTGCCTACCAGGTATTCATCTGGCTAGCATCCTTAGTCTGGTCAGCTTCAGCACATTATTTTATCCCCTGGTTAGGACTTTAAAAAACCTTCTTCTGAGAGAGTAACAATGAAAGAGCCTGCAAGCCAGTAAGAGCTGGGAAGATCGTTAGCACCTAGTTAGGGCTGGAAAAAAACTTATTCGGAGCAGCTTCAGCACATTATTTTATCCCCTGGTTAGGACTTAAAAAAACCTTCTTCTGAGAGAATAACAATGAAAGAACCTTCAAGCCAGTAAGAGCTGGGAAGATAGTTAGCACCTGGTTAGGGCTAGAAAAAAACTTATTCGGAGCAAGTAGAGCAATGAAAAAAAATTCTGCAAAGACTTAGGGCTGGAAAAACATTCTTTGGAGAGAGTAACAATGAAAAAGCCTGCAAGGTAAGAGCTGGGAAGATCTGTTAGCACCTAGTTAGGGCTGGAAAAAAAAAAGCTACATTCGAAGTATAAGACGCACCCAAATTTTCAGCCACTTTTAGGGAGGAAAATACTCCGAAAAATACGGTAGTTGTTATAACAAGTGTGGGGCTGCCTTTGTACTGGAAAAAAATGAGGAAAAAGAGGCTCTTTTCCATCTTTTCCCCTTTTTTGCAGCACAAAGCCAGCCTCATACAGCCCAGAAGCACAGCAAAAGGAGTATTTGAGGCAGTCTGTCCCCTTTAAATAGCTTTTTGTTGTTGTTTTTCATTCTACATAGCCAGCCCCATAGGGCCCAGCAGCCAGGTCAGGCATGCCTCATCAGCAGAGTGAGGAGATAACATTGAAGGTTAGCTGGGGTTGAGGAGCTTAGGGCACCAGGGGGCCAAAAGAGCATACTGTAGATAGGAGGGGAGATAGGAAGGTAGGGCAGTTGCAGTGCCCCTGAAACCAGAAAGTACAGCCTGCCAAATGCCCAAATTTTGATTGAGTGACTCTCGGGTGTTGCAGTGGCTCTAATTTCGGGTTGTAAATCCCTTAGTTCAGTGCCATCATAACTTTGAATGGTTGCTAAATGAATGATCGTAAGTTGAGGTCTAGCTATAGCCTCTAGAAAAGGCTCAATACAAAAAATTTCCATTTATCAAAGATTCCACAACTTTGGAAAATCTGAGCAAAGTATTGTTGCTCTTCTGGCTTCATAGCAAAACCCAATATTTTTCTGGTTGGTTAGCAGCCCATAGTCATCAACAGTTGACTTATCTATGCCCAAAACAATGTTGGTTAAAACTTTTCCATCTAGTTATTTATATGGGATTCAGACTTTCTGTCAGTAACTAGATTAAGAATTTAAATCCTGAAAGAAAAAGTTTTATTAAAGATTAGTCCACTAATTCAGCAGAAAATTGATTTAATCCAGAAGCTGGATGTTCCAAATGTTCCTAGGAAAAGTGCAATTTTATAGTGTTTGTATGATTGATAAACCCCATTATAGACAGAGTTTTTACAATGTTGGTCAGACTTTACACTGAATGTGTAAATAAATTTCTATGTAGTATGGTTTCAGGCAGTTAATAAAGACTTGAAGAAGCAAGCTATGAGTTGGTTCCACATTTTGTAAGGAAGAAGAGTTCTTTATTAATTTTTGAAATCTGGACTACATTCAAGTTAATCCTCTTTTACATTTACATTACCAAACTTAATTCTTTCCAAAGATATTGAGTTTCAACTCTCATAATTTCTCAGTTGGCATAATAACCACGCTGGTTGGCGAATGGGAACAGAAGTCTAACACTTATGGAGGATATCAAGTTGAGGAAGACTTTCAAAATCCATTTTCTAATACTTTCTGTGCCATGGATTTATAGATGAATTCAGCCCATTGTAGGAAGTTAAAAATAAAAAAGGAGTCAACCCAAAAGGGTTAAAATATCTAGAAATAAACAATACACTACTTAGTTAAATAGTCTCTGTAGTTATCATGTAAAGGCAAACTGAAATCTTTTGTCAGCGCACTGATCATTCTTCTTCCCTTATGCTAATTAACCCTCATGTCTATTACTTTTTGAGGTCCCTAACTGCAATTAAGTACAGCTGTCAATTCCTTTCACTGAAAATGTGCCATTTATATTGCCTTAAATCTTAATCCCCCCTTCTTTTCAGAGGGGAAAGCATACAAATGGTATCCATCTGCTGCCATAAGTGCCTTTTGCCATAAATTAAAGAAGCAGTAAATGGAGTAGCAAGAAATCCATAGAGCATTTTTTTCTTGGTAAATCAGGAGGCTAGAGATTGCTCCCCCCCCTCCCATCCTTCTGTGATTGCACCTGCCCTTTGTAACAGCATCTTCTGGAGATCCATATGGATCCCACCTTCAAACATACTTTAAAATTCTGTCGTTCCCCCCCTCCAGGCAGATCTCTTTAGCTATAAATGATGTTAGGTTATTTCTTCAGGCAATTGCTGCATTCTGATATATAATGTTGTTTGTTTTTGTATGTATGTATGTATGTATGTATGTATGTATGTATGTATGTATGTATGTTGAGAAGATTTTATATATATATGGAGTTGTTTTGGAGTCTGGACATTGGTCAAGCAGATACTGTAACTACAGTTTTATAAGGCAGCAAAACTGAAATGAGGCAATGACTTGCTTTTGCTTTTTGCTTGTGTATCAAAGAAGAGGTGTTATTCTTTCTTTCATTTATAGTATATGTACATATACAAAAATCTTTTTTTAAAGTGAAGCAACCAGTTGCACCAAGACAGGTAACTCATTTTTTCACCTCCAACTATTCAGATGAGGTGATTCCTCAGAATTGGCTTACCATTCATGTTTGATAGTTCGATCCATTTTTATTTTTATTTACTATGATACCAACCCAGTCATATGTCTGAATAATTTAGAATGTGAGAAACAATCACATGCTTTTTTTTAAATAAATCTTTTATTCTATGAACCTTTTGGTTTAGTTGGGAACACGACCATCACACGACCATCAAGCCACACCCACAAAATAAGCCATGCCCACAGAACCGGTAGTAAAAATATTTAGAACCCATCCCTGAGTCATAACATGTTATACCGTGTAAATCCAGTATAGAGCATGACAAGATAGGGTTTATGAGCTTGTAAAGGCCACAAGTGCACGTTCTGTGGAAAAAAATGGCTATTGAAAAAGAATCTGAATGAGCAAGAGGCAAAGCAGCGTGTGAGGAAATGTAATATGTACTTGAGTTCATCACAAATCAACAGATGTATTTATTGGTTTTATATTGTTGACTCATGGGTTTATGAAGTTTTTCAGTATATATTAAAATACCTCCAGGCATATTAAAGGTCATCACAAAGCCTTTTTTTATATAAATTTAATTAAATGTTACGTTTTTAGGAGTTTGAGAATTATTTTTTAGCCTGCTAAGGGGACTGTAAGAAGTAAATGCAGATAAACAATTTCAGGTATGCAGCAGTACTTTGACAATACCTGTGGTCTGACTTTGTGGCTGCTACTACCCTTTGTGCTTGTACAACCTGAGACTTATTCTATACAGAAATAGTGAGCAGATTGAATTGCAAAAAAAGCATTAGGGGAGAAAATAGTCAGCAAAGTGATGGAGAAAGCTAATCTTCATTATGCTGGAAGATGGGCACCTCTCCTTCATTTTCGGAGAGGCAGTAGAAGCTTATGAAAAGAGTGACCTTGCATAACAATTCTAAATTAGAAGTAATTATGTAGGATCCTTTTATGAAACACCTGTGCTATGATGATTTGTATTTTTCATCATTTTTTAAAAAAATTTATTCCTGTCCATAGTGCATAGTCCATTTCAGCTTTTAACTTTGACTTTGTGGATATAGATCTTTAAACTTTAAAAGGAACCCTTGACATGCTTAACCTAGCCATGCTTATTTTAGGAGAAAAACCAGCATGTAAAACATGCTCTGGTGCAGTTTTATTTTAAAACTTTGCAATTGAGTTTTGAGCATTTTTAAAAAAATCTTAAATTTTTAGAGCAGTTTCCAGTTCATCAACCAGAAATACATAATTGTAAAGTAGTTAGCTAATACCGTAGAATCAATGTCAATGTTACTCTCCTATTCTGTTTATATGTTTATGAAGGTTTTTATTTTTTTAAAAAAGTTATATTTTTGATATACTGTATTTAAATTTAAATTTTTATTTAAATTCCATTCTTTTTTTATTCTTTTCCTGTCTCCACATCTTTTAAAAAGGATGAAATCTCAATTTCTTCATTTTTTTTAAAAAAATACTGTTCATTAATAAGGAAACATTTCCAGACATTGAAGATTGTGATTGAAAATTACTAAATTCCTACAAAAACAAAAAGATACCTTTTTTGCTGTATATGCGCAAAATGTAAATCTCTTTTTATGAGATAGGGTAGGCAAAAAGAGAAAATGAATTACGATAGTTGATTCTCTTCCTCCTAATTTTCAGCAATAAAAGTTGGTCTTCTTTTAGTATTATAAGCATGTACATTAATTAATGTGGGATTTGTAAAGAGATATGAGTCAATTAGGCTTAGAGCCGCTGACAGTGTTCCAGATGGTGGGGGCATTGAACACGAAAGTTGTGCCACATGCTGTGGGTAAGCAGCCAGAACAGATCACACAATTGGTTACTTAATGAAGAGAGTCTATAAGGTGCGGGGCGGGGGGGGTTTGGGGAAAAGGTTATATTTGGAGACAGTCCTAGCAAAAAAAAAAAAAAGTCCACTGAAAGGCTAAAACAACTATCCCATTTTTTAATATACAGAATGTAAACTTTAGATTGAAAGAGGCACTGGAGCTTTGAAGTAAATTTTAGTTTACTTTATTAAACAGAAAATTGTGTATGTGACAGACCCTTTTAAGCACAAGTGTGGCAACGTATTTCAGCTTCAGATGATAATCTTGTCTGTGAAAAATTACAACAGTTATCTGATTCCTTTCTTTGATCTGGCTAAATGGTATACTTCATGAATTAGCAATTGGATTTATATTCGGGGAATATATTTTAAGTAGTGCTTTTGATTTTGATATCTTTAAGTCCCCCATTTAAAACTAATGTGCTGTTTAGACAATTGCTGTTTTCACATATTCAGATCAGAAACAAATTAAAGTCACTTTTCCATATGAGTTATTACTCATTGCTTGGCTAATTCCTGGGCTCATTTCCCCTTCCTTTCAACTATCCTTTCTTGTTAGAGGTTTCGGCAGAATACAGATACATTCACAAATAATGAATAAACCAAGAAAGCAGAAATGAGCTAGGCAATTCCATACACATCACACTCAATTACAGTAGCAGTCATTAAGTTAACTGTAAGTTTCAAACTATAATTGTCCTAAAACCAGAAATTGTTTGAGCCGTTCTGCATTTGTGTATGAATACTGTGACTAAAACAAACCACATTATGGATTAGCATGTGGTATTAAGTCCATGGAAAAGGTAGCTATTTGATTGATGGCTATTTTACAATGTTAACATTCGGTTGGAACCATCTTGAGACATTTACCAATGACCTTATGCCTTTGAGTAATTGTTGACTGCCTGGAGTAGTTCCTGCACTTTTCTTGACTATGGTTTGTCATTGTCTTCTTCCTAGGGCTGAGAGAGAATGACTGGCCCCAAATCACCCAGCTGGCCCTGAGTTGGGACTAGAACTCTGACTCCCAGTTTCTAACCTGGCGCCTTAACCACTTATCCACTATACCTTAACCCATTGGTTCCCAAAGGGGGCGGTACCGCCCCCCAGGGGGCGGTGGGAACCCTTAGGGGGGCGGTGAGAGGTAAAGGTGGTGACAGGGGGCGGTGAGAGGATCCAGGGGGGCGGTAGGTGGTTCGCCGGTCCTGTCCCCGTGCCACCACCCATGTCCACCCAATCGCCCGCTGCCGCTTTCCCCGCCACTCTTTTCCCGGCGGGGACTGGGCGGGCCGCAAGACGGGCATCTTACTGGACTTTTAACAGCTCCGTGTATCTGTCGTCTAGTCTCTTTGCACTGGTCTCCAACCTTGGCAACTTTAAGACTTGTGGACTTAAATTCCCAGCAAATCTGGCTGAGGAATTCTGGGAGTTGAAGTCCACAAGTCTTAAAGTTGCCAAGGTTGGAGACCTGGAAAGCTTGCAAAATACAGAAACTCTTCTCGCGAGGGTGAGCAATTAACAACTCGCAGCGAGAAGGGTTTCTGTATTTTGCAAGCTTTTTTCCCTAGAGGCCAGCCGACAGAAACACGGAGCTGTTAAACCAGTAAGACACAGGATTGGGGGGGGTGCGGGCAGGGGCTGGGTTGGGGGGGCGGGTTGGGGGGCGGGAGGAGGAGGAGGAGGAGGAGGAGGAGGAGGGAGACCTTGTGGGGAAATCGCAGCTGCCTCTTTTCCGCTCCTTCGGCCAAGAGGCACCGCAGCCGGAAAGTCAGTCCAGAAAGAGGGCAGCGATGGCGGGGGAGATCGGGAACAGTTGCCCGCCAGAGTTTCTGCCGCCTTGGTCTGCCTCCCTTTGCTTTGCTTTCCTTTCCTTCTTTCCTTTCCTTCTTTCCTTTCCTTTCCTTTGCTTTCCTTTCCTTTCCTTCCTTTCCTTTCTTTTCCTTTCCTTCCTTCCTCCCTTCCCTTCCCTTTTTCCTTCCTACTTCCCTTCCCTTCCTTCCCTCTTTTTCCTTCCTCCGTTCCTTCCCTTTCCTTCCTTCCTTCTGTCTCTTTCCTTTCCTTCCTTCCCTCCTTCCCTTTCCTTCCCCCTCCTTTTCCTTCCTACTTTCCTTCCTTCCCTTTCCTTCCCCCCTTTTCCTTCCTACTTCCCTTCCCTTCCTTCCTCCTTCCCTTCCTTTTCCTCCCTCCCTCTCCTTTTCACCTTTAATTTCCCTCCCTCTCTTTCCTTCCTACTTTCTTTCCTCCCTCCCTCCTTTCCTCCCTCCCTCCCTCCCTCCCTTCCTCCTTCCATTTCCTTCCCTCTCATTCCTTCCTTTTCTTTCTCTTTCCTTTCCTTTCTTTTCCTTCCTTTCTTCCCTCCCTCCCTCTATTTTTCTCTCCCAAACAACCCCAAGTTAAATCCTCCCCTTGGCCATTGTGCGTGCACGTGTGTCTCATCTTCTAAAAATCATAACTCCCCACCCCACCCCAAACACCCAATACCATCCCCTTCTCCATCCCACTGAAGATCCCAGGTGCCCAGCATCCTGCGCCCCCCCCGGCAACCTCTCCGCATGCCCGTCTCACGATGTGGCCTTTGGCCTCGCCTCCTCTGCCCACCTAACACACTGCTCTCGTTTGTCCCTGCGATGCCATCTTCCCCTGCCCCCAGATGGATAGCAATTTAGGCAGGCACGACACACCACCAGGTGAGGAGGGGGCTTTCTAGCTGTGCCTGCTGGGTACAGGAGTCCCCCCCTCCACCCGGCCTCTGTGCCAAGTAAGGCAATTCGGAGGGTGCCAGCACTTCCCACGGGGGAGGGGGTGTATTTCCAGGAAGCCCTTTGAATGTGCCAGTGTGGGGGGAGGGGGAGAAGACCCTCCCTCATGTGCATCTGTCCCACCCACCCCCTCCATTGACCACTTCTGCAGTTTTCTTTCCTTTCCAGGCTCTGTTTGGTCATCCAGTTGAGCCAGCCTTGGCGAGGAACCAAAATGGCTTGTGTGTTTGTTTGTTTGTTTTTGCAACCAAATACAAACCATGTTTGGGGGAACCGGTTTCAAAACCTCCCAGTTTCCCAAACCTGGACGTTTTCGGCCACGCACGCACACACACACTCACACACACCCAGTGGCTCAATGTGGGATAGATTTCCCACCCACCTCCAGCCCCTCTTTTCAAACACGCCCCTCTTCCTCGCAGACAGAAGCACATTTTAAATTGCCATAGGCAGAGCCCAGAGGTGGCAATGTAGTCCCGCAGTGTGTGCGACACACACACACACACACACACACACACACACACACACACACACACACACACACACACACACACATATATAGAGAGAGAGAAAATAAGGAAAGAAGAAGGAAGGAAGGAAGGAAGGAAGGAAGGAAGAAAGAAAGAAAAAGAAAGGAGGGAGGGAGGGAGGGAGGGAAGGGAAGGGAAGGGAGGGATGTAGCAAAGAAAAAGGAAAGAAAGAAAGAAAAAGAAAGAAAGAAAGATGGTAGGTAGGAATGTAGACAGACAGAAAGAAAAAGGTGGTAGGAAGGAAGGAAGACAGTCAAAAAGAAAAGAGGGAAGGGAAGGGAGGGAAGAAGGAAAGAAAAAGGAAAAAAAGAGGGAGGGAGGGAGGGAGGGAGGAAGGAAGACAGAAAGGAAGAAGAAAGGAAAGAAAGAGATGGAAGGAAGGAAGGAAGGAAGAAAGATAGTAGGAAGGAAGGAAGGAAGAAAGAAAGAAAAAGAAAGAAAGAAGGGGAAGGGAGGAAAGAAAGAAAGAAAGAAAGAGAAAAAGAAAGAAAGAAAGAAAGAAAGAAAGAAAGAAAGAAAGAAAGAAAGAAAGAAAGAAAGAATTATGACCACAATTGAGCATAACATTTTGGTTGCTAAGCAAGAGCGTTGTTAAGTGAGTTACACCACATTTTACAAGTTGGCCATGCCCACCCGGTCACCTGACCACTAAGCCACGCCCACCTGAGGGGGTGGGGGGCGGTGAGGATGAGTTTGTAGCACCAAGGGGGCGGTGGACTGAAAAAGTTTGGGAACCACTGCCTTAACCAGTGTGTCTGGCTCCCTTGGATAGTTAGCTTTAAAGACAAATATTAAAATGATAAAATACAATGTTTTCTTTTTCTTTCCTAGAGTTTGTTCATTTTTGTAGAATAAAATTCAAAAACGGACAAAATGCTATTTCTGAAGGTCATTTTAAAAGAAAGGTTTTTAATTAACTTAATCTGAATTAAGCAAAACTGGACAACCATATTTTGCTGAATATTTAAAATTTGAAATCATAATGAAGATAAGTAGTTAAAGAGATTAAATCTTAAAAACTGCATAATATGGGTTAATGCTTTTTGTGATGTTGGCTCAAAGCTTTGCCATATTAGTTTCATTCCTTTCTATACTATGGCAAATGGGAATTATGAATATCTATTTTCTAGGAGCCACACAGCTTTTGAAAAGAGGAATCAGGATGACAAGTAAAAGCCGATCCAATTTTTGAAACTTTAAAATAAAATTTTGCAAAGAAAATATAATTGTTCAATGTCGAGTGATTTAAATACCTCATATTATCAGTGGGGGAGGGGGTGGATTTGATATGGCAAAAACTGATAGATTTGTCTTTTATGTGACAACTTTGCAACAAGCCGATTATTTCATTTTTTTTAATGCTGTGGGTAGTCTTGCTGAAATCTTAACAAAATTTGAAACACATGTTTGAATGTCTTAAATAAGAGGAATTCAAAAGATTCAGTTGGTTCTGTAATTATACAGTTGCTCACAAGACTGGCATGCTGTTGAGGTTTATAGCTATAAATGCTAACAATATGAAGGAGATTATATATTGATTCAGTTGCCATAAGATCATAGGGCCATCCCAACATGTCATTAACACTGGACATGTGACAGGCTCCACTCTGAATTTGATTACTTTTGGATTTTGTTCACACATTCAGTGTTTATGTATATCGGAGGAACTCAATGTTAATACGTCTTTAATGGTAGTAAGAGTAGTAGAAAGTGAAATTCCTCTGGGAAGAAAAGGAACACTTCTTTGTTAAGTGAGAAACAAGCATTGAGGTCAAAGTCGGAGATGAGAATAATCAGGTTAATGAGAAAATGGAAGGAGCATATACTGTAGATCTCTAGCATTTGAATGGTAAAGTGAGCATGGAGGATTGAAGTGGAGAATTGTATGCCAGGTTTGAGGAAGAAAAAAGGCTGATCACAAGTAGAAGGAAGATGGCATATACTGTTGGGCAGGCTCAGGGGGCTCGTTGGGATGGCCTGAGTTGCATATTATTGGATCTGGGTAAAGTATATTGAAATATACTTTATTGAAGTATATTGAAGGAATGACTAAAATGAGAAGCTATTGTATGCAAATATTATCCATTCCAGGTCAGAGAACAATAAACTATATATCTTTTTTTCATCTCCTGTTGTAATCCAGTAATTTCTTTAGTGAATATAAAATACCAAATGTATAAGATAAAGATAAGGTCCTTTCCAACCTCATTAGAGCCATGATGATGCAGTGGTTAGAATGCAGTGAGCAGTACACCCCACTGCTCACTGCCAGGAGTTCAGTCTTGATTGGCTCAAGGTTGACTCATCCTTCCATCCTTCCGAGGTCAGTAAAATGAGGAGCCAGATTGTTAGGGGTAATATGCTGACTCTGTAAACTGCTTAGAGAGGGCTGTAAAGCACTGTGAAGCGGTATACAAGTCTAAGTGCCATTGCTGCTATTCTGTGATTCTATTAACATGAGTGAAACAGTCTCCTTGGAACATTAAACAAATGGCATCCTTTAGAAGGCTCATGAAACTACTTTGAACATTGCCTCTAGCTATCTATGCCTATGTTTGTGTGCACAGCTGCTTTATGTCATTGGCATTCTTAGTGAATGTATTATAAATGTGTGCAATTGGGGTTAGCTTTCAAATCAGCAGAAGTGGTCCGAAAGATGTAGTTGCTTTAATACCTCAAGGAGAGGTGCATCATTCATAGTGACATACTTTACTAAACATCTCTTTTGGATTCTTTTTTTTTTTACACTCTACAAATTGCAGCTCTAATCCCTAGGGCAGTGATGGCGAACCTATGGCACGCGTGCCACAGGTGGCACGCGGAGCCATCTCTGCCGGCACGCGAGCCGTTGCCCTAGCTCAGCTCCAGTGCGCATGTGCGTGCCAGCCAGCTGATTTCTGACTCACCCAGAGGCTCTGGGAGGGCATTTTAGGCTTCCGGAGGGCCTTCCAGGGGCCAGGGGAGTGTTTTCGCCCTCCCCAGGCTCCAGGGAAGCCTCTGGAGCCTGGGGAGGGTGAAAAACGGGCCTACCGGGCCCACCGGAAGTCGGGAAACGGGTCATTTCAGGCCTCCAGAGGACCTCTGCGGGGGCGGGGGAGGCCGTTTTCACCCTGCCCAGGCATTGAATTATGGGTGTGGGCACTCACACGTGCCTGATCGTGCACACGCACGCACTTTCGGCACCCGAGGGAAAAAAGGTTCGCCATCACTGCCCTAGGGGCATCTCACTTTGAGTATCTCTCTAATACAAATATTTTTCTGAATGAAAATTACATCTCTCTTCCTTGTGTCTCCCCCCCCCATTTAGAAAGCATATTTCTTTGTATGCAATAGCTACTGAATTTGCACAAGACAATTTTAAAGTTTTTTTGGGAAGCCTAAGTACACTACTTTGTTTGGCGTAGTCCTGTCTGCATGCTTGTTAGGACTTTGAAGTCTAGAAAGTTATTGAAATAATGTATTCTTGCAGAGCCATGTAGCTGCTTCATTTTCAGCTAAATTTATTCTTCTATTTGTTTGCTTTTTTTCTTTAACCATACTTTCTACTGTTTTAATCCCAACATGGCATTAAACTAATTAACCTATAAATTAAGAGTTTTCATTAAATATATTGTCCTTCAAAGGGTAACATGTTAAGAGCAGAAGCTTGCCAGGAAAGAAATTAAATGGTAATAATACAGTACTTTGTTATGATCTGTTTAACTTTTCATATTCAAAATAATAGTGTCAGAGCTGGAGCGGAAGGAAAGATGAGTGTGGGGGATAGCTTATGTCTGATAAGAGTTGTTAATATAAATTAAACATTTAGGATTCAACTAAGAAGCAAAGGAGGACAAAGGTGTTCTTAGGGTACAGTGGTTTTGATGTGGAAATAAATAAAATGTCTATAGATGCATTCTGGTTTTGAGCTGCTAATGCTAATAGATATGAATCAGTGTTGATATGTGTGTTGCTTATAGTTGTACTCTGGCATGGAACTTTTCTTTTATAGAATTTGGAATGTTAATCAGGTATACTTTTGGGCTAGGATGGCAGAAAGAAAAGTTCTGTATAATTGGCTCTGTAAAATCCAGAAGATTTGCCAAAGACATGTAAATCTCATTTATTGTGTACATCAAAAGAAGTCAGAAGCACACTTGCCATACCTGGCTTAGATATAAGAATAAAACACTGTTTCAAATGACAAGAGGGTTGAAGAATTTAAGGTTTGGCCTTTCATCATTGTTGGCCACTTTGTCATAAATTTTACACACTCTGTGACTATTTGGGCCTATTGGTATATGGTGCTGCAGGATGCAGCTAATTGAACAGAAATTAACATATCCATACTATCTAAGGTCATCTTAATTCATACGAATAAAAAATCCCCTAAAATATAAGACAAATAAACGGGGGGATTATTTGCACTCCATATAAATAATCCAATGTGTTAATCTGACCCAGAGCCTCTTCTTACTTATCAGCTTCTAAGATCTATAAAATTGGCAGCCAGGAAAATAATTTTTTTTCTTTGTTTGGCAATAATATTTTAATGGAATTCACTTGTAGATGGGCTATGCCAGTGATGGCGAACCTTTTTTGGCTCGGGTGCCAAAAGGGTGTGCGTGCCTACACCCATAATGCAATGCCATGCGCATGCGCACTGTCCCCCCACACATGCGCACAGGCCTCACTGAAGCCTCCTGACTTTCAGTAGGCCGTTGAGCTGTTTTTCGCTCTCCTCAGGGTTCAGGAAAGCCTTCTGAAGCCTGGGGATGGCAAAAAATGGCCCAACGGGCCAATTGGAAGTTCGAAAACGAAAGGAAGTGGAGCTGCCCTACTACTTACCTTCAGATAGTTGCAACCAGGTCTCGCACACCTCTGCCCATTTATTTTGCAGCTGGGAAGGCTTTCCTGAAGGCCTGTGTAGCTGATAACAGAGCTCCAGATCAATCTGGAGCTCTGTTATCGGCTAGAGAGGCCTTCAGGAAAGGCCTTTAGGAAAGGCCTCTGCAGCTGATAACAGAGCTCCAGATCGATCTGGAGCTCTGTTATTGGCTAGCGAGGCCTTCAGGAAAGGCCTTTAGGAAAGCCTCTGCAGCTGATAACAGAGCTCCGGATTGATCCGGAGCTCTGTTATTGGCTACACAGGCCTTCAGGAAAGCCTTCCCGGCTGTAGAAGAAATGGGCTGAGATGTGAGAGGCCTGGCTGCAACTGTTCAAAGCCGAAGAAGTTCCTGAAGACCTCTGACAGTGAAAAGGAAGCTGAGGGTGAGCACACAAGTGAACTTCCGGTTGGCCTGTTGGACCATTTTCGCTGTGGGGTGTTAGATCCGGCGCCACAGTAAATGACAGGCGGAGGCTTGTCTCGAAGAAACTCGGTTTATTGAACAGATAACCACAACAAGAACAGGAACAGCAGAATTGCCTCAGCCGCGGTCTGACAGCTATTTATATGGAGCTGTCAGCCGCGGCAGCCAATGGCAGCTCTCGGATTTTCCCGCTCGGAGCCGGCGGGACCTCAGCCAATCAGCTGAGCCGCTCTCAGTATCCAAGGCTCCCGAGGACGCTACACCCCTCCCCACCTGACAAGCACATACGTAGGCGTCCAAGTACGCTGGGCGCCTGCGCGTGCGAGTCGAGCGACGGATCTCCTGGGAGGCGGAAGCAGGAGCGGCCTCCGAGCTGGAGGTGAGTTCGGGGACGACCTCTATAGGCGGCGGAGCGGCAGATGGCCCCGGCGGTTCCAGGTCGGCAACCCCTGACGTGGCAGGTAGGACGTGCACTTCGCGAGTCGCCGGGGAAATTGGTCTGGAAGGTGGTTGTGCGGCAGTGGCCGCGGCCGGAGGGAAATCCACCTCAGGCGGCTGAGCTGAGACAGTCAGCATCCGGCTCCGCAGCTGGTCTATGTGCCGCCTCCATGTTCGGCCATCGGCTAGCACGACCCTGTAGGAACAGGGGCCCGTTACTTCAGTTATTTTGCCTGGCAGCCATTTGGGATCCCCCCCGAAATTCCTAGCAAACACCAAGCTGCCTTCCCTGAATAACCTAGGCCGGCCAATCTGGGGGTGCTGGCTTTCTGGGGAGTAGTCAGGATGCAAGCGGTCAAGTACCGTTCTTAGGCGTCTGCCCATTAAGGCCTCAGCTGGACTACGATTAGTTATGGGGCAAGGAGTGGAGTGCTGGGCCAGCAAGAATTGAGACACTCTGTCTCTCCAGTTGGGGGTGTTGAGCCTTTTGAGTGTTTCCTTAGCTGTCCTAACGGCCCTTTCTGCCCTGCCATTGCTGGCAGGGTGCCAGAGGGCAGTCAGGACCTGGTGGGTGCCATTGGCCGCCAGGAACATTTGGAAGTGGGCAGACGCAAATTGAGGGCCATTATCTGACACCAGAAGGTCTGGAAGGCCATGGGTGGCAAACCACCTTAGTAGAAGGCTTCAGCTGTGGTGGTTGGCATTAATTCTACCTCCATCCACCCTGAATAGGCATCAACTAGGATCAGGAACTGCTTTCCCAGATACGGCCCGGCAAAATCAAGATGGATTCTCGACCAAGGACCCCTGGGGTTCTCCCAAACTCTGGGTGGGGAATTGGGGGGTGCCGGCCGTGATGCTTGGCAAACCGGACACTGAGCCACCCACCTCTCGATGGCCTGGTCCATGCCTGGCCACCAGACATAGCTTCTACCTAACGCCTTCATGCGAACAATGCCAGGGTGGCTATCGTGGAGTTGTCTGAGTATGGGTTCATAAAGGGAAGGAGGAATTATTACTCTGTTACCCCAGAGGAGACAGCCCTTGTTAGTGGACAGTTCTAACTGTCGCACCCGAAAAGGTTGGAACGAGGGGTCTGCCTTACCCAATGGCCAGCCCCTCTTCACCCAGTCAAGGACCTGGCGGAGGATAGGGTCACCAGAGGAATGAGTGGCAATATCTGAGGCTGATATTGGAAGGCCTAGGTCCTCTATGAGCATGACCTCCGAGGTGGGAGCAGGATCCTGGACAGAAATGGGGAGAGGGCACCGACTGAGGGCATCAGCATTTGTGATTGAGAGGCCAGGCCTGTATGCTAGCTTGTAAGAGTACCCGGCTAGGAATTCCGCCCACCGGGAGAGCCTGGGGGAAATAAATTGTGGGGTCTGGCGATCCCCAGCCAGGATGCCTAGCAGGGGTTTGTGGTCTGTGACCAGCATGAATGGCCTGCCATAGAGGTAATCGTGGAACTTCTTTACGGAAGCCACGAGTGCGAGAGCCTCTTTGTCGGTTTGACTGTAATTATGCTCAGTGGTAGAGAGCGTGCGTGAGAAGAAGGCGACAGGGGCCTCTTTACCTGAGGGCTGGATGTGGCTTAGAACTGCCCCGATGCCATAAGGAGAGGCATCGGCTGTAAGAGTCAGGGGCAGATCTGGGCTATATTGTACCAAGACAGCGTCTGATGTTAAAAGTTGCTTGACCTGGTTGAATGCCTTCTGTGCCTCCTGGCCCCAGTGCCAGTGTTGGTGGGCGTCGAGGAGGCGATGCAATGGCTCCGCGACAGTGGCCTTGTGGGGGAGGAAAACATTGTAGAAATTCAGAAGCCCCAGAAAAGCCTGCAGCTCGGTTTTGTTTGTAGAGGCGGGGGCATGTTTAACTGCCTGTACTTTGGAAGGGGTGGGGTGGATTCCCTCAGAGTCTATGGAGTAGCCCAAGAATTCGACCCTGGGCACCCCAATCTGGCACTTGCTTTTCTTTAAGCGTAGGCCAGCCTGCCTGAAACGTAGCAGGACGTTTCGAACCCTCTCTCGGAGTTGGGGCCTGTCGTGGGCTGAGACCAGGATGTCGTCGAAATAGGGAACTACCCCGGGTAGCCCCCCCAGTAGCCGCTCCATTACATTCTGGAATAGGCCAGGGGCTACACTTACGCCAAACTGGAGACGGCGACAGCGGAAAGCTCCCCGGTGGGTAACTATTGTTTGAGCCTCGGCGGTGGCATCATCCACCGGGAGCTGCTGGTAAGCCTGGGCCATATCCAGTTTGGCGAAGAGCTTGCCCCTTCCCAGAGAATGGAGTAAGTGTTGCACGACAGGGACAGGGTAGGGGTGGTCTTGCAAGGCCTTGTTGAGGGTACACTTGTAGTCCCCACAAATCCTGATAGACCCATCTGGGCGAAGGGGCACCACTATGGGGGTCTCCCATTTTGCATGGTCGGTGGCCTCTAAAACCCCCTGGGCTATTAGCTTATCCAGCTCCGCATCTACCTTAGGTTTCAATGCAAAGGGGACACGCCTGGGCTTTAAGCGGATGGGAGCAACGTTTGGATTCAGGTTAAGGGATATGGGGGTGCCCACGTAGGTACCAAGGTTGTTATCAAAAACATCAGAAAATTCATGGAAAAGGTCAGAGGAGTCCTCACACACAGTGGTGTGAATCCCAGAGAGGGAGAGTCCCAGCGCATCAAACCAATCCACCCCTAGTAGGGAAGGGAGGGACCCAGAAACCACCACCAATGTCAGAGGGCCAGCAAAAGAGCCCTTTTCGACCAACAGGGTTGCCTGACCCAAGATTGGGATGGCATTGCCCTGATAGTCCCTAAGTCTGAGAAGGCAAGGTTTTAAGGCAGTCTGGGAGAAGGAAGGCACCAGGTGGCCCAGGAGATGATTGTCCTAGAAGAGCCAGTGTCTACTTCCATTGTGCAAGGTGCCCCAGCTATGGAAACAGAGAGAAAAAAATTTTTATGCCCGCCCCCACCAGAAGCCAGGTAGACCTCCTCAGCAGGGCAATCGTCAGGCAGGCGCATCGCGAAGCAGGCGTCATGCTGGTTTTCTTGAGGGCGGCGGCCGGGTGCTGAAGGGACAGCGGCGGCAGGGCTGGAGCGGCAAACGCGGGCAAGGTGACCGTAGCGGCCGCAGTGGCGGCAGGTGGCCGTTCTGAAACGGCAGGAGCTTCTGGGGTGCCGGTCTCCACAACTGAGACAGACAGGCATGCCAGGCCTGCGGGAAGGCGGCGCCTGGAAAGGCTGGGGCGCAGGCGGCTGTGAGGCTTGTGTAGGGCGGCAGTTCCTCGCGGCGGTTTGGATGCGGCATACGGCGGTGTCCTCTGTTGGCTCGGAGATGGGTTCCTCGCGTTGAAAATGGACAGGTTCTATGCCCGCAGGCTGAGTTCCGATGGGCTGGAACCTGTTGATCTCGGCGGCCGACGTGCTTGACATTTCTGCAGCGCGCGCCTCATCGAGAGCCACAGCGAGGGTCAGCTCCGTCCTGGCCAAAAGGCGACGCTGCAGGCGGATGTCTCTGACCCCGCAGACCAATTGCTGCAGCAAGGAATCGTCTAGGTTAGGGAAGTCACACTTTAAAGCAGCATTTCTGAGGGATGCCATGTACTGCGTGATGTTCTCCCCCTCCTTCTGTAGCCATTGCTGGAAAGCAAAACGGCGGGCTATGCGGGAAGGTGCAGGGGAGTAATGATCCCTCAGGATTTTTAGCAGATCAGGCCAAGGGACAGAATTGACGATCGCGGGAGCCACTAACGCCCTAGCGGTGTTAAACATTTGGTGGCCGCACGAGTTGAGGAAGAAAGCCCGTTTGCGGGCATCAGTAATATCAGTTAGGTCGTTGCACTGAAGGAAACAGTCAAACCTTTCAAGGTAGGCATCCCAGGTTTCCTCAGTTGGGCAGAAGGCTGTGAAGGATGAAGGGCTGGATCCGTTGCGGGCCATTGGCGGCCGTGGACAAGCTCCTGAGCGCGGATTTGGCAGCTAGGCGGGTCACGGAAATCGTCTGCACCTTCGTCGCCACTTGTTAGATCCGGCGCCACAGTAAATGACAGGCGGAGGCTTGTCTCGAAGAAACTCGGTTTATTGAACAGATAACCACAACAAGAACAGGAACAGCAGAATTGCCTCAGCTGCGGTCTGACAGCTATTTATATGGAGCTGTCAGCCGCGGCAGCCAATGGCAGCTCTCGGATTTTCCCGCTCGGAGCCGGCGGGACCTCAGCCAATCAGCTGAGCCGCTCTCAGTATCCAAGGCTCCCGAGGACGCTACATGGGGGAGAGCGAAAACGACTGAAAAGAAGGCCGAAAATCAGCTGGCCAGTGCGCACATGCGCGCTGGAGCTGACATAGGGCAGCGTCTCATGTGCCCTCAGATACGGCTCCGCGTGCCACCTGTGGCACACGTGCCGTAGGTTCGCCATCACTGGGCTATGCCGTTTATTATCTTTGAACTCCTATGGAAGGACTCTGAAGACATGCATTTTCAGTCATTGGCATTGGGCACATGGCCTAGGGCTGTTAGTGGGTTCTTAATTTTCACGCATGATTGATTTTAGAATTTTATGTTTGGTTTTAGTGGATGTGTTTGTTTGTTTCTCTGCACTTAATTGCATATTTTTATTTGTATGCTTCCTAGGCTTATATTCAGCCTTGTCTTCAAAGCAGCATTTACAGTGTTCCTTCCTCTTGTTTTTCCCACAAAAACAATCCTGTGGGGTAGAGGGCTAAGAAGAGTAACTGGATAAAATGACCCAGTGAGCTTCTGTGGTTGACAGTGGGTTGCAGTGCCAGCTCAAAACCTGGACCAGTATAGTAAATAGCTGTTTTGGAAGAGACACTTTTTTCCAATGGGTGTTTTTTCCAATGTCCAATAGGTATTTGGAAATTAAATAAGTAAAACCTCTTTCTAGATCAAGTTAGCATCTTACAATTTTGGATTTGTATTGTTCCTGTTCAGTATACACTTTCTCTACTGTTTATGCTCCAACATTCTCTCCTCCTGAGCTCCAGGCTGGAGAAGATGGTTGTGGCTGCCGCCAGTAATTTGCAATTGAGGTAGCATTAGTGCTCTGTCTATAGATGACTCCAATTATTTTGGGAAAGTTTATATGGACTAGATCTACTCAAATTCTTGGTGTTTCATCTAAATACAAAGCAAATCTAATTAAATGTAAGTATTTCTTCTCCTGCGCGCTGCTAAGGAGAGTCCAAGCATGGGTTAACTTCATTGGTTTCCAAGGCGACTGAGTGAAATAATTGAATTAAACACGCCCTCTCTGCTCCACTGGCTGTGATGAGTCAGTTTTCAAACTCAGTTGGTACAAGAGGGACGTGTTTATCTTAGCTCAGTACCTTATAACAACGACTGAAGTTTTTAAAAGATTTCTGCTTGGACTCTTCTTGATTACAAACGCACCTTCTTGCTGCCGGCGTGTGTGCAGGTTAGCCGGTACACTGGCAAGAACCACCACCGCCTAACAGCTGGGGCAGCCGGAGTCCCTGCCTCACGGGGCTATACTCTCAGCGGAGTGGCCGTAGGCAGAGGCAAGTCCTCTCCGTTTTATTGCTAGCAAACGAGCTGATTACCAGTTGGGAATTGTGCGCAGATTTCTGGAGGTGAGAAACTGATCGTGCCGGAGAGGCTCATTCCGGCTCCTTGACTGGTGGTGGCCATTTTAACTACAGGCGGCCATTTTAACTACTGCGATCTGCCTGTTACCAGGCAGATTTCATCAAGGCAGCCATTTTGTTTGGCCATAACTGCAGCATTCCATGGCCTTTAGTGCCGGTGGCCATTTTGAGAGGCCATAACGGCTGCACAGCTTCCGATCGCCATTTTGCTGGCGTTTTCGGCTTCGACAGACCACTAGAGATCCCTGCGATTGCTATAGACTCACCTGTCTTAGCGCTTTATCGCTGGTCTTCCACAGTGCCTTGCTCGTCCTAGCCGCATTACCGCTGATACTTATTAGTGCTTAGGGTGAGTGCTGCTTCTGGGGATCCGTGGGGCAGCGCTGGTTATCCCCTCGCCCAGCCACAGTATAGGAGTCCCTGCCCAAGGGTACTGCTCCTTTCAGCCCTTGAGGGCGTGGTATTGCTTGCTTCGGTGTGTGATTTAGGGCTTAATTGCCTTCACCATGTCTGGAAAGTCTGATAGAGAACAGGAGGCCTCCACTTCATCTGGGCCCAAAAAAGCCACAGCCAAAAGTCAGACTTATTCTAAAGACAGGGCTACAAAAGACAAGGCCTCCAAAACCTCTGAGAAGCTGGCATCTGCAGCAGCATTAAAATATGCTGAGAGGAGGCTGAGGGAAGGTGTGTTGGATGTTTGCTGCCTTAAATTATTTGTAAAAATAATAAAGGTAGGAAATAAACAAACAAATAAATAAATAAATGCATGAACCTTGGATTTAAAAATTAAATAACATTTATTTCTTGGAATAAATTCAGTTTGAAACTATCAAAATTTATGGCAAAGTTTAATCTAGCCTCAGGTCTGTAATGAACTGATGTGATTTGATTATGGCAAAATTTATGGTGAAGTCAAATTACCACAGCAGTAAATTAAATTTATCGCACTTCATTTCCACAGAATCCATGATGCTATTCTTATAATAGTCTTGTGGTAGTGATGTCAGAAAATGAAAAAAGAGAGATATAAGAACTGCTTCTAAATGTTAGATATAAAGTGAAAGAGAGATTTGAGCTGATAATACTGTTCATCTGCTAAGTCACCGTCATTCTTTCCAGATAAAACTTTGATAAGATTTCTTTTTGCTCCACTAGAATGTTGAATTAATTAAATGTCTTAATTTATGTTAATGGAGTCTGTAAGTGCAATTAAACTGAGTGGTTGCATACAGTACTCTGCAGGATGATAATCAAAATCTATAAATGATTTCAGTGCAAGACTGTAGGGTTAGTCAAGTTAGGCTTGAAAATACACAGGTCTCCATACAGAACCAGTAAATTTGATGCACGGTTTATAGATATGAACTAAATGTTGCTTCCGGTCAGCCTAAGAATGAATATTGGTAAAGAAAGTTGGGCATAATTTGTATCCAAGGAGTTTCTCAAATAAACAATGCCATTCAAAAATACCAGTGGTTTTCGTTGCTAGTTATTCAGATCACCATATACTGTAACAGGCTGCTGACAGTAAAGAAACATATAATTTCTTAACCATTAACTGTTTTACTCCCTTTAAATTTGGTTTTGAATTTTTTTGTAAAATGGAGTAGTTTGAACTACAGCATTTATACTTACTTGCATTTTTATTAGCAGTTTTAAATAATGCTAAATACAATTATTTTGGGGGGGGGGTGATTTATCTAGTTTTTTTATCTGGGATTTTATTAATTTTTTCTGTTTAGACAATAGCCCTGGGATTTCCTGGTCATCAATAACTAATCAAATCCAACTTAACTCAACCTTTTGTGCCAAAAACTGCTAAGAGTTCTTATCAAAAAATATGTTCTTATTTTGTGATTATTAATATTGTATAATTTTTTTTGCCGGTAGAACTTTCCCAGATAAGTCATTCTGCATCCCACCCCATGTGGAACATTTCTTAATGTAAATATAATTTTTGGAAATTCTTCTAGTCGAGGATTAGAGATGTTACAGGTTGTTCTGTGTGCCATGAACAGGGTTCATGGTATTTCAAAGGGTGAAGAATTTTTAAAATATTGTTTCTTACTATCTTGGCTTAATTTTCAACTATAGTTTATGTCTCTTATTTTGTTTAGATTATGATTTTACTCCCCCTGTTGTGATGTTTAAAATCATTCATTTATTTGAAGAACTTGTTATTCAAATGTGAAGGTTTCATGCTTATGGATATAAAATATATATTGTAGGAGACCAGGCTGAGTCCGAGGGCAGGGTCAAACGTTTCATCAGTTTGGAATTGTTCCGTTCCCACATGGATCTAAGTCCAACCCCCTGTGAATTTGCCTTGACCATTAGTAGATCAGATTTGTATGTATAAGTAGCACAAAGCAAACTCTTAGTACTTTAACTCTATTCTGGATCTTGTTTGTTGTGCCTGACATATTTCTTTAGAAAATTTATATTGCCGCCTACTTGCACATGGCGACTCAAGGCGGCTTACAAGGATATAAAAATACCATATACGGTAAAAGAAATAAAAAGAATAAAAAGAAAAATAATAAAATAACAACCCCCCACTTTGGCGACAACACACATTCATACTAGCCATTTAATGGGCTCCATCCCACTCTGGGTTCCTTAGGCCCGCTGACAGAACCACGTCTTCAGGACCTTCCAAAAGAGCCTTAGAGTGGAGGCCAGTCTCATCATGATGTTCCAGATATACAATTACTTTCATGTTATAGTACTCTATAGTACTATAGAGTCTCAACATCTTAAGCGTGTTAGGCAATATCTCAGACAATGTAAGTAATCTCAGTATAGCACTGAAACATACTGATTAATATCTTACTGAAGTTAAGCAAGCAATGAATTTAAATAAATAAATGCTGCTACTTTAAATATTTTAGATTTAGATGTTAGTTTATAATTCCATATGAGTTCTAGAACTGAAGCATGTATTAATGATGAGCTAAGTGAGGTCTAGGAATAGTGTTGATGACTCGTTACAGCTGCCGCTATAATATACTGTACTGTACAACATTAGCTCTTACTGCACAGTATTTTAGCTTCCAAATTTGAGTTTCCGGAACTGTACTATCCCATTTTTGGAACTGATAATGAAAAATACCAATGGCTGACATTTCACATCCTAGATCTGGTTGGTATGAATGGTGTTTGTGTATCATATCTCATCATAATTTTTCCTGCTGAATGAGAGATATGGATTTCAGGGAGAATATAGAAGTATGCCTTCTGATAGCTATCATTTTCTGTAAAAAGGTAATATGATATGTTTAGATTTTTGAGAGTACTCTCCGGTGATCTCTTAAAATCATTTTAATATGAGCCAATAGCCAACTTCTCCATTCCATATATGAAGTAAATGAGTTACAGTTAAAGTACAGAAATTGCAGTTTCATCTTCAGGTGTTTATGAGCAATCTGTAAGAAAAGAATACAGGCAGCTGGTAGCATTCCTTTGTAACAGCCAAATGTTCCACTATAATTTGTACAGTTTTATATTAACTTATCAACAAAAGTTGTTGAAGTGTTTAAACATTTTGCTGCTTCTTGAGTAACAGTGGATGTGACCTAGATATCATAATATGTCGTATTTTATTCCATAGTTTTGCCCTGTCTGATGAAGCATATCGATCGTTGAGAGACCAAGATAAAGACCAGTGTATACTTATAACTGGAGAGAGTGGAGCTGGAAAAACAGGTAATATAACTATTATTAGATCATTTATCAGTTCTAAAATATTAACATGTGTGCTCTTTTCTCAATCCAGTCTTGTAAATCTAGGACTTTGACTAGCCTTATTACGGTGGCAGCTTCCACAGTTCCAGAGTTCCACACTTCATTATTATTCAGCTCATAGATCTCTTTCGCAAAAGATAGTGGAGCCCTTTTTGTTCAGAAGACTTGGGGGGGGGAGGTGTCTACTGCTGATGGAGCGCAGTTTGGAGCTGGAAAGATGGAATACTGACAGTAATGTGGGACATCAAAGTTCATGGTTAAGGAAACATAAAAACGTTGGAACTGACAAAGGTGTGCAAATCTTGGATAGCATATGAAAAATGGACCAGGCAAAAGAAGGTCAGCACAAGAGAGGCTGTATACTAGAAGGATTCTAGAGAAAGATAGTGAAGTGAGTGAACCTTACGTTCTTGGAATTCTATCTCTCCAGCTTTACTAGTCTTACAGTCAAAAAGAGTACAAGATGATTAACTGGGTACCTAAACTCTATGCAAATAGTCCTCGACTTACAACCACAATTGAGCCCAAAATTTCTGTTGCCAGGTAAGATGGTTGTTAAGTGAGTTTTGCCCCATTTTATGACTTTTTTTGCCACAGTTTAGTCTTTCTTGCCACAGTTGTTAAGCGAATCACTGCAATTAAGTTAGCAACACGGTTGTTAAGTGAATCTGGCTTCCCCATTGGCTTGGTTGTCAGAAGGTCACAAAAGGTGATCATACGACATTGCAACCGCCATAAATACGAGTCAGTTGCCAAAAGTCTGGATTTTGATCATGTGACCATGGGGGGGATACTGCATAAGTCAATAATAGTCATAAGTCACTTTTTTTCCAGTACCATTGTAACTTTGAACGGTCACTAAACAAATTGTTGTAAGTCATAAGCTGTAACTGTTGTAAGTCGAGGACTAGCAGTACTGAGTTTTTGTGTGTCTCACTGGACCTGTTTTACTATGATACTGCCGCTTGTGTGGAGTGTGTTGCGCCAGTGCAGAATGTCCCAGGGGAATGTGCTCCGTAAATGTATTTTGCCTATACAAATAAACCTGTCCACTACCCCAACTTCCAGGTGCAAACAGGTTTGTTCATATTGGCAAAACTTTGCAACTTGAAAGTTTGTTAGTAGAATAATGTCCAATCCAATTATCAGCAAAAGGTCCAATCAGAGCTCTGAAATACTAATCTTAGTTAACCAAGTTAAACTCAACATTCCACTTCTTAACTCTTAACTGTAAGCGAAACCACATTTAAAAAGGCATAACATGGTCTTAATATTGTTAGGGTAAACAAAAAAAGAAAACAAAATTTAACATAATAATCTGTCCCTTAAAAAAAGACAAACTCCAATATGCAACATTTTTCCATTCCAAATACCAACAATTCCAAAGAAAATCGCCGCAAATAACATGTCCCATTCAAATAAACATTCCATATTGCAACTCTAAACAAATTCACATTTAGCAAATGTAAAATAATCTGAGTCTCCTAATATAAACAAAAGACTACAATGTAACATAACAAAGGAATAATTTCTCCTTTAAAGAAAACAAATTCACAAAACTTTGTTACTGTAAGTATAAAGGCAGAGTCTATTTAAATACTATCAAATTAGGATAAATAAAATAATTGTAAGGAGGAAGTTTAAACTCCATATTAAATGCAAGCAAATCCAATATGCTGCCTTTTTCCAGTTCTTATGTTAACACCCAAAAAGAATCCGGCAAAATGACAACATGTCCCATTTAAACCTGGACTTTGTATTCCTTTTTCTTTTCTTTTTTCTTTTACAGAATAATTTTTCTCTAATTTGCTAATCCAGTCAGATAGTTGTGAATACCCGTATTTTTCGGAGTATAAGATGCACCGGAGTATAAGACGCACCTTAGTTTTGGGGGAGGAAAATAGGGGGAAAAAACTATCTACCAGGTAGTCATCTGGCTAGCATCCTTAGTCTGGTCAGCTTCAGCACATTATTTTATCCCCTGGTTAGGGCTGAAAAAAATCTTCTTTGGAGGGAGTAGCAATGAAAACAAGCCTGCAAAGACTTAGGGCTGGAAAAAAAACTTCTTCGGAGGAAGTAGCAATGAAAAAATCCTGCAAGCTGGGAAGATTGTTAGCACCTCGTTAGGGCCTTTTTCGGAGGGAGTAGCAATGAAAGCAAGCCAGGAAGAGCCGGGAAGATAGTTAGCACCTCGTTAGGGCTGGGGGGAAAAGCTTCGAAAAAGCTACATTCGGAGTATAAGACGCACCCAAATTTTCAGCCTCTTTTAGGGGGGGGAAAGTGTCTTATACTCCGAAAAATACAGTAATTTCTTCCATGCTTTAAACAGCCTCTTTTGTAATTTTGTAAAACAAAAAGCAATCATTCCAATTGTTCTCTGGGATCATCACTTTTATTTCCTTTTTTATTACTAAAGGTGCATCCATTCTTTTAAATATCTGATGACAAATTGTTATTCAAAGTCTCATTCAGATTGTTCTTGGGTTGATTTTGTTGCATATCTTATTCTGTAATATCTTCTTCTGATAACAGACTGTTTCCAAGAAGACACAACATACACAACAATTGATTAAAAAACTTAGTGCTGTTCTTGATGCAGTTCCTCAAATATATCTTTGAATTCTATTATAAGTTACTTGTCTTGTTATGTCTCCAATATCAAAAACAGTTTTTCCTCCCCAGAAAAATGCATTTATTCTTTAAGATTAATTTCAAAGTTTTAATGCTCAAAATCCAATATTCCAACTTTTTCTGAGCTCTTAATCCAACCTTGCCTTGCTTTTTTGCTGTTTATTTTAAATTCTTAAAGATTATAAAGTTAGATCTTCATTTTCTTATATGAAAGATTGAAAGTACTCGTCCAGTATTAACACTCCCGTCACTTTGAAGTTGCCTGAGTATTTGGAAGCAGTTAATAGGCAATTTCTACAGGTGATTAGCAAGGGGAAGTACATGAGCTCAGTATCCTTTGAAAAGGCTCTCTTTGTGGCTGGAATGATTATGGCAAATTTCTTCATCTCTCAATTCTGGCCCCCGACTTCCAAATACTGATGTCTTGCAGTCTCCTTGTGAGGAGCAACCTTAAGAAGAACAGTATGGGTGATCTCACATCCTCTCTTTACCCAGAGGGAGTTAAAGAAGCCGATCTACTTGTCGGCTTCCAATGATGGTCACGATTGCAAGTATCAGTTCCTCTTTTCATGAAGCTGTCTTCTTTCCACCATTGTCCCCAGAAGTCTATTTTTTATTTTTATTCAAAGTCCTATCAGTCTACCTTTCCAACTAGCAGGATCCACAAGGCATGTAAGCATGAGGAGAAATATATATATATTTAATTCTCTCTCTCTCTCTCTCTCTCTCTCTCTCTCTCTCTCTCTCTCTCTCTCTCTCTCTCTCTCTCTCTCTCTCTCTCTCTCTCTCTCTCTCTCTCTCTCTCTCTCTCTCTCTCTCTATATATATATATATATATGTGTGTGTGTGTGTGTGTGTGTGTATGTATGTATATATATATATATATATATATATATACACATACACACACACACACATATATATATATATGTGATTGGGAAGAGCTGATTGGGAACAGAGCCTATGGCCTAATGGATAAATTGCTGCACTGCAAGGCAGCCGGCCCGGGTTCAAATCCCAGTAAGGGGTATGGCTATCTGACGAGAGCAAAATAAGCTCGAAATAGATCTATAATAGTCTCCCTTTATTTTCATTTATCAGCAAAAAAAATCCTACATTATATATATATATATATATATATATATATATATATATATATATATATATATATATATATATATATATATATATATATATATATATATATATATATATATATATAAATAGCAATAAAAGCCCAGCAAACCAAGGCTAAGGGAGCAATAAATCAGGAAAAAGAAGGGAGAAACAACAGGAGTTACCTCAGATGCCATCTAAATGACCTCCTCAACAATAAGGACATAGTGAGCTCTTCTTGATAGGACAGGAATGTGGCCTTAAGAAGGCTTTGCTTCTCTAAGCACATTCTTCAAATGGTTGAAGATTGCAGAACAGAAAGATTCCCTTAGCCTCTCTTTGAAGGCTTTCCCTCCCCTGCCTTTGAATCAGTGTTGATTCCTGGACTGCTTGGACTGATCTATAAGAGTTTCCTGGCAAAGATATTTGGAAATGGTTTGTGATTGCCACCTTCTTCTTAGGGCTGAGATAGAGTGACTGGTCCAACTGCACCCAGCTAACTTTGTGCCTAAGACAGAACTAGAACTCACAGTCTCCTGATTTCTAGCCCAGTATCTTAACCACTATACCAGATTAACTCTTTAAAGATAGATAATTCCCAATATCGTGGTCCAGCAATCTAACTAAATTTTGATATGGTTTAGTAACTCACTAAAAGGCAGCAAAAGTGGATGCAGAATAAAAATGCCGCCCTGAGTCCTTCGGGAGTTGGGCGGCATATAAGAAAGCCGAATAAATAAATAAATAAATAAATAAAATAAACCTAAAATTTAGTTATGTTCTTGAATGCTTCAGATTGCTGTTATATTACATTTACTGATGGGCATCCAACTGATTTCAAGGCTATAGTGTTCCATTAATGGAATATTAAGGTAATTCTTACTAGATGGTGTGGAGACCTATTCCCTATTTTCTCTTTTAGCTAATGCTTCTATTAGATGTAACCTTCAGCCATAAAAGCTCATTGGGGACTTTGGACCAGTCATTCTCTTTTAGCCCAACCTAATATACATGGTTTTGTGAGGAAAAAATATGCTATTTATGCAACCTTGAGTTCCTGACTGAAAAGACAGGATGTAAATATATTAAACAATCTAAATAATTCATAGATGTCTTGCTTCATGGTGACTCTGATAAAGGTGCAGAATGTTATCAAAATAATAAACAAGCAAAGATAAATGTAGAAAACAAGGATGAATATGAGAAGTGCATTACTATATATCTAAGCAATTGATTCAGGCATTATACTATAAATTATTTCATGTGGAATATAACTACTTTTTTCTCTCTTTTATAACTTATAGAAGCCAGCAAACTTGTCATGTCTTATGTGGCAGCAGTTTGTGGCAAAGGAACAGAAGTTAATCAAGTGAAAGAACAACTTTTACAATCTAATCCAGTGCTTGAAGGTAAGAGGCTAGTATCTAACACTGTTCTATATTTGTTGATGATTAATAATAATTCTTGACAACAAAAAATGTAAGGTTCCGATAAATTATTCAGTGCTGCAAAGCATTCACAATAGGAACATATTTACTTATAACTATTTTAAACTCCCACATTCTATCTTGCATTCTACCTTTATCTGATTCATAGTTGGTCATATTTTGTCCTACCCTGAATTTCTGCTGTGATTTTGCATTCTTCTTTTTAAACATGCAAAGCAGTATTCAAATAACATTCTTAAAGAATATTTTGCTTCCCTTTTGGAAGTAGAATGCCATTAGAATGCTATTAGGAATGGAAAAACAGACCTGCAAACAATAAATTGCAAAGTAATACATATGCCATATTTGCACATTATACTGTATGTCTTATTAAACTTCTACATTTGAACTTAAGTGAAGTCTGAACAGGCATGTTGCCATTTATTTATTGTTCCTGCCTTTTGGGATAAAACTGTTCTAAAATTGCTTACAATAAACACAGACAATGGTACATAAAAATACCATAAATAACTATGTAAGAATTAAGACATGTCTAGGCTCTTGTCAACACGCAGGCCTATGAAACAAGCTACTATGGTAGCTAACATTTGATTCTTCCTTCACTCTTTAGGGATCTTTTCCTCTGGGCAGTGGGGTGAGTTTTCACTCACATTGTCAAAAATCAGCCAAACCAAAAGGAAGGCTGTTTTTCACATAACTTTTTATGTGGTTTGTTTGAAGTAGTTACTAAATTTTTAATACAGTGCAGGAATAAAGCTACTGAAGTTTTTGCAATATCATGTTCTCAAAATTTTAAGGTAATTTTTTTACTATATATGACATACATGAAGGTTTGGGGTGGGGTTAGCTAAGGGGAAAAACTAATATAAGGACTGATGATTGAAGGCTGTTATATCCTAAGTGAAAATATTGATCCTATCAGTCAGTGCAGAGTAAGCAATGTAATTAGTATTGACAGCAGAAGATGTATATTTCAAAACTAAAATTTTACCCATCAGTTGTTTGGTAGCTATAGAATACTGTTCTCTGTTGTCTAGCTGTCAGTTTAGGTAGTTTTAATTTTTAAATCAGAAAAGCACGAAGTGACACATAGTAATAATTAATAATACTTTATTAAATGTATATGCTTCCTGACTTCCAATTGTTAAAAACATTTGAAAACAAAGGACAGTGCAAGGACAGCACAAGACAAAAGGACAAAGATGGGGGGGGGGGAAATACAAACCCAGATAGGGACATGAGAAAGGAAGAATGGGGCATCGGCCATCCTTGTCAAAGGCTGGGCAAAGCGCCACATCTTCAGAATCCTTTGAAATACCAGGTTGGGGAGGGGGGAGGCATTTGTATCTCAAGAAGAAGCTCATTCCAGAGGGTAGGAGCACTTCCAATAGATGCCATTGATTAATTGAAGGAATCCTGAGCACACCAACCTTGGCCGATCAAACTAGCCTGGCAGATGCCATAGCAGTCCTTCAGTTATCCAAGCCCTTTGGCATGTAGGGCTTTATAGGTGGCAGCCAACACCTTGAATTGCACCCAGAAGCAGACTGGCAGCTAGGGCAGTTCACAAAGTAGAGGTGTTACACGGGTATACCAAGGCATGTTCATCAGTGCCACACCAAATTGCATAGGAATGAAGTTAAAAGTGTATGTACTGTAGGAAACTGCTTCTGTGCTTGCTGTTATTTCAAGGCAGAGATTGTAACATCTTTGAAATATTCATGGTAAAAAACATTGTCAGTTGCATGAATTTTCACATCTGACAAAATGGTGTCATAATACAGTATCTATTGCCCTTTGTGTGTGTGTATATATATGTGTGTGTGTGTGTGTGTTCTTTCCAAATATTTGTCATGTGAAAGTTGACAAATATATCTGTTTTATTAAAGAACAAGTTGGAGCAGTTTTTGCTGTAGTCATAACTTTATTTAGATGCCATTGGGTTTTGTTTTTTTTGCCACTGCATGAAATTATTGTTCAAAAATGTCCAGTGTATTTGCTTGCCTAAGTTACCAGTGATGAGTTTTGCATTCCAGCTACTGCAGAAGAACACAGGGAAACAATGAACTTATGGTAAAATAAAGAATTTGCCTCTAAGCTCTTATAATAGACCATTTGTATTTGATTCTGCATGCATATATAAATGGTCCTAGTGTTTTAGCCTCATGCTTAATGATATGCAGCCTGCAGACTGGAAGATGATTTATTGCTTGTGAATTGTGCACTCTATTAAATTTTTAGAATGATTATTTCAGCATGCACTTTGCCTTCTGGCATCAGTGCTTTGATCCAGGGAAGCCTCAAAATCCCAAATTTAGTGAAGCAGAAATAACATTTCAAATATCCAGTTGATTTGAATGTTCACTTATGTACAGAAGCCAAAAAAAAAAAATCAGCATACTCCTTTGTAACATAAGAATGGTCAATGTAATTAGTACAAAGTAATCTAACACATTAATTCCTTAGAATATGTTTGTAATATGATAATGTTAATTTGTTTATTTTGGGGCTTAGTTCTTTTGAAGGAAGAATTAATATGACCATTTTTAAAAACCCTGTGAACTAGTAATTATGTCAGTGTAATAGACAACAGTAGAGTTCAGACATCACTCCAAACTGTGCCTTAATGTTACATGAATAAGCATGATCACATACTCTGTTCATGATTCCTCTCCTTATTCTATGGTTTGCATGGAAAATATAGTCCATAATTCCATAATATGATGGTTTGGGTGTGGTAATATAATTTGGGAGTTAACTGTTTGTTCATACAATGTTTATACCATGATGGACATGCCATTTGGAATTTTTCCTTCATTTCTGTGAAGAGTTATCCACGAAATTGTATATCTAAAAAACTCAATTCTACATGTAGAGCCATTTATGAGCATGTAAAGCTACCTTATACCAAAACAGATGTTTTGCCCATCTATTTCAGCATTGTTTTTGCATTGTTGGATGGCTGCTTTCCCGATTTTCAAACAGGATCCTTTTCCATTCCCACTCGGAATTATTGGACTTTGAACCTGAGATATTTGTATGCAAAACCATTATGGCTGTATGAGCCTAGTAGGCCAGATAATGCATTACCAGTCAATGGTTTTCCTTCTACCTGTATGCCTTATTTCTCTTTGTAACTCTGGCACTTGACTAGACCTATATGTGCATTGCACACATATTTTCTTTGGTCCTCTAAGCTGAGCATTCCAAATCCAAATCTTCTTTCTGAGGTAAAAACAGATACTAATGGAAAACTATTAACTATAGATATATTAATGAACGGGCCATCATATCTTAAATAGATTCTGTTTCATTGTAATAAAATGCTGCACATAGACATTACACAAACTGTAAAATTCCTACTTATTTTATTTCCACTTACATTAAACTTTTTAAAAATTGTGACTGCTTCACTTTGAATTATCCAACTTATTTGGTGCAATCTTAACTGTATTTTTAATATTTGCCCAGCTTTACTGCTAAATATACTGCATATATTTAATTTTCTTTTTTCTTCCTATCAGCTTTTGGAAATGCCAAAACTGTAAGAAATGATAACTCGTCTAGATTTGTAAGTATCAAAATAAAAACATGCACGTGATTTGGCCAGAGGACTGATCAGTACTAGTGAAATGTTAGAACTACAATGCAGTGTAGAATTAATGTTCCATACTGATTAGTCTTTTATTTTCTTTAGTCTTTCTGTTAAGGAAATTACATATGTATACCGTAGTTCTTTCCTAGTGGATTCTTCTGGGGCTTCATCTGCAAATGCCAGCTTCCTTCTGTTCATAAAGTAATATTGGATCTAACCCAATACTGTGTCAGCCAGCTGTGTTGTACTGAGATGTAGGTGACTGTTTTTAAGACTCTTGCTATGGTATTCTAGGGAATATCTTTATACCCTAAATACTGAAAGTTAAACATATATGATGGACTCGTGTCAAATTTTATATGTTATTCCTTAAAATCAGGTTAATATATTTGGTTAGACACTGGATTGAGTACAATGACAGTTACATATAATAAGGGGAAATTCTCTGTTTTTAAGACCTATAGCTAGTAGATTTGAAACAAAAGAGCTTTCTGAATGAAAAATGCAATATAGAAGAATTTTGTGCTTGAAGTAGACATTCTTCTGGAGAAATATACCAGCACAGAGACCAGAGAGCTACCTCACATCTTAGCCAATAGCAGGATAAATTTAGCACTGTCTGACTGCATAATTATAATTTAGATTTAGATTTATATTATTGTTGGCTTAGTTGGTCTTCTAAAAGCCATGTGACAGAAATTTTGTATGTGTGTGTGTGTGTGTGAGAGAGAGAGAGAGAGAGAGGGAGGGAGGGAGGGAGGGAGGGAGGAAGGGAGAGGGGGAATATGGCAAAAAAGAGCACTTTTACAAAGCCAGGTACTGGGCATGATACTTCATTATGTTGCTCTTAATACATATAGTCCTCCTTAACAATTGCTTGTTTAGTGACCGTTTGAAATTACAACAGTGCAACCGATGGTCACAGCATTCCACAGTCATGTTATCATTATGCCTCTGCTTCACAACCAGCTTCTGAAAAACAGAGTTAATGGAAAAACCAGCTGTGAACAAGTCTATAAAACCAATGGAATAAAAAGAGCCCAGATAGGGTGTACTTGTTGGCTGTCAGTTCACTGTATGCTTATACTCTATTCGCACACTTTAGAACAGCCTTTCAAATTACAGTTATTGTATTTACAGTATATCTGTTCCCACTCCTCATGTTTGCAGAATGTCTTCTTGCTGTTTTATTCAGGGCTTTCTTTTCAGGGCTGATGTCAGAAATCAAACAGAAAAGCAGATCAGAATCACCAGATATTTCTTAACCCTGTATATCTCTATTATTATGAACGTATGAAGCCTGTCATATTTCAGTCCCATAAAACAAGGCACATTTTGAAAGAACAACCTTTGCAATCTGGTGGTTAAGAAAAGAAAATGCACGCACAGTTTGCTTATCCGATTGGATCATAAATAAATAAATAAAATAAAATGTGCATTTGTGTAACTGTTTATATGAAACCTGCACCACAGAATTGTTCTTGGAAAATCCCTAGAACTTTCCAAGGAATATATGGATTTTTAGAAGTTACCTAACAAAAATTAATTCGTTCTTGTATGCTGTGAGATAAATAAGCGTTCTTTATACAATATGATTTATTTAAAAGTCAAACAATTTAGAATGGTTAAATATTGTTAAATATTCTTTACATTTAAATGATCTCAAAATGCTGGCATGTAAATCAAAGAAACCATTTCAATCTTTCTTTCTTTTTGTACTCTCTTTCCAGGGAAAATATATGGACATTGAATTTGATTTTAAAGGTGATCCACTTGGAGGAGTCATTAGCAACTGTAAGTTGTGTTTTATTTATGGAGCACATTTTGTTTGTTTGTTCTATGAGCTATTCGTGATATTCTCAGAAATCTTAAAGGTATAGGCATCTGAATATTTTTCTAGGGCCTTAACTGCTACTCGGGGCATATTGCTTGAACGCTGACTCTTTTCCTACAGATAGTTGATTCTTAAAGGAAGAAGTTACCACCACTTCTGAATCTCCATTGTCAATTCTAGTGTTTAAAATAGCATATTGAAAAATATGGAATATTGAAGAAAAAGAAAATTTGATATATTTTAAGAATATGTAAGCAAACACAAGAAAAATATAGAAATAGGAATACTCAAGTGTAATCACAGGAGAAACCAGCTAGAGACAGATGAGATGAAGGGAATATTGGAAACTATACTGAATCATTTGCAAAAAGGATTAGAAAATGACAGGAATATTTGTAAAGAGAGAATGTATTTGATAACTGAATCCATTAGAAAGTAAATTATGACATGCACTAGACCAGCTGTAAGATTAACAAGTACCACATGCAGGTGAAATACTATACTGTACTGAACTGTTTAAAAAGTTGCAGAAGAGCCAGCTCAAGTGCTAACAATTCCATGTCAATACTACGGAACAACAAGATGGGACAGCGATTCGAAAAGATTAGTATGTACTGAAAGAATAGCAAGAGAATGTGCAAATGACTGAACCGTTGCATTAATTTTGTATATTAAGAGTTTGCTTAATTGCTTAGAAAGAATAGAACCATACATGGAGAGAAACATACTAAATAGACAAAAAAAACCACCCCAAAATCAGAAAACATTATAACATCTTTCCTTCACGACAATAAGGCCTGTGAAAGTAAATTTAGAAAGTGAAATATGTACACTGGATGGCAAAGACCTGAAGGGGGTAAATAGATATGAGTAAATAGACACGAGAGCAGTGGGGCCTCCACAAAGAAGCACCAGAAGGCAGGCAAGAAACAATGGGTGGAAATTAATCAAGGAGAGAAGCAACCTGGAATTAAGGAGAAACTTCCTAACTGAGAACAATTAATTGGTTGGACAGCTTGGATTCAGAAGTTGTGCTTCATCACTAGAGGTCTTTAAGAAAAGACTGGACCGCTACCTGTCTGAAATGGTATAGGGCAGAGGTGTCTAACTCGAGTTCATTGAGGGCCGCATCAGGGTTGTGTTTGACCTCGGGGGGTCGTGGTGGGCATGGCCAGAGTGGGCATGACCAGTTTGACGTCACTCGTGTTGGGGGTGCCTGTGGTGGCCCAAGCGCTCTGCCAGCGAAAACTGGCTCCTGAGCTCCTTTTTCAGCTGCGACGGCCTCCTACAACCCTCTGCCAACAAAAATGGAGCACAGGAGGGCTGCACACGGCCCTCCCGAGCTCCATTTTCACTGGCAGAGGCACTGCAGGCCAGTCCTTTGTTGTTTCCAGGGCAGCCCCAAGGGCCAGATCTAAGCATCCCATGAGCTGGATCCGCCCCCCCCCCCCCGGCCCTTGAGTTTGACACCCCTGGTATAGGGTTTCCTGCTTGAGCAGGGGGTTGGATTAGAAGACCTCCAAGGTCCCTTCCAGCTCTATTCTGATTCAGATGAGTTTTGGGGGCTTAGATCAATAAATATGGACAGAGTGCTGGAAAAGTAAAGAGGAGAAGGCAATGACAAGCAAGATTATAGAGGGTAAGGACATTTCATGCTAATAGTTAAAGAAATGACATTTCTGGTGGTAATACACAACTGTGAAAGCTGAGCATTGAGAAGGAGCAAAAGAAAAAAGATAGATGTCTTTGGAACACAGATTTGGAGATGGTCTGAAAATGTATCAATGACTGCAAGAAGAACTAGACCAAGACCAGGTAAAGACAGACTGTTCCTTAGAGGCAATCACCAGCAAGCACACATATTGGACATGTGGATGAATAATGGAATTTTAAAATAATTATATTTGATGATATTAAGGGATAATGGAGAGGAGGAAAGCATAAAAGGAAACCAACAGATAAGATAGATGGGGTCAAAAAGATTACTGACTTGTCCTCAAAGCGCTGTGAATTATTACGAAGAGAAATGAATATGATAAACATTTGTCCACATGTTACCTGGAATTGAACTTAGTTTGCTAGTGATAAATTAACCATCTAAACAGGAAATTAGGCTTGATGGTTTATATAGCCTCTGTCAACTCACCAAGTATATGAAGCAGATCTGGGATCTAATCATTGCTTAAATGGAAATTGGTTGGGAAAGCCACAGAAAATTCATCTTGATTTTGTGGTTGAGGAAACATGGAATATAAATAGATGTAAATGTAATAAAAATAAACTATCCAAAGCTTGCTATGTTTATTTACTGTGATGAAAAACTTTGTGGCAGCCTAGATTAGCTCTCCTGTGCTTTCATCCAGCCCTTTATTTCAGCCATATGACGAAGGTTTGCACTGACTTCTCTCCTGGGTATCAACAAAGAAAAGAAGTTATGAAAGTTCAAAATTCTGTCTGAGCAGAATTGCTGAATTTGTTCCATAATGATAGGCTAGAAAATAACTATGGAATGATGCACGTAATAGTTATTTAGAAACCTTTTCATCAATACGGGTATATTTACAACCCAAAAGGCAATTTAAGTCTGTAATTAAGTACATCTGTATCTCTTAGAAACAGTAACACATAAGCAAACATTGATCGTTGGCATGGTATTTATTTGACCACTGAAGCAACTTGACTGTTTTTCAGCTTCTGTAACAGAATAAGAGTGTCAAGTATCTATTATCTCCTGCCACCGTCATGCCCTTTCTTTAATTTTGATCTTTTATTATTGGTGAAACAAATTATTACAGGGCTCTAAGAATTGTTCTATGTTGACATCTCCATCATTTTCTGTTTTATAATCCTTAGAGATATTTTGTTGGACTGATATTTTGCTGCCCTTATATAATGTAATTATATTGTTTTTTAACTAGTCATTTTGGAAATCTAGAAATATTTTATTAGTACATTTATAGCTGTATCATATCAAGAATAGAGATGCTCTGTGGGATTTTTCTGGTATTGTACTTTGAGCTTATAAAATATGTCTTGCTGTCTGTACTTCTTTCCTGGAAGTCAAAACTTATGGCCAAGTAAAACTACCCACATTTGTCACATTTATGATAGTGAAGATCTCCAAATTTAAATTCCAGTTTTAAAGGAAACAAGTTATAATTCCATTGTTCCTGGGTGCTGCAGGGTTTTTACTAGTTCATGTCTCTTAATCCTTGTCTCTGTACAGCATCTGTGTCACAGCTTCATGCTATTTAAAACATTGTAAAATTTATGAGAATTAGTGATATGTTGGACCAGATGCCTGACAGATGTTTTTCTTTTGCTTTGCCATTATCCCCTTTCTGCATGGTTAAAAAATCAAGAAAAATATTGTTCTTCTTTACATCCAACAGCATAGCAAAAAACCTCCAGGTGTTTTAACAGTAAAATAAATAATTGTTCAGCCTTTTTCCTATTAGTGCTTTATCTTGGGTTGATGGGGAGATGCTCTGATACATACATTAAAAGTTATCTTTAATTGGTGCTTAGATAGTTTGTCTTTTCACCTTTGCCCATTTTGCAAATGTGAAGACCTGCTTCATCAGGTCTTGAAAATACACCATTCAATAACAATATTATAAAAATAGTGTATGTTTGTAATTATTCTATTACAATATGGATTTAAAAACTTTAAATAGGTCAGATTTGTCGATTGACTACTTAGAAGGGTTAATTAAGTCTCTTCAATATAATTAATTTTTCAAATTTTCTGCAGATAGCATTTTTTTGATGGACAGAATTCATCTATTCAGAGTTCTTTTTTCCCTCCACTAGTCCCTTGGGTTGACAGACATGCCATGAAAAGAAGTATGTGGTTTGTCAGGCTGCATATTTGTATTTAACTTTCAACTCAGTTGCTTGCACACACAAAAAGGCTGGTTGGCTGGGATGGTCTGTCCTGTAGAATGGAAGAAAAGGAAGTAGTTAAAAATAGCTCTTCCTGGTTTTTAGAATATATCATGCAACTGGTGTTTATTTTTTGCTTGTGATGTAACATCATTCTTTATTTTTTCCAAATGTTAATTTAACTGGTATTGCTTTTGAACATAAAGATAGTTGAACTATCAAAATATGGTAGTGGACTTTAAAAAGTCTCTTGGCATAGCTCATTTGCAAAATGTTTGTAGATGTAGCCTTCATGTAGATCAGGAATGTCCAACCCACAGGCCACAGGCGGCCATGGACAGCTAGTAATGTGGCCCCACAAGATTGTAAACTTTTCACATTATGTGATTTATATACATTAACTATATTATATATTTTATATGTAGCCCAAGACAGTTCCTCTTCACTCAGTATATCCCAGGCAAACCAAAAGGATAGATTCCCATGATGTAGATCAGCTGTTCCCAACCTTTCCGGCTCAATGGACTGGTGGGGGTGGGGAAAGGGGATGGTTTCACACATGCATGTGCGCTGCTTTCATAAATGCAACTTTCCACATGCATTCACGCACTCACCCACCACTTCCATGGCCCAGTTCTGAATGGGATCAGCATCTGGTCGCGGAACGGGGGTTGGGAGCCCCTGATGTAGATAGTACTGTATGGGGTAGTAAATAAAGTACAACATTAGGTAATATCAAACATTTTTGTGTGACAAAATAGATATGTAACTGTATAACTGCCCCATTTTTTTGTAAATTAAACTACTTGCAGTTAATGACACATCAAAGGCAATCAAGAATCCTAATTCTGTGCCTTATTTTGCTTGTAGATTTCAAATTAATACCAGTATTTTCCCTCAGGTACCTATAGGATTAAAGCAGCATAGTGAAAGTGCCATAGACGTCTGTTGATGACTGAAAAAAATGGTGTATATTAGCTAGATAGTATTTAGTTTCTTTACTGCTGCTACAATCTGAGTAAACATTTTGGGTTGTTTGTTTCTTATTTTCTCAGGGTGACATATTTAAGTGTTCACCAGATAGGCCTAATCTAACCTTTGATCAAATAAGCAAGGACATTGCAGTCACATGAACTGATTATCTAGTTTTCTACTTCTACTTTATGCCCTCTGGAAATTTTCTCTGAAAGCAGCACTGAGAATGTTCACTTTTGTGTGTATGACATACATGACAACAGAACTATGTCTATTGCTAAGAGTGGTTTAGTTCTGCAGCTTCTGTTTAATTATTTGAGAGTGGACATTTCCTTTTCAGTTCTTATCACTGAGCTAGGGACAGATTTAAACTGATCCTTCTGGTATTCTTATGTGCATACTCTTTGTGCACATAAATACTTTTAAAATTCTCTCCTATGATGGTAAGTAGACAGCTGTATTTAGCAGTGTTAATATGTACCTGTGGCGGGGGGGGGGGGGGGAGTTTGCTTAGAAAGAAAAGGAGAGTTCTTCTATCCCTAGCATTGAGTCTGCAATATAACCATTGACAGAGTGATTCTTTTTGTCCATAATTCATTGTTAATCTCTCAAAGTCACAAATAGCATTTTGCTAGTTTGCTACAGGTTTTCCTCAACTTACAACCTATGTTTAGTGATTGTTTGAAGTTACAAGAGTGCTGAAAAAAACCCTCTCCTTGCACTTAAAACCACCACAGCATCCTCACTGTCACATGGTCAAAATTTCAGTGCTTAGCAACTGGCATGTATTTGTCATGGTTGTATCGTCCTGGAGTCCTGTGATCACCATTTATTACCTTGCCAGCTGGCTTCTGACAAGCAAAGTCAATGAGAGAAGCTGGATTTGCTTAGCAACCACAAGATTCACTTAATAACAATGATTTCCTTAACACCTGAGGCACAAAAAGTTGTAAAATTGGGCGTGACTCACTTAACAACTGCCTTGCATAACAACAGCAATTCTAGTCCCAATTAGGGTTGTAAGTCGAGCCGAGGTGGCGCAGCGGTTAGAGTGCAGTACTGCAGGCCACTTTAGCTGACTGTGATCCGCAGGTCAGCGGTTCAAATCCCACGGGCTCAAGGTTGACTCAGCCTTCCATCCTTCTGAGGTAGGTAAAATGAGGACCCAGATTGTTGGGGGCAATATAAATATACATTGCTTACTGGTGTAAACCGCTTAGAGAGTGCTTGCACTGTGAGGCGGTATATAAATCTCACTAATAAATAAATAAATAAATACCTGTATATCTATACTGTGGCAATTTTCAGATATATGACGTCAGCTCCCAGAATCCCCCCAAATAACTTTCTGGCTGGGGAATTCTGGAAGTTGAAGATGTCCACACATCTGAAAATAACTAAGGTTGAAATACACTGGATTAGAGCAAAGCAAATATTGCCTCTGTCTTTAAAAAGAGAGCAAAGGAGAATTCAAAGAATTGCAAACCAGTCTGCCAGACATCTATGTCTGGGGAGTGCAGATCTTAAAGTTATTTAACCGTAAGAATCTTGAAAACGATATTCAGCAGGGGATTGTCAATTCTTATTTTTAATGGGACAACTTGGAAGAATGCTCTAGGCAGGATATATGTTGATTTTAACAAAGTTTTTCGATAGAGTGGCGTTTGGAGTGGCAACATATTTAAGAGTAGCTGGATGGCATGAGAAGAGTAGATATATAACTGCCTTAAATTATGTTGAACACTCATTAAGAGTGCCTCAACAGATTGGAGGGGGATATCAAGTATGCTGCTACAAGTTAAGTCCTGGTCTTTGTATTTCTGAGCATTTTTAATTTGACGTCTCACATGAAGAGGTTAAGGGAATGGCAAGATTTGCAGATTATGTAATTAGGTGAGATAGTTTTCTAGAAGATGCGACCAGTGTTGCCACAAACAAGAGGGGGTGAACCTATTCTCCAAAGCATCTGAAGGCAGGAAAAGAAGTAATGGATGGGAATTAATCAGGAAGAGAAGCAACCTAGAACTAAGGAGAAATTTCCCGACAGTGAGAACAATGAATCACTGGAACAACTTGCTTCCAGAAGTTGTGACCTCCAAGTTCCCTTCCAACTTTGTTATTCTGTTAAGACTAAAATAATTCAAAATGATCTTGATGGAGCAGAGAAATGAGCTGAGAGTAAGTTAAAGGTTAAGTACAAAGTTATACATGTAATAAATATAGCTTAAAATTGCACAGGTTCAGAATGGGAAATAACCGGGTTTGGTAATAATTACTGTGAAAAAATAAGCCTTGCAATAATAGTTGATTATCAACTGAATATTAGTCAGTCGGGTGTTATGACTGCCAAAAAGCTAACTGCACTTTGAGCCGGGATTAACAAAAGCATTGTTTCTAAATCATAGCCAAGATAATTTTAAATAAAATACTCAGGGAAACGAAGTAGAGATCCATAACTCTTCTCCACCTTGTCTGTTATGGCTTATCTGTCTGTCAAGCGTTTTGGCATGCTTTAAGATGTGTGGAAGTCATTGCTTGGTTTTATAGGATGTGTAAGTCACAAAAGCCTTCTTTAAATAATAGAAATAACCATTTTGCTAGGAACCGTGACTGATTGTTTCCGCTGCTATGATGGCTATTTTTTCGATTTCTGAGAATGTGAAATAGCAGGCAGAAGCAAAGGTGGTGAGCTGCTGGAATAGCTGAAACTTGAATGATACTGAATTTACATGTTCTACCTATAGGAAACCTATAGAAAACATTCTATGGAAGAGCAAGCTGCCAGCCATAATTATGAGAGGGCTATTATATTTATTGTTATTTTCCAACCTTTTATTATTTCCTTTCATTTGTTTGTGTGTGTATGTGAGAGAGAAGGAGAGAGAGAGAGAGAAGATGCTTATGTCAAAATGCAATACAAAAATACCGTACTCAGATGTTGCATGGTGGTTTGGCCAGTGAACCCTAAGATTTAAAATAGCCTGAGAAATCCGTACAATCTCTTAAGATATGTCTTCACACATGAAGGCACATCTGAAAGTGTCTTCATTTAATTTTAGGTTGCCAAATAGCATTTTTTCAATGACTTCCTTGTTTTGCTACGTAGAACAAGAGTTGCTTTCATTCCAAGTGTCCTTTGTAGAAAAGCTTGTGTATGCTTTGCTAATTGGAGCAGGTAACATGGAGACAAAACACTGCTGGTAACTTACTGAAATATTAATACGCTTCATTGTTCTTTTGTTTGTTCTGAATGTTAGTAACACACTAGCTTGATGGAGACACACTCCTTGTGTGAAATGTAAATTGTGAGGGCATTTTTTTTTGTAGGGTTAGGTTAGGATTTAGTAAATCTAAATTTAAAAGACACAAATGGTATATACAGTAGATTTGTATGACCCTAAGCTTATTTGGATAACATATTGCTGTATTCATTTTAATTAGTGCTGAAGGCTTTCCCAAATAATCTAAAGTAATTCTTTAAATGCAGAATGAAAACGAGCTATATTCTGGCAAAATTCTATTGTGAAATAGAGGAATGCCATAGAATACTTGGAGCAGGCTTTGATCACTGTATATTATTCACAGTGCTAGTATTTATAGAGAATTTTGAAATTTCTAAATATTACTAGATTAAATATATCCCCTTATCAACAGAGTGTTGAAAGGATTTATAGAGGTATGCTTACTCAGTGTAAGGTTCATGAGACCATTTGAGACGCATGAACATCCAGTTTCTGTTTGAAGACATTTAGAGCAGAACTTACTTCATCTTTTGGCAACCTGACAAAGTAGTCAAGAAATTCACCTTGATGGATAGCTCAGGCCTTCTTATAGTTTTGACCCACTGATTCTGGTCCTACTCTCTCTTCTTAGTTGTATTTTGTGTACACTGAATTAACCCAGTTTTTTAACCATTCTTCATAGGGCTTGGCTGTCAAGCACTTCATTAACTTGGTAGCCTTCCTCTCATTTCCTCCTCTTTGTCACTCTCCTTTTGAACTATGGAGCCCAGAACTGGATACAGTACTTGAAATGAGGTCTAACCAAGTCAGAGTAGAGTAGAACAGTTACTAGCTGTTATCTGGACTTTACAGTTTGAGAAATGCACATTGAGATAGCATTTGCCTTCATCACACTGCACCCTATTTTATCCTTACGTTTCACCTCTTCCCTACCCGGGTCTAGGACTTTTCGTCTCTGACTCTTCATTCTCCTTAGGTGTTTCTCCTCGGGCGATTATCCCCCGACTTATCTCCTCAGGTGACACACCTCCACCCATTTGCCCTGGGCAATAGGTCACTGGCATTTGCGTCCCACACCCTTCAACATGGCTGTTTCACAGAAAGAGGGTCCATCCTGGGTGTTCCGCCCACCCAGAAAGTTAGCCCCCAACCAATCAGCTAGAAGGGCCTACTCTCCCCACCACCACCAATACAAATCCAGTGAAAGGAGAGAGGAAGTGATATCCTAGCGATCTTTTTGCTGAATTGGAGACCAGCTTGTCTTATCTGAATGTCCTTCTATGTGCGCTGCAGGAGAGTCCAAACCCACCCTAGGGCCTGTCCTGGTCCAGGGTATGGACATTTTTTGGGACTTTCCGTTTTTGGACTCCCTGCACATCTATGCCTTCGTAAAACAACTGCCTCAGTAGAGCCAAGAGGAGGCATGGCCAGATATTTCTTACCCAGTCCCTGGCAAACAGACATAAGTTAGCCCATGCTTGGACTCTCCCATAGCGCACATAGAAGGAATGTTCAGGTAAGACAACGTTCAATCGCTAAAGCAGTCTTCGAATCTGATACCTTCTTGATTTGTTTGACTAACCTCCACAATTGAATGGGAAAGTCTGGTTTAGAATGCCAAGTTAGTTTAGTATGTAAATTAAATTTCCCTAAATTAAATTTCCCTGCTGTGTCATGGAATTCACTGGAGTGACATTAAGAAATTAAGACACTATCAGCCTAATCAAGCTCACAGGAATGATGTGAGTATTGTAGCAGTGGAATGGGGAGCTTTTTAATGTGTTTCTTAGAAAAAGGCAGGACGTCACATATGTAACCAAAATATCCATTACCTTAATTAGATATTATAAGTTAGTGTATGTCTGTTCAGTCTCTGTTCCAGATGTTACCTGCGTTTCTTAATGTACTACTAAAGTTGTAAGTGATTCTTTTTTTGGGAATAAAAAAGGAAACTAAAGAAAGGATAAATAATTATTTAACTATAATTTTAGATCTCTTGGAAAAGTCCCGTGTTGTTAAACAGCCCAGAGGTGAAAGAAATTTCCATATTTTCTATCAAATTCTGTCTGGAGGATCAGAAGATTTGCTCAGTAAGTACAATTTTGGAGAATATTGAAGTTACAACTGCATATGGAACTAGGTAATTTATTTCAAGCTGGCATAACTAATTTTGATATTGTGTACATTCTTTATTTAAATCCAAACATACAAAAATGACTGTCATTGCTGCTAAATAAGAGCAGTAATGTGAATTTGCTAGTAAAAAGATATATTTTTATTTTAACAGAAAAACTTAAGTTGGAGATGGACTTCAGTCGATATAATTACTTGGGTCTGGGCTCTGCAAAGGTAAATGGAGTAGATGATGCTTCAAACTTCAGAACAGTTAAGGTAAGGATTCATGCCCTTCTGCTATATTCAGTATTGGGTTCAATTTTAGTTTGAAGTGTAAAATTATTTATATACCGCTTTTATTTTTTACAAATACAGATAATCCTTGACTTATGACCACAATTGAGCACACAATTTCTGTTGTTTAGTGAGACATTTGTTAAGTGAGGTTGGCATCATTTTAGGACTTTTCTCACCACAGTTGTTAAGTGAATCACTGCAGGTGTTAAATTAGTAACACGGTTGTAAAGTGAATCTGGCTTCCCCATTGACTTTGCTTGTCAGAAGGTTGCAAAAGATCACATGACCCTGGGATAGTGCAATGGTCATAAATATGAGTCGGTTGCCAAGCTTCTGAATTTTAATCATGTGATTATGGGGATGCTGCAACAGTTGTAAGTGTGAAAAACGGTCATAAGTCACTTATAAATAATAAGTGAATAAATAATCTCCTTCTTACTAGCCTGATTGTGTTGAAATGCCATGGACCAGGAACATAAAACCATGAGAATGGTTTGTCAATGCTGCATTTTAAAATTTCCCTGCTTTCATATATTTTATTCAGATCCTAAATGAAAATTAACAGCAGCTATGAGTAGTTATATTGTAATAGATGTACTCGGATTAGAAATGTTTGACTATTCTTAATGATTTTTCTATTTAAAATGTGTTGCTACGTTGATTTAAGGTATGTAGAGGGGTTCTACACTTATAAATATATTCACATTTTTTTAAAAAAGAAACCAAATGGTAATTAAAACATTTAACTGTGAATTAAAAATTATTTCAAGTATGAGAGCCATTTGGGCCAGCTGAGAGATATAAATTTGAATCTTAGCTCTTTAAATAAAATTTTATGTGAATTAAAAAAAACCCTCCTGTAATCCATACATCTCCTTCTTTTTGTTCCTATTTATACTCTAATGCACGGGTGTCAAACTCGCCACATCACGTTGCCATCACATGACGTTTTGTGACGTTTTTCTCCTTCGCAGAGCTGGGGTGGGTGTGGCCTTTGCATGAAGCATCCCCCCCCCCGTGCCGCCAGTTTGACACCCTTGCTATAACGCCTTGTTCCACTTGTCTTCCAGTGCTGAAGCTGCCCCCTGGAAAGCAAGACTTTCCAGTATTAGCCCCCTTATTTTAGTACATTCTGTCCTGTAAGGTCTACCAAGCACCACCCGTACTGTTTTTTTTCAGTGCCAGACAGGTGTTTTTAATACTTTTAAGACTTTTTCATAATGTGCTAATACTGCCGTGATTTTTAACTTACCATTGTTTTTACTTTATCTTTCTGCTTTAATGTTTATCTTGTTGATTTTGTTTTGTACTGTTCTTCTAAAACTTTTCACTGTATGCTTTTGTTAATGAAAGTGATATAGAAAAGTAAATAGATACTACTTGGTTGGCTGTGAAAATAAAATAAATTGGGTGCAGTGGGAAACAATTACCAGAAAGGAGGAAAGGGTGAAAATGTAATAAACACGATTTCCATCTTCTAGAATGCCATGCAGATCGTGGGATTTATGGACCACGAGATCCAGTCCGTATTTGAAGTTGTTGCTGCTGTTTTAAAACTGGGAAACATTGAATTTAAACCAGAATCTCGTGTGAATGGATTAGATGAAAGTAAAATCAAAGATAAAAATGGTAATTCAAATAATAGAGTTTAATTGAGTAACATTTATCTTCTCTCCATTGGTTTACAGTACTACCTATTTTTTTGGCTTGTTTCTAAATGTATTAATTTCAAGGTCAAGTACAGAATCTTCTATTCTGTTATAGAATCCTTATTTATTAGTATACTAGGTATTTTTCTGTCAGTTTGAAATTGTTCAGAATTCTTCATCAGACAAGATTTTTTTTAAAAAAACAAAGTTCTTACGTACTACTGTTCAAGTTCATTGAAGGTCTTCTAGTTTGTATTTAGTCTGTAGAAGATAAGCATGTACAAAATAAAAACCACATTTTCTTATACCGCATTAACCTTTTTCCACTTTGCTCAGTCTTAAAATTACTGACTTAATTTTAACTATTTAGTGGAGCTCAACAGTATCTGATATTGAAAGCGATACAAAAGCCCTGAAATACTGCACTTTATTCACTCAAGAATGAAAAAAAAACAGGTTGGACAGAAAAACAATGGCTGGATAACATTGTAGTCATAGAGTTTGAATTTAATAATAATGTCTTAAAATGGAATAAGGGATGGAATTAAACATTCGGATTAGACTCTTTTAGATCCTTGGGGTTTTTAATTTGCATCTTCACCTCTATCTCGAAGTGTTGGGATGAAGCAACAGTAAATTTAGCATGTTTGTTAAAAATATAGCGTTCAATTTTCACTCAAAAGTATTTTCATCCTTTGGCAAAGCAGTTTCCTTGGTAGGTAGAAAGTAGCTAAAGTGGGCAGTTTTTGTATTTAAAAAAGCTACAGATAATTTTAGATGGCATGGCACATATTTAAAAATACATTTTAGAAAGGAAATCAGTAAAAGCTACATTTGTGTGCAAAGCCAAGCATCCTTTGTCAAATTGTATGTTTCAGTGAATCACTAGGTAAAAGAAGGCGACACACCCTCTACATGGTAGAAAGTTAAATACAACATCTTTCTGCAAATTTGAATGCATGCGGACTATTTCTATGCAGTTGTTTGCAGAGTCAAAATAAGGAAATAAAGAATAAGGCAGATGAAGCTGTTTTGCCTAACCAGTTGCTAGACGAAAATACTGTTCAAGTGAATAAATATTGTTGAAAATACAATAAAACTCACCTCAAACTGTGTATGCTTCAAGTTATGATTCTTCTTTTCCACAGAGCTTAAAGAAATATGCGAGTTGACAGGCATTGATCAGTCAGTTCTGGAAAGAGCTTTTAGCTTCCGCACTGTTGAAGCCAAGCAGGAGAAAGTATCTACAACTTTAAATGTAGCTCAGGTAATGCCAGATTATTACAGTAGTGAGTTCTTCTCCCCCCCACTTCAGTAACAGGTGCTGTAAAAAAGCTCAGGCTAGTATTTTTTTAAAAGACTTTCCCTAAAACATATCTGAAGACCATGAGTGGCTATTGATTCTTGCCACCTTATACTGTGCCAACACCAGAAAATATTTTAATCTGTCTTATGTTTTTGATTCTTTTCTTTCTTTTAACTAGGCTTATTATGCTCGGGATGCTCTGGCAAAGAATCTTTACAGTAGACTGTTTTGTTGGCTTGTTACCAGAATCAATGAAAGCATTAAGGTATAGTTCATCAAATGCAATAAAATTTCAATGACAGCACATAAAATAAATGGTTATCTGTTTTTACATATAAGCAATATGTATACCGGGGTCTCCAACCTGTGGACCATGGCCCACTACTGGGCCATGGCCTAATCGCCACCGGGCTGTGTGAGTGGTTGGCTGGTGTGCATGTGTCTGCGCGTGCACACAGCCTCACTCGTGCAAGTATCACTGCGGGTGCTTGCGGCCCCACTCGAATGTCGTTGTGGGCGCTTGCGGCTTCACTCACGCAAGCCTCGTTGCGGACACTTATGGCCCCACTCGCGTTTGCGTTGCCATGAACATTGCGGGTGCTTTCGCACATGCACCTGCCCCTCCCATAAAATCATCCCCGCTTTCCCCCCCTCCCCACTACTCTGGGCCGCCAACCCAGAAAGGTTGGGGAACTCTGATGTGTGCCATATGATATTTTTTAATTTACACTACTTTTTATTTATCTATCTTGCTGCCATGTATTATTAATCATGAAAATAATAACTTTTTCTACAGGCACAGTCCAAAGTGAAGAAGAAAGTAATGGGGGTTTTGGACATCTATGGCTTTGAAATTTTTGAGGTATTTTCTTTACTCCAAACTAATTTATTAGCAAAATGCAATGTAGTTACTTGTTTGAACTCTCCATCTTCTAAAAAGCTTTTGAACTAAGCATAGAATAGGTCAAGAATTAATTAACATAGGGGAAGAAGTCTCAGTAAATCATGAGTGGTTAAACTGTCTGGAATGAAACACACTATTTGGATCAGATATATATTCAGATTAAAAAAAATTTAAATGGCAAACAAAAAGTGTTGCTAGTAATTTTGTTCGTATGGAAAAAAAACATTTCTGAACTGATTTTAAAAACTGTAGATTTAAGTTATATACTGAAGCTTGTTTGAATTATAAGTAATGCCCCTTTGTTCATATTTACTCCTTTGGGGGAGGGAGCAAAGAGAGATTAATTATTCCCAAGACATTTTAAAACACACAAATAATTAATTGGCAAATTGTTTTATTTTTTTTATTGAAGAATCTCTCAGTCTCTTCAATAATTCCTCAGGTAGGTTTAGGTATCTGTTGCACACATCATGTTTGCTTAGAAGCCACTCCTGGATAAAACTTTGTACAAATAAGAATCATGTGACTTTTATGGCTGAAAAAAGGTCTGTGTATTCAGAACAGATTATACTTTTTTTTATTAAGGATACTAGGAGAAATGTAAGATGGTTAATGAGAGCATGCTAAATTCAGAGCTGCAATGATTTTCTAATAAGTATATCTACATCTAATGTAGGGTTATTACATTCATGATTTACATGATTAGACATGCACTTATAATTGATAAAATATAACATAACTATTACAGACCTGAACATATAGAGTATTGATTTTTGAAATCAATTTTTTTTATTTAGAGTGAAGAAACACGACTTTGAAATATAGTTTTAGGTTAAAAAAATGTTTAATAAAAGAAAAACTGTCTCTGTTCCTAAAATTTCATGAACGAAGTTGCTGGATTATATTTTTAATTAATTTGTAAAACTATCTCTAAAAATACAGATAGTCCTCAGTTAATGATCATAACAGGGACTGGCAACTCTGTTGCTAACCAATGTGGACACAAAGCAAAAAAATAATATATCCCATGACCATGTTGTCAGCCCTCCCAGGTAAGCCAAATAGAAAAGATGACCAGATGAGCTAATTCTGCTTTATTGTAAGAACAGAATTTTATAAATTTGAAATCTCCCATTGCCTGCCTGATGCATTAGGATCGGCCTTTCCTAAGTTTCTTTCTCTGTCCATTAAGCAACTGTAGGCTCCTTCTTCTCTGATCAGTTCCTAGGAAGCGTCTCTTCCCCTCATCCTTCAAGGTTATTTTCACATACCATTACATCTACTTACTTACAACGGAAATTCTGGTTGTGGTTGTTAAATAAATCATGCATGATCATTAAGTGTGACATCATGGGATTGCAAGTTACTACTTCCTGCTGGCTTCCCCATTGACTTTGCTTGATGGAAACCTGCAGTGTAGGTCACAAATGGCAATCATGTGACCACGGGGATAGCACAACAGCTGCACATTTGAGGACCAATCATAAGTCTCCTCATTCAGCACCATTGTAACTTTAAAAAGTCATTGAATGTATGGTTGCCAAGCGAGGACTCCCTGTATACATACAATAGTTGTAAAGTGCTAGTTTTTTAACAAAAAATTAACATGATTATAGAATGCTAACAAATTTGCTGGGTTTTTTTCTTTTGAAAATCTTGAATAAGACAATGTATTAGATATGAAACGTCAATTTTACAACTGCTTCACAGCGATGGAAATTCTAGTACCAATTTCCATCATAACTCAAGAACTACCTGTAGCTTCCTCTTAAAATTAAGGAAATATTTAGCTTGAAGAAACAATGTACCTATTCTCCATCCTATGAGGAGCCAGCAGTCAGGATGGGTTGTCTCCGCCTACCAGCAGTCCAGGACGAGTCACTTTTTTTCTTTAAAACCCCTGGATCCGCCCTCTGAGACCCAGTTTTTGACTCGTCCTCAGCAGAGCAGGACGTGGCGAAGACAGCTCATCCAACTGCTGGTTCCTTCAAGCTCCTCAACTCAATTCAGCAAGCAAGAAGAAAATCAGGTCGTATCAGGATTTCTTCATTCTACCTTTAATTAAATAATCTGTGAGCGAGGGGACCGTGGCAAGCCGCTGCATCTTAGCCTAGGCTGCCACATGGGGCTTTGGGCTCCAAGCCTAGCCCCCCCCCTCCCACCTTCTCTCGATCCTCTTCTCAACGGAGGGTGGAACAGGGGAACGATCGCTCCGCGGCCACAGCCAGCCCTTTCCTCGCCGTTTGGCTTCGGTCCGGCTCTGGCTGTGAAGGGCTCTCCCGTTGCCGCCCCCTCGCTCACAGCCACGAGGGAAGGAGCGATTTGCCGCTTGACGCCCGCATTCAGTGCCGGAGGGGAAAGCGAAAGCAATTAGCGGCTCAGCCATCGGGCCGCTTGCCGCGTGGAGACGCCGATTGCAGGAGCCTCGCTGCCAGCTCCAGCCTTTAAATTTGGCGCCATTCGAGCGGCTCCCTGGAAGCGATCGGCAGCGCCCCCGGAGGCCTCCCGCACCTCTCTCTCTCTTCGCCTTTGCCCAAGGGAAAATCGAAAGAAGGAGACCCGTGACAGAGGCCTTGTCTCTCTCCCCTCAGCACTAACAAGGGGAAATCGAAAGGCGTCGTCTCGAGGATTGGCTAGCAAGGGGAAGGGAGAGGTGCCCCAGTACGGATTCAGGCCTTAGTGGATCCCTAAAAAAAAAAAAGGGAAAACAACTGCGGGTAGGCGCTAGAGGCGAGAAGGCCAGGCACTCACATGGCCAAAGGAATGCCTTCCACATCTTCCAAGCCGGGGGGCAAGAGGAAGCACAAAACTAACAGGCCCAACGATGATGAGGCTGCAGCCTCTGCTTCTCAGGCAGGCAGGGCAGGGTCTACAAGAGCTGAGCAGCGCAGGGACCGCGCCCTGCAGAAGATGCACGACAGGGCAGCCAATGCAGGGGCATCTCAGGCCCCTGCCCCTCAACCTGCACTGGCCCAAGGTCTAGAAGCCACAACCCTCCCCCAGATTCCATCTTCCCTTTGGGGCACTGGGGGACTGGGGATCCCACCTGCTGCCCCACAAGCTGCAGCAGGTCAGGAGGGTAATTTAGGTCTCCAAAATTCTACGCCACAGGCCCAGGAGGTGCCTCAGCCGCCCCTTCCTCCAGCTGTGGTCCAGGGGATTGAGCCTTCACCTCAGCTAGGCCCAGCTCAGGCACCACCAGCTCTCCCCTTTGATCCTACTCTAATTCAACAATGGATCGCCTCTGCGGTGCAAACCAGCATCACCGCAAACCTCCAAACCCTGGCGGCTTCACTTCCACCCTTGGGCTCTGGGACTTCCTCCCCTCAGCTGAATCCCCAACCAGGAACCAGCGCTGATTTCCTGGCAGCGGATCAGTTGTCCAACATTTCGGAGGAGGAGAATCTAGATGATTTCCAGGTAGACCAGATGGACACCATGGGTGAACTTTCAGAGGATGAAGCTGCTGGTCCTTCCCAGCCTCCGACGGCTGCGCTCTTTCCGCCTGGACTGTTCAAGTCCTTGTTAAGCAAGGCCAGGGCGGCCGCTGGCCTCTCGGCTCCCGCCACTCCGGCGCCCTTACTAAATACTCCTTTGGGGCCTATATTTTCCTCGGTCGCGCCAGAACCGGATTCAGTCCCGGCCCCTTCCCTATTCATAGATACAGTAAGGAATCAGTGGGCCGCTCCGGCTACAGGGTCTAACCCCTCCACACTCGAACGCCAGTTCTTCAGTGTGGCTTCTGAACTGGGGGACATTCTTGAGGTTCCAGCGGTGGACCCACCGGTCTTGGCACTACACGCCCAGACCACTCTTCCCAGTGAATCGGAGGAGAACCTCAAGCCTGAAGATCGGAAGGTGGAACAGGCGTTGGTACGCGCACACCAGGCGGCGGCCTGGGCCATCAAGGCGGCCTCTACTTCCTCCTTCTTCGCTAGAGTGGCTCTCCTTTGGGTGAAACAATTGCAGGACCTTATTCCTGAGACCAACATAAGGGCACATCAGGACCTCAGCAAAATCTTTGCTACCTGCCAATTTATCGCTGACTCCACGCTGTACGCTTCCAAATTTACATCTAAAGCAATGGCATCTACCATAGTAGCCAGACGCATGCTATGGCTCAAACAGTGGCCCGTAGAGACTCGCCACAAATGGCGTCTAGCGTCTAAGCCCCTTAAAGGGAAACAACTTTTCGGGGACTCACTGGACCCCTTTCTCATCGAATCGAAGGACAAGAAGAAGATTCTACCATCACTTTCTCGCAGAGGCCTTCCTCGACAGACCCCCTACCCCCGGCGGCCCTTTCGTCCCGCTGACCAGGGATCCAGTTTTCCCCGGTCCCCAGGTCAGTATTCGGGGAGGTTCCGTTCCAATCAGGACAGGGCCGGTAGGGGAAGACAATTCAGGAGGCGCTTTCGTGGTGGCGCCAGCGGGCGTCCCGCCAAGCAAGGCAAGTAGTTTCTCCCCCACAGACGCTCCTATTGGGGGGCGTCTGCAGCACTTTGCTGTTTGTTGGGAAACGACAACACATGATTCTTGGGTCCTCAACACATCCGGCCTGGAGACTTCATGGCTTCTCTGGATTTGACTGAGGCTTACCTGCACATTCCTATTGCACGTCAACACCGCAAGTACCTTAGATTCTGCTACGCAGATCAGCACTTCCAGTATAGGGCTCTCCCCTTTGGTCTCTCTTCCGCTCCCAGGGTTTTCACGAAGGTCTTATCCGTCTTGGCGGGTCACCTTCGGGCTCTCCCAATCAAGGTCCAATGTTATCTGGACGACATCTTAGTGCACGCTTCCTCCGAAGCGGTGGCACAGCAACACCTTCACACTGTTACCCAGGTTTTAACTGACCATGGGTTCTCCATTAATCTCGCTAAAAGTCAATTGTCCCCTGCAACTTCTATTCTCCACTTGGGTTCCGTTATTGACTCCATAGCAGGCAGAGTATTTATATCCCGGGAACGACAGGATAGTCTTAGGAGTTTGGCTGCTCAGGTTCAGGGAGCGGGGTCCTCCCCACTCCTCACCTTATCTTCTCTTTTGGGCAAAATGGTTTCCTGCATCTCTATCGTACCATGGGCGAGGTTGCACGCCCGGGAATTGCAGTGGTTCCTTCTCCCCTTTCAGAAGGCGTACCTCGGATCATCACTTCGCAAGGTCCGCTTGCCTCCCTCGGTTCGCCGATCCCTCACCTGGTGGCGATCTCCCGCTCTCACCAAAGGTACCCTGTTCTTCCCGCAGCCTCAAATCACAGTGACAACAGACGCCAGTCTGGCAGGATGGGGCGCACACTGCGAAGGCGCCACAGCACAAGGTCGCTGGACAGAGGCACAAGCCAGGTGCTCCATCAACTGGCTCGAGTTGCACGCCGCCTTCCTCGCACTGAAATTTTTCCATCGCACGATAGCGGGATCCAACATCCTTCTTTTAACGGACAACATTACCACCAAGGCGCATGTCAACCGCCAGGGGGGAACCCGCTCACGGACCCTGATGGACGAGGCGAGGAGGATCGGCCTCTGGGCGGAACGTCACCTCTTGTCCCTAACATCGGAGCATATTTCTGGAACAGCCAATGTCCAGGCAGACTGGTTGAGCCGATCAACGGTGGACCAGGCCGAGTGGCGCCTGGACCCGTCAGTGTTCCAGTCCATCGTGGACCGATTCGGCACCCCCCTTGTGGACCTCTTCGCGACCCCGGAGAACTCTCACCTACGGAGATTCTACTCCAGATACCAGACGCAAGGGTCGGAGGGGACCAACGCCCTGATTTGTCGGTGGCCCAGGGGTCTTCTCTATGCCTTTCCTCCCCTTCCCATCCTACCTCTGGTCCTCCGGAAACTGATCCAGGAGGAAGCGGAGCTAATCTTAATTGCTCCGTATTGGCCGCGACAGCCCTGGTTTGCCGAACTCGTGGATCTCTCCGTGATGAACCACTGGACACTACCTCCCATACCGACCCTCCTCAGCCAAGGGACACTCTTCCACCCGGACCCCAGGTGGTGCCAACTGACCGCCTGGCGCTTGAGCGGAGCGACCTGAGGCGTCAACTTTACGATCCCGATGTCATCTTCTACATTCAGGCCTCTCGCCGGCCATCCACTGACCGCATCTACTCAGCGACCTGGCAGGCTTTCTGCTCCTGGTGCTCATCTCAACGTCTCTCCCCTCTCAACGTTCCCCTACCCATGGTCCTACGATTTCTGAAACGGGGTCTGGATAACGGCCTCTCGCCCAACACCCTACGCCGTCAGCTGGCGGCTTTGTCATCGGTCCTGTCATGCGGTCACTGGGACTCCTTGTCACACATCCCGACCGTCCGTCGGTTCTTGAAGGGGGTCACCAACTGCCACCCTCCAGCGATCCACAGGTACCCATCCTGGGACCTGCCTCGAGTGCTCCAATCGCTGACAGAACCTCCGTACGAGCCATTGCGGGAGGCCTCCCTACGGCATCTCTCCCTCAAGGTCGCATTTCTCCTCGCCATCACTTCGGCTCGCAGGATTTCTGAGCTCACGGCGCTCTCGGTCAGGGACGACCTCTGCATATTTCACGCTGACAGAGTCGTTCTCCGTCTGGACCCGGCTTTCATCCCGAAGGTCAACTCCCCGTTTCACCGCGCTCAGGAGCTCATCCTGCCATCCTTCTGCCCCTCTCCGTCCCACCCTTCTGAACGCATTTGGCACACCTTGGACGTCCGCCGGGCCCTGCGCATCTACATCAGCCGCACACGTCCCTTCCGCCGGACAGAGGCGCTCCTGGTTACCTTTTTGCCCCAATCAAAGGGTCTCAAGGCGTCGTCCGCAACGGTAGGCCGTTGGATCAGAGGGGCAATTGCAAAGGCCTACGACATGGCATCCCTCCAGAGGCCCGCAGGCATCACGGCACACTCTACTAGGAGCGCTGCCACTTCAGCTGCATGGGCGACTCAGTGCCCACTGGAAGATCTCTGTAGGGCGGCGACCTGGGCTTCGCCTACTCCGTTTATCCGGCACTACAGGATCGACAAATACGCGTCGGCGGACGCGGCCTTCGGACGAAGGGTGCTGCAAAGAGTTCTCAACAACGCACGATCATCTGGTCCCTCCCATGGGTAATACTGCTTTGGTATGTCCCATCCTGACTGCTGGCTCCTCATAGGATGGAGAATGAGCGTTGACTTACCTGATACGCTCTTTCTCATCAGGAGGAGCCAGCAGTCAGCTCCCTCCCTGTTGCTGTTCCGTTGTTTAGTTGCATCACCACGGGGAGGCGTACGTTTCGTCCACGTTGGACGTTGGTTTCAGGGGTCAGTGCCAGTTCCCCTGTTCTTAAGCACTGATATTTGTATATTTCTATTCAAAAGAAAAAAAAAGAAAGAAAAGAAAAAGGAGCCGACACGGTCTCGAGGAACATGGCCTTTATTTCGACACTAACGAACCAGTCTACAAACAGTTGGGATGATGCGTCCTTTGGAATTAAGGTCTTCGCCACATCGAGTCGTCCCTTCGGATTCGTCAAAACTGGGTCTCAGAGGGCGGATCCAGGGGTTTTAAAGAAAAAAAGTGACTCGTCCTGGACTGCTGGTAGGCGGAGACAACCCATCCTGACTGCTGGCTCCTCCTGATGAGAAAGAGCGTATCAGGTAAGTCAACGCTCATTCTCAGTAGGATGATGCCGAGTTAATTAGATTCCCTGTAGGTTCCTTATATTAGAAATAATTAGTTTTAGTTCATTGCTGTAATGTGAATGCTTTCATGTTTCTTTCTTTCTTTCTTTTTAAACATTGGCTGTTCCTTGCTGAATGCTATTACCTATTTAGAGTTGCAGGGCTATATGATTCTTATCCAATCACTTTACATCCATTTTTATTTAAATGAAAGCAATGGAAAAATCCGATGATACTTTAAATATATACTGTATAATACTTTACCCTGAGTAGGGAATACAGGATCATAAAAAGGAAGGTTTATTTGTTGGGCACTGTAGATAAATAGAACAGATAGAAATAACAATAATAAATTCAAAATAATTCTTTAGTTAATTCAATATCCATATACTGATATTCAGTAAAGGTAAGGATGAATAGTAATAATAGGAGTCACAATATGAGGTGTGTTCAAGATATGAGTAATAATAATTCAAGTAATGGTGATAGCATTGTGAGAACAATTTAAAGATACCTATTAGTAAGTTTTAAGACTCAAATTTTTTTATTGGGTTATTCAGGAACAGCAAAAAAATTACAATGAAACATTGTAAAAGCTCAGTAGTTAGTGATAGCCGTGTATATACCTTGATAAATTTAGAATGATATGCAATTTAAAATATACTGGTAATCATAGCCTTCCAGTTGTTATTGGTTGAATGGAATAGGGATCCGTATTTTTCAGATCTATCCATCTTCTTTGGAATATAAATGTATGCTTCAGTTTTCTTCTTTGTGACAGTTCTTCCAGTTGTACTTCTAATTTAAAAAGTTTGAAAATTTACTATCTATGAACTGTGTTAACAATTGAATTAATTTGGCCCCAGCTGCCATCTGGAGGAACAGCAATTCTTTGCCTTAATAAAAATATTACACTGTGTTTTTGTAAGACTGTAAAGATTTGATTTTGCCATTGTGCTTGGAGATTGGGTGTGCAGAATAACCTGTCCAGTATTAATTACTGTTGGAGGTTCTTGTTATAGCTCAGCTACTGACTGTGGTGTTAATGTTTTTATATTGTTGTTATATATAATTCTTGTATTTTTTTAGATGGTTTTAATTGCATGCCACCCAGAGTCGTGTATTTGAGATAGCGCTCTGTCTGTCTGTCTGTCTGTCTGTCTGTCTGTCTGTCTGTCTGTCTGTCTGTCTGTCTGTCTGTCTAATTGATCAATCAATCAATCAATCCATCCATCCATCCATCCATCCATCCATCCATCCATCCATCCATCCATCCATCCATCCATCCATCCATCCATCCATCCATCCATCTATCTATCTATCTATCTATCTATCTATCTATCTATCTATCTATCTATCATCATATTTATAGTTATTTATTTATTATGTCCCCTACTGTGTGTTTTTTTACTTCTTTTGCAGTATGTTGCTTGTACTGGTCTTAAGAGAAATTGGTTTTTAAAAGTTTTTTTTAAAAAACCTTAAATCTTTAGTTGTAGTGTTACCAGTACTAAAAAGAAAATGATTATATGTGTGACTGAAGTCCATTAAGTAATTTACAGAATGATATATTGATATAATATGATTATCATGAGATAGTAAATTGTAAAAATGGCTTGCAGACTATAACTCTTTTGATTTATAACCCTTCCAAGTGTGATTAATGACACTTTTTTTCTTTTATTGGGTAGGATAACAGTTTTGAACAGTTTATTATTAACTACTGCAATGAGAAACTGCAGCAGATCTTCATTGAGCTTACTCTAAAGGAGGAGCAAGAAGAATATATACGAGAGGTATATATTTGTTTCCTGTGTAACTTCCCAGTCCGGCCATAAGTAGCTTCCTCTATTTGCCTTTATTAACTTTTGGAAAAGTTGTTCCTTGCCAGTCTTGTAAGATATGAGGTTGTTCCATTATACTGACAGCTGTTAATGAATCATAAGGGTTAAACAACATTTTTATTTTTTTGAAACAAAAATAATAATCCAAAATGCACAAATGAAAATTGTAAAGGTTGGCAAAAGGTTTGTTGAGATCCAAGAAGTAGCAAAGCATGAGGTTATCCTGGAAGCATAGATGTGAACATCCAGAATATTGCACAGGTAATATAACATGTGTTTTGGTGATGCTAGGTATCACACAGGACTTGATTGATGACATTACAAAAAATTAGTACTACCAAAGTGTAATCTTTTCTTTTCTGATGGAGTCATTTAAACTGAGCATCTGTCCTCCTGAAGATGAAGATTAAAGGCAGACAAATCTCAGGGGTTTGTGAGGTGAAACAGTCATTTCCTTAGAAACACTCAAGATGTGCAAAGTGTTTATTGAGCTAAGGCTTTGCACTGAAGGAATTTGGATCTGTTTCAATTAAGTGCATGGGAAATTGACACAGATTGAGGAATGGAATGGAAAACACATCTGGCAGTTATTCAAGAATACTCAGTTTGGTTTAGCAGCATTAGCAGTTCCTGCGTTTCTAACAAATATACAGCTCCCATCTGAGGCTCCAAAAAAATAATTGTGATTGGGGGAGAAAGGATGCAAAAAAACCACAAAAAAACTCCCTCCCTTTTTGAGATATATACACCTTTATCAGAAGATTTAAAATAATTTTAATTGGCACTCTTTTTCAGAAAGAATGTAAAAATAGAGGTTTTATCTATTTAACTATTTTCTTTACATTGTCTTCTTGTTGTGAAACCTTTAATTTCATATAATCTAAAATTAAAGAGCGGGTTCCAAGATCACCTAATGCTAATGAGGAAAATACATTGAAATGTCCTTACAATCTTAACTTGCAGCAGTAGTTTTCTTAGGATTTAGACAAACTGGGTATTCTAGGACATGACAATTTACTAAAACATGCTGAATTAAGGCAAGCAGTGGATCTTTGAAAGGAGCCAGATATTGCTGGTCTTCTTCCTGTACTTAAAAGAATCCTACTACATGATTAACTGTTGAAAAGAGAATGTAAGGCAATCATAGTATCCCTCCACAGTTTTAGAATCTCTGTTTTAGTAAATTAAACTGCCTGGATTTATAATCCAGAAAATACAGTTTGTCTTCTATGGCTGTTTAAGTATGGTTTATGTATTGCCAGCTTTAAATATCTTACTACCATGAAGCATATGGTTAAATCATGCCATCTCCTTTGATTGGTGTTTCATAACAGTGACATATTCCAGACTGGAGAGCATGGAATAAGAAAGGGAAGCATATTGAAATTATTTTAAATAACATTACCTATGCAATTATTTTAGATTAGTTCAAGACTATTCTTCAAGAATACTCAGGGAGTATAGTACAAAACTAATTTTAATGCTTTTTAGAGACTTTTTTTTAGAGAATTATATGGGGAAAAATAAACATAATGGTGGGAAACCATTCAATTACAGATGTCCAATAATTTTTGTTATATAAGAGTTAGTTATATTGAACTTGGTAGAGCTTTGCATGGTTGGGGAACCTCTATATTCGTGTTGTTAAAATTTATTTGATCATATTTTCTTTCTCAGTTTTTCAACCTTATTTTTATAGGGTATTGAATGGACTCACATTGACTACTTCAACAATGCTATAATTTGTGATCTTATAGAGAATGTAAGTCTTCCATGCAAAATTCTTTTGAATTGTTGCGTTGCTTATTGTATCTGTGTTTAATTTTTTTCCCTTTTTATCAAAAATTCAGCTGGCGGTGAATGGTACTGCTCATGTATTACTGTTTGCACTTCTATTTACTTTTATACACAAAAAGTAGAAAGGAAAGAAATATAGGAAGGGGGGGGGAAAGAAAGTTTATATCAGAGGTATAGAAAGTTTTTAAGCAAGGCATTAAACCTTGATCCATTAAGTGAGATATATATATATATATATATATATATATATATATATATATATATATATATATATATATATATATATATATATATATATATATATATATATATATATATATATATATATATATATATATATATATATAAAACCATTTGATTAATAATGACATTACTGAGCATGTCAATTTTCTGAACTGTTCTGTTACTTAGTGAATTGGAAATGAACCATATAAGTGCAAACAATTCTTATTACCTACCCAGACCTTCTCATGTCAGATTAGCTCCTCAGCAACAGTGGAAACTGGATAAATACTTCAATTAGCATATGACAAAGGATCAGCTTTTTCCTATTCTGAGAGTCTTTATTGAACTTTTCTTAGAAGAACAATTCACACTAGCCTGGTTCACCTCTCAAAACAGCTAAAAAATTACTTGTTTTGGCTGTATGTTGTCAAGCCCAGCCTTTGTGGTTTGGGTTATGGATTATGTAACTTAATAAGTTATAGGAATCGGCTAATTATGGCTTTTTCAATAAAACATGTTTTATATATTGTCTGTGAATATCTATGGGATGAGAATCCAGTAGAGGATTTATGAATATTTAGTAAGATACGGCCAAACAGAACATTGTGCAATCCTTTGGAGAAAACCAATATTTGGATAATATTATTCTATATATATCAAATAAGGTAAATATGTTCTAGGCAGAATTCTCCTGTTTTCTATACTAGATATAGCAAAAAAAAGGGAGCTTTTACCAATATTAATAATCCATTCTTTTAAAAAAGGGCTCTAAGACTGCATGAGTAAGGGGGCAATTCAAATGCTGTCTATGTCATTTTCTTCAGTGATTATTTTGTGTTTTGCATGTCTTCATTTTTCAAGAGCTATAATAAATTGTGATCATTGTCATACCTTCTGAATTTCTTACTTGTGTTGTGTTCCTATGTTTTCCCAAAACCTATTATTAGTAATTTTTCGTGAAAGATATGCAAAGGAGCCCCATCTCTCCACCGAGGAAACAACTGAATCTGAAGTTGTCTTATCTGTGTGCTTGTTTCTTATATACGTTCTCAGAATCTATTGAGAATTTGCAGGACACAGGTCCTCAGCTGATCTATTAAATGTGAATCAGCCTTAAAATCAGCTTCAAACCGTGGAAAGTTTTTTTGTCTTGATAGTCAATGATTCATATTGGAATATGCATAACCTCTATTTAAAACTATGTATGGGAATGTATGGGGTTTTTTTTTAAATTAAGCTATGATCCATCTTTATGGTAGTACATCTATCTTCAGGGGAATGGGGAAAGATAGATGTTCACAACCTGGGAAAGTAGACTGGAAACCTCTTGGAAGGTTTTAACAGGAAGCTCCAAATCTTAATATTTCAGTTTCATGTATGCTGTATGTTTTTTCTTAGAGCAATTAACAACTCGTTTTCAGGCGAATGATGTTTAGAAATGTTATTTCTGCTTGTCATATTATGTACATAGTTTGCTTGATCTTTGTTTACACTGTCAGTAGACAAAAAATTGGGCTTATTGAAATCTGATTCACTTTTTTTCAGTGTAGTGCAATCAAGTATAAGTACTTCTTAAAGCATATGATAAAATATTTACACTGTTACATTACCCAACAGCATCAGAATGGAATCCTAGCTATGCTAGATGAAGAATGTCTGCGGCCAGGGGCTGTTACTGATGAAACCTTCTTAGACAAATTGAACCAGGTCTGTGCTACTCACCAACACTTTGAAAGCAGGATGAGCAAATGTTCACGTTTCTTGAACGATACTTCCCTCCCACACTGTTGCTTCAGAATTCAACATTATGCTGGCAAGGTAAGGTTTTCCAATAGCCTTGAATATTTGAAAACATGTTTGCTTTTGACATTCCCCTTCCTCCCCATCAAAAAGATAAAGGCTCAAATCCCATGAAATATCACTCCAATGGGATTCACCTCCCCATTCACTTCAGCAGAAGGGTATGCTGTGGACTCCATTGGTCAAAGAATTACAGCTGGTAGGTTCCAGGAGAAGAACCTTTTCTGCTGTGGCTCCCACCCTCTGCAACATGTTGTCCCTCAAGATGAGATCCACTTGACCTTCTGAAGGGGCCACAAAACTTGGTTCTGCTAATTGGCTTGGGGACCCCATGGGGTCCTTCCACCCTGAAGGTGGTTGGTGGAATAAGATGCAGATCTCATCTCGATCCCATTTTTGTTTGGGTTCCTGTTTTTTGTTAACTTTTAATTATTTAATTTTAACATTTTATGTTTTATATTCCTGTTTTATGATATTGTAAGCCTCTCAGAGTCACTTGACCATGAGGTGGATGGCATGTAAATTTAATAAATAAATAAATAAAGGTAGGGGAGATCTGAGAGAAACAGCATGCATTGATGAGTTGCCTTTGGTGGTTTTCATTCCAATACTTCCCCAAACATTACAACAATTTCAGAACTGAAGAGAGATGTACAATTTAATATCCTTTCTTTTTACTTATGGTAGAAACATCTGAACTCCAATAAGACCTCAAAGTGATGGAATTTTATTACAATTAATGTTGGATATAAAAAGATAGTCATTTGGATAATGTGATTAATTTGTTCTTGGTGTGTTTCTCCCCTCCCAGAATTGATCACCTTTGCTTATTTAGATTCTTGGTTTGCTGTTTTAGGTGATGTATCAGGTAGAAGGGTTTGTTGACAAGAATAATGACCTGCTCTACCGTGATCTGTCCCAAGCTATGTGGAAGGCCAACCACTCCCTCATTAAAGCACTATTTCCAGAAGGAAACCCTGTCAAGATTAATTTAAAGAGGCCACCAACAGCAGGTTCCCAGTTCAAAGTTTCTGTGGCAACATTGATGAGGAACTTGCAAACAAAAAATCCCAATTACATCAGGTAAAGTTCAGGAAATGAAGAAATTGCGCTTGCAACAATGGTAATCTTAATTCATACTCTAAATGAGAGCATGAAAGAGAGTGATTTATTTATATCAGTTGAATACAATTTATTGGAAAATGAGTAATTTTTTTAATTAATTGACTTTTATATGTCCTAGTTTCAAATTACGAAAAGACTTAGTATGAATATTCATAGTATCTCAACTGAGTGGATATGATCTAAATATGATGCAATTTATTTTATCTTCCCTCCCCCTCAAAGATGAAGGGGAAATTTCACCATAAATTAATGGTTCTAATTGCTCTATTCTAGGGGTGTCGAACTCAAGGCCCAAGGGCCAGCCTGGAAATATTAAAGGACCGGCCCACGGTGCCTCTGCCGGCTGAAACGGGCTGCGGGGTGGCTGCATGCAGCCTCCCTGTGGCCCATTTTCGGCCTCCATAGCCTCCTGCACCACTCTGCCAACTGAAAACGGGCCACACGGAAGCCCCATGAGGCCCCCACATGGCCCATTTTGGGCCTCCACGGCCTCCAGCAGCACTCTGCCGACTGAAAACGGGCTGAGCGGGGTCTCCACACAGCCCGTTTTCGCCTGACAGAGTGCTGCAGGAGGACTGGATTACAATTATGTGGCCTCAAATAAGTGCCTGATCTGGATAGAAAACAAGCAACATCCTATGTTAATGCTGCAGTTTAATGCCAGATTTTACATACTATAGGTCCATTTAATCTATAATCAACAATCTATAATTGACAGCCATTTCTATTTACTATCCTGGAAATTTACCTCTGCTGTTAGATCTTGTATTATCATGTTATTTATGCTATTGTATTTTTGTTATTAGTTGAATAATAAAAATACAATAGTATAAATAGCTTTTCTGCCTGGAAAAGCAATTTACTATTAAACAATGGGGTATAAATTTAGAAATAAAAAGTTTAGTGGAGTATGAAGAACACCTACTCCTGTCTCTAAGGTTGCTGAAAACTATGTTATCACAGAAGTGTAGCCTGGCCAAAGAAAAATTGCCTGTGTGAGACATAAAACCTTTTGTGTAGGGTTGCTGCTGAGCCTTAAGTATGGTATATATATTAAAAACATACTCATTAAAATATATCATGAATGTTGAAGATTTGCTTATTAGCAGTTCATGTTTGGTTAAACTTAATCGACACTTCTGTCTCATAGATTAAAAAAGAAACATTAAAAAGCAATCTGAAAATTTCCAAGGGCTAGGAATAAAATCAGAAGTGACTATTAGGATTTTCCAAGGACTTTATGTTTTCATATGAGAATTCTCTTTCCAATGCTTACTTAATGTTACATTTCTCTAACTGCCTATGTGCTCTGAATGTGGGTGTCCATAGACTTTAATTTCTTCAGATTAAGCAATTTTATTAGGAGTTTATAACTCATCGTCTTGTTAAAGGAAGTTATAGCTCCTTGGGAAAAACCTAAAACCACCAACTAAATACTACTGTCCTTTCAAAAACATGGAACATTGTAATCTTAGAAAAATGTACTGAGCTTAAAATGGTGAATCTGCTCAGTTTAAAAAAAAAAAAGCTGTCCTGGCCACTATAGTTTTCCCCAGGATATGAAAAAGCAGAATATTATAAATTTAGGAAATTATACTTATGGAATACATTGGAATACATTTTAGAGAGAATAACAAGTTACTAATAACAGAGATCAAGGGAAATGTGCATTCATCTATATCTTCCCTAATGGAGGACATCAAATCTTGTATAACATATTTTAGAATACGTTATATAGAATTTTGTATGTTGCAGTATACAAATTCATGTAAGCTGGGCATTTATTTGTGCAGTTTACTGAGCTTGATCTAGATATAATCCCTAGAGATTTTCATGGAAAGTTGATGATTCTGCAGAGTCTCTTATTTGGCATAGGAAGAATCTACAGTATATGTCAGGGGTTTTTTTCCCCTTTGAGGCCTCTCTAGCTCCTTAGAGGGTTAGACTTTCCAGGTGGTAGAACACATACATTTTTCATCCCTCCCCCCCCCCCCCACTTTTCAGGGAATGCTCCCTGCATCAAGAGACAAACTCTGCTTCTAAGTTAAAATAGATGAATAAAATGTAAATAGTGTTTCTTTGGTTGTAAAACTATTGGATCCAACAGCTTTAGATAACTTTTATCCAGTCTCCATCTTTCCATTTCTGGGGAAGGTTGTTGCGAGGTGATTGGCACTTAGCTGCAGAGAGCCCTGGCTGAAACAGATCATCTGAACCCCTTTACAGTCAGGATTCATGCTGGGGTACAGTACCTGGTAGCATTGGTTGCACCTGTAGATGAACTCTGGCGAACTCAGGAGGGCTGAATTCTTGTCCCTCCTCGGTCCCTCAGCAGCTTTTGATACCATCAGCCATGGTCAGGTTCAGGAGCTGGGAGTGGGAGGCACTGTTTTATGGTGGTTTTCCTCCTTTTTCTGTGGTCGGTTTTAGTCGGGACGGGAGATGTTAGGCCCCTACAGTGTGAGATCCCTCAAGGTTCAGATCTCTCTCCTCTCCTCTCTAACATTTACATGAAACTGGTGGGTAAGATCATTTGCCAATATGTGGTACAATAACGTTTGCCAATATGTGGTACAAATCAGGGGTGGGTTCCACTTACCTTCCATACCGGTTCTGATCGCGACGGAAGTACGCATTTTGTCCCTGTCACGTCGCGCAAAAGACCCAGAAATGAACCTCTGCGCATGCGCAGAAGCCTTTGCGCATGCGCAGAGGGGTTTTTTGCAAGCCGCGGCAACCGGAGGACTGGTTCGGGAGCGTGGACCACCGGTCATAACTGACAGTTCGGTGAGCGGCAGTAAATTTCTGCTACCAGTTCTAAAGAACCGGTCCGAACCGGCAGCAACCCACCACTGGTACAAATAATGTTACCTAGTTATGCACATCTCCACCCCAGTCAGGCAAATGGTGCAATCACAATGTTGACTGAGTGCCTGGAGGCTATAGAATCTGGATGGGGAGAAACCAATTTCAACTCAATATTTTGAATGGATTAAAAAATGAAAGAAATAAACATTTCTAACAAAATTGGTGGGAGTAATAAGATTTCTGTTCTATGTACTGCACTTTTTTTCCCCAACAAATTTTTTGATTTGCAGATGTATTAAACCTAATGACCAAAAAGCAGCACACATCTTCAGTGATGCTCTTGTGTGCCATCAAGTTCGATATTTAGGTCTGATGGAAAATGTCCGAGTCAGAAGGGCAGGATATGCATTCCGTCAAACTTATGAGCCTTGCCTTGAAAGATACAAAATGCTTTGCAAGCAGACCTGGCCACAATGGAGAGGCCCTGCAAGGTAAGAATTACTAGAAATACATGCATCCTGGGTACAGACATAACATGGATTGCTTAGCTCTGGTTAAACAGTTCAGATTGAGCTGCAGCACTGCATATTCCTTCTGATGTAACAGTTCAGAAAGTATCTGAAACTATGATTTGAGTATTGCTAGCTTAATGGTACAGAGAACCATTCAATCAGGGTTATGTTCAGCAGACAGTAAATCTGTGTGAGCAAAGAAAGCAAAATAGCATATTCCAAGCTTCAGTCTACAACCATAGTTAAGGATCTTGCAGCATTTTCCTTCTCCATTGACCTAGTGAAAGCCAAATGAGTGCCTCTATATCACTCATTATTGATAGCAATAGCAATAGACTTATATACTGCTTCACAGTGCTTTATAGCCCACTCTAAGCAGTTTACAGAGTCAGCATATTGTCCCCAACAATTTGGGTCCTCATTTTACTGACCTCCGAAGGATGAGTCAACCTTGAGCCTGGTGAGATTTGAACTGCCAAATTGCAGTCAGCTGGCAGTCAGCAGAAGTAGTTTGCAGTACTGCACTCTAACCACTGCGCCACCGTGGCTCATGCATGTTTCTTATCTATCATAGATTGCCAAATACATCTGGAGTAAAGGCTATGGCATCATTGTTTCAGGGGACAGCTTTGCATATTGCATTCAAGTTCCTAATACAAGTTGCAGAATTGAACTTAGCTTCTCATTTTTTTGAGGCAGTCTATTTTCACTTGCGAACCTAGCAATTCAAAAGCATGCAAAAGCGAGTAGATAAATAGATATCACTTCGGTGGGAAAGTAACAGTGTTGGTATCCTTCCAAGTGTTACTTTATACCTATACTCAACGGTACTTTATACCTATATTAGCCTGCTCCAAAATATATATTTCAACAGAATATAAACAAATACAGGTGGTAGCACTTAGCCTACCTTTGTTAATCACATGGTTGGATCTGGTTAATGCTTGGGTGAGAGACTAGTTGGGAATTTTTTTTAAAAAAATCCTGGACTGCCAAGAAAACCGTATGTCTAAAAAATATAGCTCTCAATCATTATCACCATCATGTCTAAAAACCTAAGATGTAAACATTCTTGGCTAATTTTTAAAAAGTGTTTCTATAGCAAAGTTATCTTTTCATAAAGTGCTGGATAATATGCAAGCTGAGCATATGAAAGATAGACTACTTTTTGACAAAGATGTTTTGCATTTTGTTTGTTTGCCTTTTAGAATTGGGGTTGAAGTCCTTTTTAATGAGCTGGAAGTCCCTAAAGAAGAATACTCCTTGGGTAGATCAAAAATATTCATCCGCAATCCAAGAACTGTACGTGAAGTAATATTCCTCACTTTAGACAAATTATTTGAATAAAGTTCACCCCCTATTTTATTTCATTTAAGATGCTAGAGATTTAATTTGATTAAGCAATGAAGGGCAAAGTTAATTAGCTTGTGGGGAAAACAAGATGGTCGTTAATGGAGCAGCATTATTTTTATCATTGTAGCATAAAAATATATAGTTTCATGTTCCTCAAAACTTGATTTGCTAGGACTTGAACTTCAGGCCAGAATAAAGAGATGAACAGACAGATATCCGTCTATTCCCCCCCCCCCAAGATGATAATAATCTTACTAGTTTGGATTGCAAATGGAGAAAACCATTTTAGTATTTTCTGCAGACTCCTTGAAAACCATATCAGATTAAAAACTAGCATATTGGAAAGTGAATTGCATCGTAGCTTGTTCTATTAGCATAATTGTCTACAACAACAATAATAAAAATTAAAATCAAATGTGATTCCCTCCATCTACATTCTAAAATTGTGAAATTCTCTCTGCTCCTTCCATAAACCAGGTCTAAAATAGATCAGACTAAAAAAATGCATAAATTCTAAAGTCATCTGTTGAGTATCATAATTGAACCAAAGGAATTAGTACATCAAGACCTGATATTTTAGACATCACACCAATCTAGCTTTCTTTAGAGAACAAGGTATTTTTATTGTAAATATGTATTTATTTTTATTTTTATGTTCTGTTTTTCTTTCCCAAATCGGTGTAGCTCTTCAAATTAGAAGACCTAAGAAAGCAACGTCTTGAGGATTTGGCTACATTAATCCAAAAAATTTACAGGGGCTGGAAGTGCCGCACGTATTTCCTTCTCATGAAAAAAAGTCAGATTGTGATTTCCGCCTGGTATAGAAAATATGCGGTAAGATGGGATTTTATTTGTTAGGTTCTATTTCTGCCCCTTCAGTATGGCTGACAGTAATTTAAAAAAGAAATGCTAACATCATGTCCAACGAAATAAAAAAGTAATTGAAAGTTAAAATGCACATCAGCTTGGATACTCTGATTTGGAGTTTGATAGATTAAGGCACTGTTATAATTTAATAATTAAAAGGCAGTTGCTTAAGTAATAGCTCACTGTAGATCTTTTCTCTTGGTTAAAAATAACACTTTGATTTTAATTTGAAAAGTAAACAAATTTGTTGCTTATGTGTTATTGCTAGGAAATGTGTTTGGGAAACAGCAGCTTTTAAGCTTGTAAACAAAATGTTTGAAGTAATGGAAAAAAACTTCTCACTGCAGCTACATCAAAACCATTGTTAATTAAAATATGATTTATATGCCTCTTATTTAGTTATTAATCATGCTAATTATTGACCATAATTTAATTACTTCATTCATGGTCATGGTCAATGTAGTATAGGGCTATTTTGGCAGAGGTATGCTTTTAGAAACAACTGTATTTAGAAACAGGCATTCTCAAGAATGGTCCAATAAAAATATATGTCACAATAAAACCATTGGAGGCATTGTTTGTTGCAGTGTGCTCTGTATACTTTTCTAGATAGCATAGAGACTGAATGAAAAAGTGTGCGGGTTATATAGTACCACAGTATTTTAAAACTCAACACATGTTTCTATATGCATATACTTTATTTTTTTTTAATACAGCAACAAAAGAAGTACCAGCAGATCAAGCGCTCTGCCATCATTGTACAGTCTTACATCAGAGGATGGAAAGTGAGTTTAGAGAATAGCTTCAGTAGGCTCTTCTCTTCTCTTTTCTTCTCTTCTCTTCCACTGTATGTGTTTAATATAGGCGTTTGAGTGAGGTACCCCAATATCAAAGAGTAGACCATTCATGGGCTGATGTAGCTCCTAGCCATATTTCTTACCATAGTGCATTCTTCACATTAATGCCTGGATTTATTATTTTTATTATTATTTTTATTATTTGTATTATTTTTATTATTTTTATTTATTTATTTATTTATTTATTTTATATTATTATTATTATTATTATTATTATTATTATTATTATTATTATTATTATTATTATTATTATTATTATTATTATTATTATTATTATTATTATTATTTTGTAGCATGAATTTTTGCTTAAAAGAAAAAGTCCTAAGCTTAGTGTGTTAAGCTCAGGTAAAACTGAGTTTTAAATTGTCTACTGGCCACCCCAAAAACTTGCCCAAACATTTTTATTTGCTTCTAAGTGAATGTGTCAAGCCCCAAACCAAGAATGAAATATGGTGATTCTTCCAAGCTGAATTCATTGTTTCACACCTATAAACAAAATCTTGCCTGAGGATTCTACTATCTGCATTTAAATATGAACTATGTGAACTATTAGAGAGGGGCTGTCTTCACCCTCTTTCTCTCACACATAATATCTGGCTGAGTTGCCTCTGGAATGCACCCCTAACTGCATTCCATGATTGCCATGGCTATTTTGTCTTTTAAAAAGAAAAATACATCTCCTGGCTACAAAAAGATTATCCTCATAGTATCGTGTCTATGGAGATTCTCAGTCATCCAGGTCATGGTGGTCCCTGAGGTAATTTTTCAAAAGGCAACTGGACTTTCTTGTTTTTTCTCCTCTTTAGAAACCTAAAATTATGTTACTGGGGAGCATGGAGGCAAAATATCAACCAGTTGTATTTTATCGTAAACAGAAATATTTATTTTTCTATAAGATACTCTGCCACCACCTTACCTATCGTTAGTTAGATAGATGATAGATAGATAGATAGATAGATAGATAGATAGATAGATAGATAGATAGATAGATAGATAGATAGATAGATAGATAGATAGATAGATAGATAGATAGATATGAATGCCAGTTTCGGCTAGCAGTTAAAGTGCTGGATTAGGAACAGAAAAACCTGGGTTCCAGACACAGAAACCAAATGGGTAACTTTGAGCAAGTCCCTTTGTGTCAGCCCTAGGAAGATGGCACGGACAAGCCATCTGTGAAAATAGTGCCAGGAAAACTCTATGAACATCATGTCCAGGCAGTTGCTTGGAGTCAAACCTGACTTGTAGGCAGTAGCACCTACTCCCCAAATGTATAATTAATATTTCCCATTAGACACATTTTCCTCTTAGTGCATCTCAATTGTCAATGCAGCTTCTTGGGTTAAATGGCTGATTTGTCAATAGGCAATCAGTGGCACGGTTGTAGAAATGCAGCTAGGCCATGCCAAATTTAATTCTAGCCTCAGTGGTTAAATATCTATCACAGCCCATCCACTTTTATGTGCCAAGCGAATCTAAGTGCAAAACTAATTAAATAAAATGCAGTTTATAGAATGTGGTTGGCATTATTATACTTAAAATAACCTGCTTTCCCTCCCCCCCCCCAATTTTCCATTCTCATTTAAAATCTTGGTATAATCTGTGTTGCTTGCATCTACTTATTGTTTTTAAAACATGAGTAGTTGTGGCTTAAAATTCCATGTCAGCAGCAGAATTTGATGAGTCTGGAAAAGCTAGTTTAGGCACCAGTCCTACTTAAGTCCTCACTGGATTTTTAAATGCTAACTTGAGGGCATGGGATTTTGCTTCACAGGCTCGAAAGCTGCTTCGTGAACTGAAGCACCAGAAACGCTGTAAAGAAGCTGTTACAACCATTGCAGCCTATTGGCACGGAGCTCAGGTAAGAAAAAGCAGATAGGTCTTTGTTTCCTAGTTACCTCATGGTACAAAACTTATTCTAGATAGACCAGAGGAATGTTATACCCAGCTGCTTAATTTATCCCATTTGGATCTGACCTCTTTTGCAGCTGTACTTTTTAACAAATTTCAGTCTAGCTGGTAAAGGTATTGATGCCGTATGAAATCTTTCATCTTTCTCTTTCACTTCCTCATTCCATTGGGAAATTGAAGCAAGCCTTTTCTCTCTCAGAATGTTCTGTAATTCATTTTCAAATGCATCACAGGCGCGAAGGGAACTGAGGCGGCTGAAGGAGGAGGCTAGGAATAAACTTGCTATTGCAGTTATTTGGGCTTACTGGCTTGGATTAAAGGTACTACATGCAAGTGTCATGTGCCCCTCCCTTCCTTACCCAAATTGCCTACCCATTAATTAGTAAAAAGGATTCACAATCATTTTTACTAAACTATTTACACTTGAGCACCTGATTGCTGGTAACCCCTACTCTAACTTTCTCCCAGCTTAACTTGAAAACCATCCCTACTAAAAAAAATTCCAAGCATGCCAATTTATAGATAGAACTAATTGCTTGTTTATTAAGCCAGAAAATGATTAGACTAGTGGCTCTAAAATGTATTTTACTAAACTGAAATGTTTCCAATGATGTTTAGCAGAATGTCCATGCAATAATATTTGTATAGGTTCCTAAACTAAGGCTCTATGACCAAATGTAACTGCATTAATTAATTTCATAATGTCCCTATATTCTAATTGTAACTTAATATCTAAGAAACAGGGTTTTTTTTTTCAACCCACACAAAATACTGTGGTATAATTTTCTTATTACATGTATATATATTTTTTATTGGAGAACATGACCAAGAGCTATGTGGCATGTGAGCCAGGAATCCTACCAGACCTAATTAAAGACCCAGTTCAGGACTTTGTAACTTAGTGTATGAAGTCATGTGTCATGTTAAGGGTTGGGATATTATGGTTGAAATCATTCCGAGTGTAGGCTACAGTTTGCTGCTACTGATTGCCGCAGCATTTAGCTTTTTTCAAATTTCACACATATCAGCTCGTATCTTAAGGATTGTCCATTTATCAACTTGCAACCAAAATGTAGAATTAGTAACAAAATGCAGTCTCTTAAAATTCCTGTGAGCATCATATACTTCACAACAGGAAGTCCGCCCCCCCACTCCATGTGATAACCACTGGAAGTCAAACAACGTAACATGGAAAGTGTTCTTACATATGGAGAATTTGCATGATTTGTGCTCAGATTTGAGGGAAGTGCCTAGGAAACGATGGCAGAGTGTAAATTGTTGCTTTTACAAGAATACCATGGAAAGATTACATGTTGGTATTGGAGGATGGAGAACTTTAGATGCTATTAATTTGGCTCAACATGTTAGACCTCACATGGTCGCTTAACAACCACAGTTGGGAGAGCTCAAATTGCAATCATTGAGTGAGGCAATCGCATAGGTGCCTCGCTTAATGACTGTGATGAATTACAACCCAAATTCCAGGCTCAGTTGTGGCCATAAGTTGAGGACAACTTGTATAGGTATGATTTAGTATTATAGAATAAGGCTTTATGAAGCTTCGAAGGGATGTTATGCTTTGATGAAGCCTTCTCCTCCGGTATTACCAAAGGCTACCAGGCTAGGTAGCTTCCACAAATGCTGTGAGATTCCACACGGTATGTACTGAAGTGGCTAGCATGAATTGTCTTTGGCATGTATTGAAAGTCTTGCTGAATGGATGGCCTCAATTAACGCCTGTTCAGTTGTCTATGTTGTACATCAGAGTGGATAGCTGGAGCCCTCTCAGCATCTGCTGAAGGTTTTTTTTTTAATTCGATGTCTTCACTGAGCATCACAGCCAATGCTGCTGTCAGTGCCTAAGCCACCTAGCTTAGAGCTTCCTCTGGGCCAATGGCCCTTGCACTCTTCAAAAGCTCTGACCAGTACTGTAAGAAAGGTGAGCAGCACCTCCTCTGCAAGTTCACTTTTTAGTGATTGGTATGGAAGCAGAAATGTGTACTAGAACTATTCAACCATGAAAACTTTGGCTACCACTGGGAGAGAATGCTGAGAAGCAGTGAGTGGCTTCTTTTTTAGTGAACAAATCACATTACCCCCCAAGCCCAAAGTACTGACTGCATCAAAGTATATCCACCTTCCTTCACATAGAACCTATAGAAAGTGATGTTTGATATAAAACACTATTTCTATTAAACCAAAAAAAGCAATATTAATGGAAGTTAAAGCTACCTGCATTCTGATAATTTGCTGCAGATGTTATTTAGTGTAATATTTTGCATTATTTGAGGATCTAATGGTGACACATAGCATTAGGCTTTCACATTTGAGTTAGAGAATTGCAGAGATTTATTAGAAATTGTACAGATGGCTGAAATATTGTTAAAATAATTAGCACTGATATTAAGGAATAAGAGAACTTGTCTTTGGACTGAGATGGTACATTTAATGATAATGGAAATTTCACACATATGGTTGTGCTGATTTGATGGTTTGACTGAAATATTTGAGCATTTGTCTTCTAAAGCAAAGGTAGTTGATAACAACCAATCCCTTACTACCGTGTTTCCCCGAAAAGACCTATCCTGAAAATAAGCCCTAGCATGTTTTTACTTGTGCGCCTAATATAACCCTTACCCCCAAAATAAGCCCTATTTAAGAGCCTGCGCAGCCAGCTGGCCGCCCATTCCGTCTAGTTGCTTGCGGTGCCACGGCCACGAGGCAAGATGGGGGCAGGGGGCACAGCTCCACCGCCTTGCCTCATGGCTGCGGCACTGGCACATCACTCAGCCTCCTGTTTCATTACGACCACGAGCAAGCCGAAGAAGTGGGCCTCCCGTACATGGAAAAAAAAATAAAACATCCTTGAAAATAAACCCTAATGCTTATTTTAGGACCCAAAAGAAAATAAGACTGGGTCTTATTTTGGGGGAAACACGGTATGAAAAATGCACAAATATGTTATCTTATTTGGGGATTGTATGCCCTACATCATAGCAATCAGTGAGGCTTTTATAATTTTTATAAAATATCTTGAATATGAAGTGAGAACCCCTAACCTAAACCTATTAATGATCAACTGCACTCTTTTATTATACCATCTGACTGTTTTAAAATCTCGTGAAAGAAAACTGTAAACTTTTAAAAAGTTATTCTCTAAGATAAATACAGAATGATGATAGAATTGGGAAAGGCTGTATTTCTTTCTATTCAAAATACACTGGAATGACACGGTAGATTTAAATAATAAGTTACACTGAGATCTTTCAAACAGTAAAATTTGCAAGGCAAATCTCTTATAGACAAACCAACGTTTCAAAGTTGTAGGTCCCTGGCTGTGTCTATTGTTGCTGGTATCCAGCAGAAGACATCTGTTCTCCACTAATACTAAAAGTTTAAATGTGATAAATAAATAAATGTCTTATGAATAAATATCAACAGTAACAGAAAACCCTAAAGAGAAGACAGATGCTTTTTTTTAAAAAAAAAGGGTTATTCCATTGCTGCTATACACTGAAAATATTATAGCTGAGATGTGGTATTCATTGCATATCTTTTGTGACCCCCTCCCCCTTTGAGAAAAATGTATTGATATCGAATAAAATGTAAGAAGGTTAATATATGCGCTAAACTCTTTCCTTCAGATACTTGCCCTTGCTGAATGGAATACATAAGCTGGTTTCTAATATTTTAGTCTGAATTAACTTCCTCTTGGGAAAAGGTTTTCCGCTATTCACCCTTTGGCAAATGCCCTATGAGAATGCTACTACAGGGCTTTCCACCCAATCTACACACTGCCACGCTGGGTTCCATGGGTTGCCTATTGCTCTTTCATCTTCCCAAATCAGCTGTTCTGTCGGGGGAGGGGCGTTCTCTTTCTCATCATGGTTCTTTCTGCATCAGGCTGTCTCTGTGATTCACTATCTAAACATTTTAGGCTCGGAGGGAGTTGAAACGCTTGAAGGAGGAGGCTAGGCGTAAGCATGCTGTGGCAGTCATATGGGCTTACTGGCTTGGACTAAAGGTACTCTCTTAAACGACTCCCTTACGTTAGTAATAATAATGAAGCGTGGCATCTATCTACTAACACATAATAAACTTCTGGGACTCTGGGCTGTAACAAGCATGATCTCTAAGGGAATTGTTTTTCTTCTGTGACCTTTAAAAACAGTCTTGTATGTTTTTAACCAGACTTTTATAAGTTGTATGTATATGTCTACATTGTTGCCCACCAATTTCCGAATATATTCAAATAAGCTGAATAAGCAGTTCATGAATCGTATTTTGGAATGAAGTAGGAAAAAAAGTTAAATGTGATTATTGGACATTTGGGGGTCTTGCTCTACAGGAGTTTGGAATGTATATCGAAATGACTATCAGAGTTGTTAGTTGTGTTAAATCACACAAATATTGACAAATGCCGTCAAGTGGATCTACTCCAAACTAATCTATGGTGAATAATAGTGATTTCTGCAGGAGGCTATGTTTTTCACCAGCAGCACTTAAAGGAGGGGGAGGGGGCATATTTGAAGAAAACGTAGAAGGTAAATATGTTAGTCCAAGTTAGAAGTTACTAGATTAAAGCGCTCATGTCTATGCTTATTGGTTGGATTTGTCTGATTCTCCGCATATGCAACCTGACAAAAGATGACTAGGACTTATGTACAGTATTCATCAGTCTTTTTATGTAAGCTTTTTGAAAGTCATATGAGATATTGTTTGTTCCAAATACAATTGCACTGAAATGACCTCCTAATTCAAACTTTTCTAGAAATCAGTTGTATATTTAAAAGCACTGCTGCTGCACTATCCGTTCTGTTAAGTTTCCGATGCCATGAAAAGTATGGACCCCTACTCCACACTTTTTGTCAGTGAAACATACATGTCGTACAATTCCTTTTATGTACTTGACCATAGGAGCACCATTGCTTTCCAAGACCTTTCCAGTGTTCTGTCATTGAATCTTTGGAAAGGTTCATAATTATGTAACTTCACTTCTATTGGGCCTCTTCAGGAATTGGCCATTATTTCACTTCAGGTTCCTCCCTTTCATTGAGTTGTTGAGTGGTACTTTCCTTTGCTGTTTCTTTTCTCTTTTTGATAATTGGATACATAAACTCTGCCCAGCCATAGTGGGTTCAGTATGGATCCTAGCAGTTTTCAAATATTTAAAAACTTTTTAAAATAATTTTTGAAAATTATACATAACACAACCCTTAACAATCATACAGTATGATTGATGAAATCTTTTGGGCATTTTATCTCCTCCTGATATGGGTTTGTTTGCAATTACATTAAACTGATATACCATATTGAAATGAATGGCAAATTTGAACTGACAAGTGTCAAGAATAATAATATTCGGTTGCTAGTAACTTCCCATTATAAGGTATGGGGAATAACAAAATGCTTCTCTTTTCTAGCATCTCTGCTGCTCTTTTTTTAAAGAAAAAGAAAAGTCAAGATAATATAAGAGGCTCTTTTTGAACGCTTAATACTTTCTTTAAAAGCCCATTAGTCCATAGTCTAAATGTGTTGTTTTTACACTGAAAAACCAAAGTTGTGGTTGTGGGAAGTATCAAACATGCAACTGCACTCCCAAATCAATAAGATTATCGCTGCTCAATCTCTAAGTGGCTGTACTTGAAAAACAGTTGTATCCCATAATAACAAGGCTCTCAAAATTAGAACCAGTCCTTTTTTAATGTGACACTAGAGTCTGGTTTTCTTAATTTTGAAAAAGATTCTAATTTACATGAATAAATACATATCTAATATATTTATACTATTTCCTAAAAGTTGTGTTTTCCAGATATGTAAATCAAATTGTATGTTGTCTAGATTCTTGTAAAAGAATTCACAAATTGATTCAGAATCATGTTGTGGGAGAAACTGTTGTATGAAATTATTTTCTCTTTGTTTTATAGCTCTAATGTTAGAAAAAGTTGTCATTAAATAACTGGTCATAAATTGAGGACTACCTGTAATGTCTGTGTGCTAGGATAGCCTAACCCTAACCCCCCCCCCCCCAAAAAAGCTATCTGTTTATTCTGAGATTTTAATTTAACTAGGTTCGTAGAGAATACAGGAAATTTTTCCGAGCCAACGCTGGAAGGAAAATTTATGAATTTATACTTCAAAAAATTGTAAGTATTTTGCTTGTATAACACTATTACAGTTGTATGAAGATTTTACTTTACAGTATGAGCAAAAAGAAAAAGATCGATGAAATGACACTGTTTTTATAATACATAGAAAACAAGAATGAAGTATTAGAATTGTCTTTGTCATAGGAAAAAGATACTCTTTTGTAAAATCAAAAAATTATCATGACTTTCATTTTTAACATCTCCACCTCTAAGGGTTTTTAAATAATATTGTCCTTTTATTTTTGCATTTGCTGCTTAAAGTGACATCCCTCAGTCTGCAAGGAAATCAAATCCCCTGAAGCTTTCTAATTGAATTCCAGCAAATAGTCTCCAATTTAGTTAATTTTCAGTAAGGCCTGCAAATGAAAATGATAGATCATATTGCCAACAATGAGTACTTTTCTCTCCTGGTATAAATAATTATTTCTGTTCTTTCAGCAGAATATTTATACCAGGAAACTAGTATAACTAAAAATTTAGAATTGTTTTAGACTTCCCATATGTATTAGCACAACACTTCTCTTCCATATCTTTATTCCAGGTTCTGCAAGAGCCTGAGGTTTTTTTTTAATTTATCAAATTTTAAAACTGCCCATCTCCCTCACAGGACATATAAAATTTAAGAGGCAGGAAATGTTAAAAATTAATTAAAAGGCAAAGGAAGGGCTTTGAGGGAGCTAATCAGCCCTATGACCACGTGTGCCTATGTGAGCCTAGCCAAGATTGCAGAGCCATGCTTTCATGCCTTTCTGGAAGGCCAGGAGAGTAGGGGCCCACCTCGTCTCGGGGGTGGGGGGAAGAATGTTCCAAAGGCCGGGATCAACACCAGGGAAGATTCTCTTCCTGGACCCCCACCAATCAGAATTCTTTGGCTAACAGGATCTGCAACATACCTTCCTTACCCGACCAGGTAGAATGGTCTGAATTATGGAATGAGGATGGTTCCATAGGTAATCTGACCCAGGCTATGTAGGACTTTAAAGATACCACTCCATTAAGGGAGGTTTTAAGCCTTACAAATAAATAAATTTGTAATGATTAAAATGAAGACTTTTTGAGAAAAAAATGCTTTTTTCTATTTTTCTAGATTCAGAAATACTTTTTGGAAATGAAGAATAAGATGCCTTCTTTATCACCAGTAGACAAAAACTGGCCAGCAAGGCCTTACCTGTTTTTGGATTTAACTCATAAGGAACTGAAGAGGATATTCCACTTGTGGAGGGTAATGATGTAATTCCGGAATTAATCATTTATTTTGGTTGTACTTTTATTAATAGCCTAAGCATGAAAGCTGAAAATCACTAATAAAAGATGCAAGACGTAAAGCTTCTAACCATGTTCATGTACTCTGTTTCCATTAAAGTTCTTTACCAATTTATACAAAATTCAATGGCTACAACGAAAGTGCTTTAAATGGCACAATTCTATAAATTCTATAATTTATATAAAGCAGCCTTGGTGTTACTCAGTTCCTACAAAAGGGGCATTTATCTTAATATGTATATATCCATCAGTGTTGTAAGTCAAGGTCACCGTTAAACCCTGTTTACAAAAATCTGGAGCTATTTGCTATAATTCAAGCAAAGTCCAACCTGTGATATGGCATATGCAATGTGTTAAAAGTGGAATTCCCCAGACAAATCAGTTGAAACTAGAAATGCAGTGTCTGTCCCCCACACCTGTACTAAAGAAGGTACACATTATAAAGTTTAATTGCTACATGTAGTGGAACCAAAATGAAAAGAGTACCTGATCAAACATTAACCTATTCCTATTAAGATACATTTTATCAAGGCATATTCATATGTATTCGTGTATTAATGTATGTTACCAAAGCAGGTAGTGACACCTAGCCAACCTTGGCTGACCTCAAAAAACTTAAGATCCAAACTGATAAATCTCAGAAGGCAATATGACATTTATATAATGTGGGCAAGAAAAGTGTGCATATATAGATTTCTAGAGGAAGTATAGTGAACTGAAAACAGTTCTGTGAAAGCAGATCTGACAACTGTATCAGAGCCCAAGGAACTGGTAAGTAGACCAGTTCCTTGAAAATCTATGGATAAGGAGAGGATGAGAGATCACCTACCCACTCTGGATGGCTACTGCTTCTTGTGAGGACACCACAGAGCAACAGTTTTCTGCAGGTATAAATACTGAGTGATTAGCCATCTTGTTAGCAACTACAGCAGAACCTTTTAAAGGACAGTAAGTTTGCAAATCTTACTTTCTGATTATTTTGGGAAATTACCTATTATCCATTTTAAAATTATTAAAGACCTTTGGCATGACAAGTTTGAAAAGTCTTCATTGGGTTAAGTTTACCTTCAACTCTGAACAAAAGAAAAGTTAATTGCAAGGCTAAGAGCTTTAAAAGTTTGAAATAAACAGTAAAACGTTAAATATGATTTTGATTTAGAAAGTGATAAATAGACTAATGTTCCAGATTAAATTTGGAATATTGAAACTTTTACAATCAAAATTTGAAATTTTACAGAGCAAACAGCTTCTGGTGGGAAATAGATCTGTTTGGTTTTGGGAAGACATAACAGAGATAAGTAATTTCAGGATTTAAAAACTGGACACTAGCGGGGACTAAAGATTTAAGATTTAATCCTGTCTATGCAATAGGACAAAAACAAAATAAAGAGAAATCAAATTCTATGACAATATTTGAATGAAGTAAAGATTAAGACTATTAGAAGATAAAGGGAGGAATATAAAGTTGGTTCATTTGATCAAGGTTCAAACAAAATATGCTTTTAGTTTTGACAATTCTTTATGGACTTTCTGCTTACACCAGGACTGAAAAGATGATGCTTTATGGATTTGGTTATTGATAAAGGATGAGATATGGGATGAAGATATAATTGTTTGCAATCGCGGAACCAGGGGTGGGGAGCGAAGAGTTATTAAATTTGTTTATACATGTGGTGAAAGTTGGAAGTCATTTCTTTATGTATTTCTTCTCTCTTTTATGTTATATTCCCTTTTCTTCTCTTCCTTTTTTTCTTTTCCCTTGCAGCTTTTATCTTTTCTATTTCTTTCTCTTTCTTGAAGATTAGTTTGGTTTAGACTTTACTGTTGCAATCAACATTCTTAATAAAATTATATATAAGAAAGAAGAGAGAAAGAGAGACTATGTGTCAGCACACGAATGGGTTTGTATTTAATCACTAGGAGACAAATTCTATTCAAGAAAGTTCTTAAAGTAATTAGTTTTAAAACAAAATTCATAAAAAATAATGTTTTTAGTGAATTTTGTGATAAACATATAGGCAGTCCTCATTTAGCAACCACAGTTGGGACAGGCAACTAAGTTGTTAAGCAAAGCAGTCATTAAGAGAAACAATAACTGGGATTATGATCTTACCTCAACTTTCCTTTACTTTACAGACCTGTGAAAGTTGTAAATGCAAGGTTTGGTCGTAAAATTACTTTTTCATCGCTCATAATTGTGAGTGGTTGCTAAATGAGGCAGTTGCTAAACGAAGACTATCTGTCCTTTCAGAAGAGAAACCGTAAATGTAAATTGAGAAATGATGTTGATGTTGACTGCTACGTTTATAGGAAACATCTGGACTATGTATATCTTAAGCATAGGAAAAGAGCAAGCTAGTTTCAATTTTGTGATTCATTTGCAATGCTTTATTTGCAGTGTAAAAAGTACAGGGACCAGTTTACAGACCAAAAGAAGCTCATTTATGAAGAAAAACTGGAAGCTAGTGAACTTTTCAAGGACAGAAAAGCTTTATATCCAGCCAGGTAATGAACCAGTCTGGTAACTTTGCTGAGGTTGCAACATAATACACCCAGATTGGGAAGGAAGAAATTTGCCAGAAAATCCTATCCCATCTTTTTTTTTTTTTTTTTTGGCAAAGACCACCACTGTCATGCCATTTCCAGTTTAAAGACCATCAACATCCTTCCTTGAGAATATACAGTAAATTAATTAATTAGTGCTCTAATAACCTAGTTCTTCCATGCTTTGATAGCTGGAACATTGGTATTTAACTTGGTTAAGCGCAACCAAAAGCCTGCAAACTAGATTATTAAGCACGGATGCTTTGTAGGTTAAAAATGGATGATGTTTAATTAACCTGCTATAAAAATCAATCTAATGTTCTTGCTTGGTTAAACTCATGTCAGTGGGTAAGAAATAGCAAGTTTCGGTTTGGGGAGTAAAGATGCTAATAGGCTGCCTTAACATTTTAACATTTTTAAAATTTTAAACCGCCCACTCATGTAGGAGCAGAATCCCATCATAAAACAGTTCCTCCAATCCCCTGATCTTTCATGCAGTCCGTAAAAATGCCATGGTTGATGGTATTGAATTCACTGAAAGGTTTAACACAAAGACCCAAGATGGATACAGACTCCCTATTTATGTCCTAAGGATGATGAATGCTGTTTTCATCCATATCTAGGCCTGAATGGGAACTGAAAGGGAACAGAAAATCAATTTCTTCTACTGTAGTATTCATGTTTTCAACAACATTCCCCAGAAAGGGGAAAATTGGAGACTGGGCAGAAATTTTACAGTGCAGTGAGATTGAAGGATACCCTCTTTGAGAGATGGTGCAGCACCACTTTTTTCAAGGCAGGTGGCATCTCACTCTCCTTTAGAGGGACATTAATCACCTCTTAGTAATACATATCCCACCTGGCTGCCCAAAGGGAGCACATAGGGCGTGGGTCTGATCTACAGGTAGAAGAGCATGTATCCATATCCTCAACTCCTATAAGAACCTCAGGTTAACATGGCAAGGCATCAATCTGCCTCACCAACAACAACAACAACCCTACCCATTTGGATTTCAGTTATACACAAATATGATTAGCTGTATCCGCAAAGAAACATGCCACAATGGGCGAGCCGTCTTCTTTATTCCTTGCATTTCAGTCAGGGAATAAAGATGTTAAAGTCCATCTCTTTTTATTGGATCTGTAGCCTGGCAAATCTTCCTCTGACTATTGTCTATAGCCGTGATGGCGAACCTATGACATGCGTGCCCAAAGTGGCATGCGGAGCCATGTCACCTGGCACACGTGGCATCGCCTGTTCATCTTCCGGGTTTCTGGGGTGCATGTGCACGTGACGATCAGCTGGCCTTCATGCGTGCAGCGGTGCCAGAAACTGGAAGAGCTGGTCTTCCATTTTCCTGTGTGAGCATGTGCATCAGCCAGCTGATCGTTGTGTGCGGATACACGGCAGTAACCGGAAGAATAGATGGCTGGCATGCAGGTACATGCCAGTAATCAGAAGTGCATTTCAGGCACGCACATGTGCCCTGGGCAGCTCCTCTTCCGGGTTGTGGGCCTCACGAGTGCACGCGCACACATGTTCACTCGCTTTTCGGCACTCTGTGCCGAAAAGGTTCGCCATCACTGGTCTATAGCTTATAGCCACCACCCCCACCAGTTGCTTTCCAGGAACTCTAGAAGAGCCACTTCAGCTACTTGACCATCACGGTTCCAGCCTCAGCCCTGAGCAATGCACATACCATCTACTGTCCAATCTTTATCCATTTCTTTCACTAGTTTTCATAAGGATACAACAAATAGTGCAACAAGATGGCGAGGAAAACCAAACAAAATTATCTAATTGATAAAGACAACAAGAAAGGTTTTGCAATTTATAAGAAATATTTGTTATGAGAAATATGATATCTTGCAAGTTAAGATTAATTTAGTGCTTGTGGCAGTAGCTGAACCACTTTCTGTTTTCTTAAAAGTGTTCTAGGATAGGCACTTTCTGTAGGTTCTTCCAGAGTTTTGGACTAAAACTCCCATTATTGCTTGCCATTAGCCGTACTGGCTGAGGTTGATGGGAATTAGGCCAAAGTACCTGGAAAACAAGTGCTTATATTTTCTATCAAGGTTGAGGAAAGGTTATCACAGAAGGAGGACTAAATGCTAAGAAAAGAGTACCATTATGCATTTACCTTTCCAAAAAAAACCCCAACTATTTAATTTCTTTATCTGACAACATAGAATTGCAGTTTATTCAGAATTTAAAAGCAGAGACTGTTGAGCTTGGAATTAATTCCAATAGAAGATAATATATGTACCTCAGGATTGAGCTGTGGAGTCCTTGGTTGGTCCTGAACTTGGTTGTTTGTTTGCAGACATTCCATTATCCGACTATGTAACATCATCAGTGCTGGTGTGTGCGGAGTTTGCTCTCTGTTTATATACAGAAGCTTGTCCTGCCAGTGTTGGTGGAACTGTGGTTTTCTCCTTGATTGTTCCTCTGAGGTACTGTAGTTCCCAGCGGAGGGGGAACCATACTCCCACCAACAATGGCAGGGCAAGCTACTGCATTTAAACAGGGAGCAAACCCCATATTTCCAGCATTTATAATGTTATCTAGTTGGGTGATGAAGTGTCAGTAAGGAAACAACCAAGCTCAGAGAGCACCAAGGACTCCATACTTGGAATTGATTGAATTTACCCCGCTTCTCTGGTTAGCTGTAGCCATGGTATTTCTTTGTGACCTGCCATCTAACTCTGTTTAGGTTTTTGAAAACAGTCAAAGATAACCTAGCAACCATCCAGCTGTGCAGTGGTGTTCTGCAGGCTAAAGATTTGCCAAGAAGACCTAGAGCAGTGTTTCTCAACCTTGGCAGTTTGAAGATGTGTGGACTTCAACTCCCAGAATTCCCCAGCCAGCAACGCGTTGCTGGCTGGGGAATTTTGGGAGTTGAAGTCCACACATCTTCAAACTGCCAAGGTTGAGAAACAGTGACCTAGAGCAGGGGTAGGCAAAGTTGGCTTTTCTATGACTTGTGGACTTCAACTCCCAGAATTCCTGAGCTAGCATGATTGGCTCAGAAATTCTGGGAGTTGAAGTCCACAAGTCATAGAAGAGCCAACTTTGCCTACCCCTGACCTAGAGTATTGCATGTGTATTTGAGTTTTGATTATATTTATGTTTCTTTTACTTAAAGTGTTGGACAACCTTTCCAGGGGGCTTACCTTGAAATCAGTAAGAACCCCAAGTACAAGAAACTGAAGGATGCTGCTGAAGAAAAAATTATTATTGCTGAAGTAGTAAACAAAGTTAATAGAGCAAATGGAAAGGTAAAATCATTTCGACATGGGGAAAGATTGGTGCATGTAAAATGTTTTATCCAGACTTAAACATCCGATAGAGCTTTGTTCTTCAGAGTTACCTTGTATTCTTTGAGTTTTGAACCCCAAAGAATACCTTATATTCTTTGAGTTTTGATCCCCAGAATGAACAGCAATAATTATTTCATTTAATAGTTTATATTTTTAATGTTATATGCAATTCTCTTCTTAGTGTGTGTTTAGGGTGGTGATTTCATAAGTGCTGTAGTTAACATAAACATCAATCACACTTAATACCGTATTTTTCGGAGTATAAGATGCACTTTCCCCCACCAAAAGAGGGTGGAAATATTGGTGCATCTTATACAGCAATTTTTGGCCTCCTGAAGCCCCACCCAGCGCGAAAACGGGTGCGCAGAGGGTTTGGGAGGTCTGCAGAGTGCTCCTAGGGATGGGGGGAGGGCAAAAACACCCCCGTTTTTGCAAACAAATGCATAAAAAATGGCCCATTTTTCACAAAAACGGGGTGTGCAGAGGGTTTGGGAAATCTGCAGAGTGCTCCTGGGGGAGGGCAAAAACTTTTTTTTCTTACTTACCTCTTCAAAATCTTGGTGCATCTTATACACCGGTGTGTCTTATAGTCTGAAAAACACGGTAATTCATTTTGTTCCTGGATAACTATTTCCTTACAATAATCTATAACGTAGGTAATTTGTTTTTATTTGACAGGAAACGTAAGATTCCAGCTTTATTTGCTGAACTGTATCAACTTCCTCTTTAGTTAACTTAAAAATGTTTGCACAGAGCATTAATACATTGGTAGTTAATATTTTTGAATTTGCAGAAAAGTAACCACTCTCATTCTTTTTCAGTGCACAACTAGGATTTTCTTGCTCACAAAAAATAATGTCCTACTTGCTGATCAGAAATCAGGGCAAATCAAGACAGCGGTTCCTTTGGGGGATGTCACTAAAGTGTCTATGAGCTCTCAGAGTGATGGTTTCTTTGCTGTGCATCTCAAAGAGGTAGGAATAAAATAACATCAGTGACAATAGTAATAAAGAACTGGCAATTATAATTTTACAGTGTAAGAGGACAGGGTACCTTTCATGCATCCAAGAGCCTTGACCCATTTGAATTTTTTCAATACCTTGATTAATTGTCTTTTCTAGGGATCTGGAGCAGCTGGAAAGGGGGATTTCCTGTTCAGCAGTGATCATCTGATTGAAATGGCCACAAAGCTCTACCGCACAATGCTTAGCCAAACCAAGCAGAAGCTCAGCATTGAAATATCTGATGAGTATGTTTTGATTCGTCTAATTTAAAGTGTTTCTATTTTAAAAAATTCTACATAAGTTAAAATCAAAGCAGGGAAATTACGTAACAAGAACATCCCACCTGAAAATAAATTAACATCTTTAATGTGAAAATGTAGTGCTGTTAAAAACAGCCTACCACAAAAATCAGGGGGAAACACAGCTACGGAAGTAGGAGTATTATAAATATCATATGAGGAAAGCCTCTTCTATACACCCATTTCGTCTCTCCGTTTCGTCTCATTAGCATTGAAAACCATGATAGGCAACCTTGTGCTTTCCAAATACTTTGGATTTTGTCATCATCCCTGGTCAGCATCCAGGGGCGGGTTCCTCTTACCTGGCTACCGGTGCGCTGCGTGCGCATCATCATGTTTCACGTGCAAACTCGCTACGCGTTCCCTCGCGCGATTTTGCTTCCACACAAGCGCAGGAAGCAAAAAAATCACCAAAATCCTGTGAGGGGATGCACGTGTGTGCGTGATTTCAGCGATTTTTTGCTTCCGCGCATGCGTGGAAGCAAAGAATTGCCGAAATCTTACCCGCACGAGTGTCCCCTCGTGAGATTTTGCTTCTGCGCATGCGCAGGAAGCAAAAAAAGGCCAAAAATTCGAGAAAAAATATGGTGCCGCACAACGGACCGACGAAGACAGCACCGGAGCCGTCGCGTGCAAATTGCGCAATCAGCGGGTCCCTACCGGAACGGCGGAGTGGACCATACTAGTAGGAACCCACCACTGTCAGTATCCCTGGGAGTTTTGAGGGGAGTTAAAGGTTGCCTATCTCTGTAGAAAATTCAATATTCAATTGTGTAAGCACTTATTGGAAAGCTATTCTTTAACAAAGCTATTCTTTTCTCTTTTCTAGCAATACTAAGTATGCAATAGTGGCAAATATCTGTAGCTCGGATGTAGGATTGAGGGTGAAGTCATATTTTCCAAGCTTGTGGGTCGGTTTCTGAACATTTTGTTACCAGGCTAGATAATATCTTCAGCAGAGTTTAGGGGATCCCTTAAACTCCGCTGAAGAAGTTGCCAAGCATGGTAACGAAATGTTCGAAAACCAACCCATAAGCTCAGAGAACGAACCACCCTCAATACTAAGTATATTCTGGCCTACCCCACATGGTGCTCTTGTGGGTTAGTCATGTAATTTGCACTAACGGTTTGCACTGTAAGAATATGCATGCTGTTTGTGCATTCATGTTTCCTAACATAGCCTTTAGAAATCCTTAACTCCAATTTCATCTTACCAACATTCAAAAGAGGTCCTTTTGTATTAGCGCAAGCAAAGCCCCTCTACTTGAAGGGTTAAATTGTGGCATCCATTGGAAGGCTTCATGATGCTTTGAAAGCTGTCCTTAGTTATCTGTGCTTGCTGTGTGAGTTTCCTAAAGCAGAAAGCTGCTTAAATGTTTTATTAAGAGATGCTTTAGTCACACCAGTATGCAGAGTAAAGCATGTCTTTTGAATGCTTTGGTACTTCACTATCTCTGAAAAAATACAGGTAGTCCTTGACTTATAACAGTTCATTTAGTGACCATTCAAAGTTACAATGGCACTGAAACAAGTGACTTATGACCGTTTTTCACAGTTATGATCTTTGCAGCATCCCCATGATCATGTGATCAAAATTCAGGTGCTTGGCAACTGGTTCATATTTATGACCGCTGTGTCCCAGAGTCATGGGATGCCCTTTTGCAAGTCAATGGGGAAGCCAGATTCACTTAACAACTTGGTTACTAACTAACCAACTGCAGTGATTCACTTAACTGTGGCCAAAAAGGTCATAAAATAGGGCAAAACGCACTTAACAGATGTCTCACTTAACAACATAAATGTGGGGCTTAATTGTGGTCGTAAGTCGAGGACTACAAGTAGTTGATTCTATTGCATGAATAATTTGTCCTGAATAAGGGAAGATAAAATCAAACCCTCCCAGTAATCATGAGAAAATCTAATTCATTTTGTCACTTTTCCCCTAATTTATTGTTATAATTACTTTCTTGCAGAAAGTCCTCTAGCATACTAAGATCTATAAATGTCCGGTTAGCTTACTTTGGCATGAGCTGAAATATTCAATGGGTATTTGGAGGGGCAGCCAGTTTTTAATGTCATAATAAGGGAGAAATTAATTGATTAAACTTCACTTAATGACTTCTATATTCAAAGAACTGAAGTGTTATACTTCAAATAATGGACAAAAATGAAATACAGCAGAATTTTACCCATGCTTCACTTTTTAGCATTGCATGATACAGATAAAAAACGGCAAAACAGAAACAGTTAACAGGTCCCCTGTCCTAGTATTTAGTTTTCAGCTGTGGTGCAGGGGATAAGTACAATTCACCCACAAAAGAAAAAAAACATAGATAACTGTAGGAGTCAGTCTAAGTTAAATGATAGCTCTATTTTTATGTATTCCTTTCAGATCATGCATTTAAGTGTAATCTTACGAACCATCAGGTTACATCTTTGCAGAGGGAAGTAAATGAAGCTGAGGAAGAGCAATTTCCATTTGTCCCTGACATGTAAAATTTATTTAGTATCATTTGCTATAGAGAAGGATATATAAGCCAATAGATTTTGGGGAGATGTGCATTTGGAAGAGAGAATTTTTTAAATCTCAAAGTAGTAGTTTACAATTGCATTTCAAAACATTGTTTTATCGAGTTGGGGAAAATATTGTTCTTCTGCATATAGAAGAAACTCACATTTGTTGATATTTTTGACCAACTGTAGAATTTCCTGTACGCCAGGCTTTTGGTCCAATCACAAAAGTGAAAACAGAATATGGCATCTGCCTTTTTCCAATGCATGCTTTATTTTTATTTAAGTCCTGTGAAACAGCACAATAGGTGCATCACCCAAGTGCATCCCCATTCTTTATCCTCTCCATAGAGAGGTGGGACATGGGAAAGAATAGTATAATATCAGTCATGTGTGGCTGCCACAACATAGTTCACCTTTATCACAACACTACAAAATGTTGCCTTTTTAGCCCTTGCAATAAGAAGGCAAAAACAAATAGGATTTTCCCTGAAAGCAGCAAAATGTTTGGCAGAACGAAGTATTTTTCCACAAAGAGCATAATTAACCAATGAAATTCCTAATTGTAAAATGTGGAGATTAGACAAATCCAAGGAGCATAGTATGATTAGAAATTACAAATACTGATGTTTCTGTACTATTGCCAGAGTTAAAGCAGCATGTTCTGGATATAATTTGCTCAGATGCTAGCCTTCCCAGAGAGGTTTAGTTAGTCATTGTGGGAAATCGGAAGCTAGATTATGTGTGGCCAGCAATCTTATGGCGGGTCACTTGAGGTGAAGGGAAACCAATGATCTAATGGTGATGGGAGGCAGCAATCTAGAGTTGGATTCACTGGGGGCAGGTGGGATGGGGGAATAGTGAGGCTTTCTCCTGGCAACCCTGTTCAAAATCTCTGCTCCTCTGCTGCTAATGGGAATACAGACAATGCAGCAATCTTGAACAGAGTCGGTGGGGTGGAGGACTTCTCTGATGTGATGGAGCTAAGTGGAAACATCTGCACTTCAAGCTTCTCGTGCGCTATGATTTTTGCTAGAATTGGGCTGTAAAGACTACAGCCTTATCTTGTTTTGTTAAAAACAAACTGATTCTGAATGACGTGAGGATGGGGGCAGCTTATGTAGGAAATTTTTGTAAAAAAAAAAATATTCAGTAGAAGGAACCTCTGGTTACATGGGGACATGAATTTCTTTTTAAGGAAAGTTTACAGTTCGTGCAAAACTATTCTTTAAAGACATCAGCTTAGAAGAGACATAAGACATATACAGTACTCTTAACATAGTATCACAGGAGAAAACGTCTCTTCTTATTTCTTTTTTTTTGTTCTTAAGGATTTGTGTTTTTCAGGTTAGGCATAGAATCTGGATTACATAATCCACAGAAGCTTAGGTAGCTGTGTTAGAAAATTTACATGTTCCCTGACTCATTTTCTCTACTACTTTTGGAAAAGTTGGTTTTCATTTCCTTAATACTATTCCTGATCTTCTGTCTGTCTCCCTTTATCTAATGGCATTGGTTTTACTGCAGGCAAATTTGGGGTTATGAAAAATAATTGGAAACAAAGTGTACAAAAAAGAAAACTACAGGTAGTTCTCAACCTATGACCATTCGGACAGTGACTGTTCCAAGTTACGATTGCACTGAATGAATAGTGGTTACAACTGGTCCTCCGAATTCCAGCCATCCCAGCACCCCTGTGGTCGCGGGATCCCAGTCTGGTTGCTTGGCAACCCATTCATTCTTACACGGGCTTGCAATCACATAATCACCATTTGCAACCCATTCTGCCGGCTTCATCAGAAAGTCAATGAGGAGCCAGCAGGGAAGGTTGCAAATCACTGGGCTAAGTCTCCCCCCCACCCATGCCTCTACCTCTAGCCCAGGGGTCAACAACCTTAAACACTCAAAGAGCCATTTAGACCCATTTCCCACAGAAAAGAAAACACCGGGAGCCACAAAACCCTTCCCGTGCCTGACTATTTCCTGAGCGGCCACAGAACTAGGATATGTAGTTGAATTAAACGTTCTGTTTTCTTCTGAAATGTTTCTTTTCTTGGATTTATCCATTGTTGGCCTACCGGGGGTCGAAAAGCTCAATAAATTGTGTTCCAGCGGATATCACACATTGGCGGTTTTGAGTGACAGGGAGCCGCAGCAGAAGGATGGAAGAGCCACATGCGGCTCCAGAGCCGCGGGTTGCTGACCCCTGCTCTAGCCCCTTTGTGCTCTCACCAGCTACTTGTGCAAGCTCCCTGACCCAGGTGGCGCCTCTCACCTATGCACTCTAACCCTCTCTGACTCATGCTGTGTCTTTCATGTACACCCCTCATGCACTCTCCCTTGTACACCTGTGGTCACACCTCTTGCCCCTCTTTGCTCCCTTCCCAGCAGCAGCCACTTACCTGCCTGAAAGCCTGGGACTTGCAACTTCCTGCTGGCTTCCCTGAAGTCTTTGTTGTACAAAGTCAACAGGAACTTGCCTTGCCTAATGTTCATGGGATTCAATTAATGGCAGCAACTGGGCCTGCAGGAATTGCTGTTACTTATCAATTCAGGTGTGCTTTATGACTGCATCACTTAGTGGTGAAAATTCCAGTACTAATTTTTGTTATAAAGTCAAAAGCTACCTGTATTGTGGCACGAGCTGCTGTTAGTTCCTATTTTATTACTAATATAAGAAAATGTGTGAGCTATCAACATCTGCTTTTTCTTTGCTGTTACACCTAAATGTGGTGGATACATGCCTTAACGACTTCCTGTGTTTTTGCTTTCTCCAGGTTCCTGGTTCAGTTCAGGCAGGACAAAGTGTGTGTAAAATTTGTACGAAGCAACCAGAAAAATGGCAACATCCCCACTTGCAAGCGAAAAAATAACAGACTTCTTGAAGTTGCAGTACCATAGTAATACCCATCCATATCTTACATGGACTCGGTTCCTGCAATGGTGCAATTTTATCCATGGGAGGGAATTTTGTGGAGTGGCGAAGAGCATTCTGGCAGTGGCAAAGAGCTTTTTGGAAAGCTGTCGCTAAAAGATGCAACTAACCTCTTCAAGGCACACGTTTTTAATTTTCATGTGATAACTTTTGGTTGATATATACACTTTTTGGCTTCTGACAGTATAATATGAACTGGCAATTTTTTTTTCTAATTCCTTTGTTGTTGTTTTAATTTCTTAATGCTGCATGTTACAAACCCTCAGGCTTTTATAGCCATTCTTGATCTTAAATTAGAACCCTGCACTACCAGCTGTTTAGGTTGTCGGAATAGCTGGATGGTGATCCCTGGGTCGTTTTTCTTCTTCTTGGGATTTCTTCCATGGTAAAACTCAGTCCAAAGCATTAATCAAAAAGAAACATAGGAGCAACTGACAGATTCTGAGACTGAAAGCTATATTGTTAATTGCAAACAGCATTAAGCCATATGTAAAATGATCTTTAATGGAACATAGACCAGGAAACTCTAATTCTGCAAAGCAGAACATATGTGTGATCATATATGCAACACATCTGCATATATACTTTTAAAAAAATTTTGCAGTGGAAAAAAGTCAACGGTACTGCATTTTCTAATTGAGAACTTTTAATGACTTTACAAGAGGAAGGAGTGACAATAACCATGTAGCTCAAGGCATGGTTTTTGTTTTGTGTGCTTCCTCCTATTCCCACTTTTAATATAACTTTTAACTATAATTCTAAAAACATGCCATTGTCTGCATGGGAAAACAGAGGGTAAGTAATTTAAACTTGTTGAATGAAGGGTGCGAATACATGTTGTACCATGTGCAATAAAACATTCATACAACTTGTGAAAATTATTTATATTAATATCTGTAGGTAATAAAAATGTTTGGGACAAGCTGAGTATTCATTGTTATAAGGGCTGACATTAGCTTCACAGTATGCTAAGTTTGTTCTCTGGATCTACACTACAGTTATCACTTCGAAAAAAATAATCATTTTTGGGGGACAAATATACATTTGATGTTAATGATAAATAATTGTAATATTGTGCTATTTGGTACTCTTGTCATAACCATATTTTTATATCTCAACTGGTTTTATATACGTAAGTTGGTGCGCCTGATATGTAAAGTGTGCACAGAAGCACTTTACAATCAAGAACTGCATTCTAAACTTTCCAAGGACCAGTTGCATCTTGTATGAGCCAGGAGAATTCGCCAAAAGCGTTGATTTTTGGAATGTTGTTTTCAAGTGTTTTGGTAGACATTAGCTAAAGGAGATGGCTGAATGTGTTTTGTATTGTTCATGTAAGAATGATTTTAGATCTGTTGTATTCTCAGTCTGGTTAAGAATTTGCCTTCAAGGAGAGATTACTATCAAGAAGTGTGATGCTAAACAGCCCAAGTTTAAATAAAAAGAAGCTTTGAAGCAATTACTATTTGTGATTTTTCACTTAGGATATTTATCAAATATCAGATATATAGGTATGAATGCAGGAGTAAGTTTCTCCTTATGTGAAAATGGCTTTTACTGATGGAATGAAATTGGACAAGACTGTAAGTGGGATCTTGGAGTCCTAGTGGACAATCACTTAAATATGAGCCAGCAGTGTGCTGGAGCTGCCAAAAAAAGCCAATGCAGTCCAAGGCTGCATTAACAGAGGGATAGAATCAAGATCATGTGAAGTGTTAATGCCACTCTATGATGCCTTGATAAAAAAACCACACTTGGAATACTGCATCCAGCTTTGGTTGCCACAATGTAAAAAGGATGTTGAGACTCTTGAAAGAGTGCAGAGAAGAGCAACCAAGAAGTTTAGGGAACTGGAGGCTAAAACAGATAAAGAATAGTTGCTGGAATTGGGTATGTCTAGTTTAATGAAAAGAAGGACCAGGGATGACATTATAGCAGTGTTGCAATATCTCAGGAGTTGCCACAAAGAAGAGGGAGTCAACCTATTTTCCAAAGCACCCGAAGGCAGGATAAGAGGGCAATGGATGGAAACTAATCAAGGAGAGAAGCAACCAAGACATGAGAAATTTCCTGACTGTTAGAACAATCAATGGAATGACATGGTTCCAGAAGTTGTGAACCCTCCAAAATTGGACATTTTAAAGAAGAAATTGGACAACTATCTGCCTGAAATAGTATAGGGTTTTCTGCCTGAGCAGGGGGTTGGACTAGAAGACATCCAAGGCAGGGGCGGGTTGCTCACTTACCTCGCTGCCAGAGCCATGCGTGCGCATCTCCATGCTTCGGGGGGGCGCTATGCGCGCGCGCGCGCCCTCACGTGATTTTGCTTCTGCGCATACACAGAAGCAAAATCTCACCAAAATCTCATGAGGGGACGTGTGCACGCGCAAGATTTTGGCACATTTTTGCTTCCGCGCATGCACAGAAGCAAAATCGCCCAAAAATCACCGAAAATGACGGAAAAAAATGGCGATGCACTGGGTGGACCGGCAGAGAGGGCTCCGGAGCAGTTGCGAAATCCGCCGCTCCCTACCGGAGCTGCATACCGGGCAGCGTACCGGCAGGAACCCACCTCTGATCCAAGGTCCCTTCCAACTCTTATTCTCTTACTCTGTTAAGACATTTGCTTACAACATTGGTTGAAATTAGTGCTTTCAGATGTTACTAAATACCATCTGGCCCCTCTAGAGCAGCGGTTCCCAACCTGGGGGTAATTACCCCCAGGGGGTAAAAACGCTATTCTTTAGGGGTAAAAAAGGCATCCACTAAATTGTAGTGGATGCCTTTTTTTTGTTGGTAATAATAAAAAAATACAGTACAGTAACGCATTTGGTTCATGTGGCATATGCTCTTTCTTGCTAGCGAAACAGCAGAGTGCTTTGAGTGTGGGAACGGGGTGAAAAGGAGGCACGAGGCGGGACTGCCGCCCGCGCCGAAGGCTGAGTCCTGAGTCACGGCGTTTCACGCATGTGGAATCCGCCGCGCTCGAAAATAGTACTCGGCATGTATAAACCTGTTTGAACTGAGAGCGGTCGGGTACTTGTTCCGACGCATTATCGCATTTGCGCTCCACAATCCGCATACGCCAGCGGTTCCCAACCTGGGGGTCGGGACCCCTTTGGGGGTCGAATGACCAGTTCCAAGGGGTCACCCCGGCATCCTCAGCTCCCCCCCCCACTGCCACAAGCCTGGCCATATCGCGCCCCACAACCCGCGCCCCCACCACGCTCCACCCCGCTGCCGCCATTTGGGTTATTTTACCGTCTGCGCATGCGCAGCACGCCTTGCGCATGCGCAGAGGGCAAAAGAACCCAAATGGCAGCGGCAGGGTGGGTCACGATGGGGGCGCGGGGGCGGGGCGTGGGTCGCGGTATTAGGAAGGTTGGGAACCACTGCTCTAGAGTGAACTGTGGCCAAAATGATAGGTGTTACAGCTCACCATCTGAAAAATAAAAATCTTCCATATTCTGAATTAGGATTAGAGCTGAATTTACAGATGCAATGTACACAAATTTACTCAAAGGCACATGGAAATGATCTTTGAAGCAAACATGATTTGTGTCATTGCTATTGTGATAATTATCTAGACCAGTGATGGCGAACCTATGGCACGCGTGCCACAGGTGGCACGCGGAGCCATATTGGCCGGCACGCAAGCTGTTGCCCTAGCTTAGCTCCAGCATGCATGTGCGCGCCGGCCAGCTGATTTTCGGCTCACACGGAGACTCTGGGAGGGCATTTTCGGCTTCTGGGAGCCTCTGGGGGAGTGGGGGAGAGCAATTTCGCTCTCTCCAGACTCTAGGGAAGCCTCTGGAGCCTGGGGAAGGCGAAAAACGGGCCTACTGGGCCCACCGGAAGTCAGGAAACGGGACATTTCCGGGGGACAGGGGAAGCCGTTTTCACCCTCCCAAGACATTGAATTATGGGTGTGGGCACTCGTGCATGTGTGATAGCGCGCACGCGCGCGCTTTCGGCACCTGAGGGAAAAAAGGTTCGCCATCACTGATCTAGACTTTCTCTCTGGGATCTGTTTGCTCACCTATTCACCTATACAATACTATTCCAATTTTCTCTCTCTCTCTGAACACACACACACACATACACACATGGAGAGAGACTTACGTAAAGGAAATATTTATCTTTCCAATGCTGCAATATCAGTTGTTTAGCTGTATTAAGATCACATCCTCTGGTTGTCAAATTCCATGCACTACGTAGATAGTTCAAAAAATGTCACCTGAAAATTTTTGCTTTTCATATGATTATGCGATAAAAAAGTTTGTAAGTTTCAGCTTTTGGGGGGGGGAAGAGGATAGTGCATCTCTTGAAATGTGTTGCCTGTTCCCCATGTGTCCCATCTACTTACAGTACATTGATGGCTTTGAAAAAGATAAAATAAGACATTTATAGGCCAGCAGAGAGAGATATGAGAGAGAGGTAAGAGAATTGTTTCCCCTCTAGAATCTAGATCAATGCTTGCTGCGGTGAGAAAGTAAAATAAACGTTCTTCGTGAGGGGAGCTGGAAAAGCTTTGTTCCTTTAACCACAGCATTGGAAGCTAATCAGCTGAAAAGCCAAAGGAAAAAAAAGCAATTAGCTTAATGTGTCTGAAGCTGTAGCAGCTGAGACAGTTTGTAAGGCCTGGTGGGATAGCAAGTCCAGTTGCGGCGAGCAGCACATTGGCTGGGGTCTGCTGGTAGTGCAGAGAAGGCGTGGGGTACCAAGAGCCATGATGCCAGGCAGCAGTACTGGCTCCTAGCTAGGCTGGAATGGGTTCCCAGGAGCAGCGCAGGGTGAGATGGTGGTCAAAATTCCCAGAGTTCCCTAGGTCCTCCAGACCAGGGCTGTCAAACTCCCAGCCCGCAGGCCAGATGCGTCACATGCTGGCCACGCCCATGCACGGTTTAGCGAAAGGGGGGAAAGTTCCGATACATCACGTGACGACGCGAGTTTGACACCCCTGCTCCAGACCTTGTTAAGCTTAGTAAGGCTCATAGAAGAGCTACAGGGTCCTCCATAGATGATCAGGACAGAAGGAGAAGGCAGCAAAGGCCGGGGCTCCAGAGAAGGCAGGTTGGGAAAGGGTTTAGACTACCATCTTATAAGCATATTGTTAAGTGAACTGCCAGATTCATGGGATTTATCACCTTATGGCAAATGGCTACATTTCTTCCTAAGTCAAACTTGTAATGGCCAGAACAAAAAGTAATATGAAGTGAATTAATCACTACAGCTTAAATACACTGCTCAATTTATCTTGCCTGGTAAGACTATGCAAAGACCATCATTTCAAGGCTTGGAAGACAAAATATGAGCGGGAGATAGGAATTTTTTTTAAAAAAGCACATTGCACTATGCAAGGCAAGTGACGCATCCGTATCCTAGTTTCTCAATGAAAATTCCAATCAAGTTTTCAAACTACACATGAACAAATCAGTGTTACTGTAGGAATTTATAATGTACACATAGCAATAACTTCCAAGTTGGTGTGTGTGTGTGTGTATGAAGGATTAAAGGATTTAAATTGTACCATACTCGCGAGTCAAACCTGCTCAAAATATATGCAGCTTCTGGGATGAAGAGTGATAATAGAACGTCCTTGCATCTCATTCCTTCTTACTCAGCAGCACCGTTTCCCATAAAGAAACTACTGAAGTGGGGAAAGCAAAGATACTTCCTTCACATTCCACCCACTTGACCACCTCCTAAACCAGTGATGGCGAACCTTTTTCCCCTCGGGTGCCGAAAGTCCGTGCGCGCACGCTATCACGCACGTGCGAGTGCCCACACCCATAATTCAATGCCTGGTGATGGTGAAAACGGCCTCCCCAGCCCCCGCAGAGGCCCTCTGGAGGCCAGAAACTGCCTGTTTCCCAACTTCCGGTGGGCCCAGTAGGCCCGCTTTTCGCCCTTCCTAGTCTCCAGAGGCTTCCCTGGAGCCTGGGGAGGACGAAAATGCTCCCCAGAGGCCCTCCGGAAACCTAAAATGCCCTCCCAGAGCCTCTATGCCAGCCGAAAATCAGCTGGCCGGCGCGCAGATGCGCACTGGAGCTGAGCTAGGGCAAAGGCTTGCGTGCCGGCAGATATGGCTCCGCGTGCCACCTGTGGCACGCGTGCCATAGGTTCGCCATCACTATCCTAAACAATCTGGCTGTCCGTAGTGGAATTCCTGTAAGTGCCAAAGGGACTGGCCAGTGTAGCTAGTAGGTTTACTTGAGTGACATTCCATTGGGTCTCTCTACAGCAGTGTATCTCAAATAGTGGGGTACCCCCCCTGGGGGGGGCACGGTGCGATGCCAGGGGACCCCGGGGAACATGCTTTTTTTTGCTCTCTTTCAGACTTTTCACCAGCTGTTTTTCCCCCCTTCCTTTTGGAAAGCCGGACTGGAGGACCAATGAGCGCAACCTGCGGTGGAGGCGTCCCTCCCCCTCTCCTGTCCCCCTGACCGCTGTGGTGGGGCCGGGAGGGTGCGCATGAGAGGAGAAGGGGAGGAGGAGGTTGCGCTCATTGCTCCGCCAGCTTGGCTTTCCAAAAGTAAGGGGAAAAAATCAGCTGGCTAAAAGCCCGAAAGAGAGCAGGCAGGGTAGCAGGGCTTTCTAACAGTGAGAAGAGGCAGGAAGAGAGAGGGCGAGACACACACAGAGACACACAGTGTCTCTCTCTGTGTGTGTATCTCTCCTCTCTCTGACTGTATCACTGTGTGTGTCTCTTCTGTCTCACCCCCTCTGTGTATCACTCTGTATGTGCTTCTCTACGTCTCTCTCTTCCCCCCCCCCCCCTCTGCCGCGGCTGGGCCAGGCCCGCAAGCTCTTTTGGGAGCGCTTCACTACATCTTTTATTTCTTCTTTTTGGAAATCCGGGCTGGCAGAGAAATGATCGCCAGCAGCAGCTTCCCTTCGTCCGACCATTCTCCTCCCCCTCCTCTCGCAACCTAGAACCTCGCAAGGCTTTTGCATCTAGAGAGGAGGCAGGAAAGGGGACTGGGAATCCAGCTTCCCTCCCACTCCTCTTCCTGCTCTCCCTATGTCTGTTAAGCCAGGGCTGAGGAGATCCCCTTGCAGAGAGTTGGGGGCCTGCGAAATGTTTACTTCTTCCTAGGGGGGGCGTAACAGAAAATAATTGAGAAGCATTGCTCTACAGGATTCATGGAGAGAAGCTGATAATCCATGGTGGCTCAGCCTTTCTGCTTGTTCTCCCATCCATGGAATGCTTAAAGACTGGGAAAAAGAATGGATCTTGGGAGTCCATGGGAACCCACTCACATCCTCTCCTTCATAGTTAATGTGCCACAAGAGACTAGTGCCTCCATGCTCTCTGTTTTTTTGCTGACCTCAGCTAGCCTCTGCGGCTCTGAGGGAGAAGTGAGTAAGCTTGCTTCTGGCAGCCACCAAGGCAAACGCTGCAAATTGGCTACAATTTGCTTGATCCATTTCAGTGGGTGGCTTGGGATAGCCCAGTGAGCTTTGTGAGGTTTGGCCAAAAGAAAAAAAAGGCCTCATAATGGGAAGGGAGATTTTGCACATTCCTGCAGGAAAGACTGGCAATCTCTCTTTTCCCACAGCTCCTCATCAATTGTGGTGTTTTCTATGGATTATAAATCCTGCAATAAATTCTGACATGTAATTCTAAAATGCTGCTTTATGTTTCAGCCATCTGACTTTCATTATAGGACATGCCATTTGGCTCACTGTTTTTAATTTTCCATTTCCGTTTCTAAGAGCTGGCCTGATGGGTATATTGGGATGGAGATCCTATCAAACTCCTACTGCTTCTGTTGAGGCATTCAGATAAATACAGTTTTGAAGTGCTATAGTTCCCATTTATGGGTGAAGAAATGCAACCCAACCACAGGTCATGGCTACCTGGCATGTTTGCCAGATTGCTTCTGCTCTGGCTGGAAAAAAATATATGAAGGCAAACAAGCCTGCAACCTTGATACGATACAAAACAAAAATGACATTGTTCTACACATTTGGATGCAGACTTATGATTTACTGTCTGTGCAGTGAATTTGGCAGACAACAAAAGTTTGGATGTTTTCTGTAACGCCAGCTTTGGCAGAAATGACAGCTGCCAAACGTTTCCTGTAGCACCTAAAAGTCTGTCTATTTTTGCTTTGGGGAATTGTGCTGACTTACAACTTTTGGCAGATGAAGGATTAGTGAAGTATGCTGGGTGGCGCAGCTCAGCAGCTCCATCCGTGGCTCAGATTCTGAATATATCCACAAGGCAGTCTAAATTTGTGAGCTCAGAAAATAGGCCGGGGCTCCCCAAAAGTTATAATTATCCTGAGCAGACAATTTTTAAACAGAATATCCTCTTGAAAGAATGAACTAAGTCGGAAATAAGATTAGTCACCCTCTCTTCTAAGAAAACTGGGCGAGGGGGAAGATAATTGCCCTGTTAACATTCAAGCGGAATCTCTCAAACTGAAAAGGAAAACTGCTATTATTGTTCCCTTAAGCAGAGGGTCAAAGGGGCAGTCTCTATTGTAGTTACAGACTTTGGAAGGAAATCCTCCAAGAATTACATTCATAGATGTCTCCCTTTAGATGTTACCTGTCTCCCCTCAATCCTGGCTCATTCCCAACTGTCATTGCCACAACTTGGAGACTTGAGTTTGGATTGTGACAGTTCTGGAGCTTTCATGACATCCCATGGCCTCTTCATATTTAAAAGGCCATAAACAGGAGGAGGGAAGATTATGCCATCACTCTTCTTTAGCCGGTATTGCTCTTATTTTCTCTTTGTCGCTCCAATGACCCCAAGTGCTAGTTCAGCACAGTGAAATAAATCAATGTTCATATTCCACAAGCAGCCACTACCCACCACCATTTGGAAACTAGTAACCTTGACTAAAATGATTACACAGTGCAAAAGGGACAGACGGAGGAAGACATGGAGGTGACAATAGCAGTATATTAGGGAATGATTTGAAGTTCTTATTATTTCTCTTTTATATTTCCCGAAAGACAATTTCCCCTCCAAGTGGAATGAGAGACCATTCAAAGAATCACAGACAGAGGTGGGTTCCTCCTGGTTCGGTAGTAACTTGGCGGCCTGGGTTGCTGGAACCGGCAGTGACCCAGGCTTGCCACACCCCCGAGCTGGTTTTCTCGGCGGTGCTGTAGGCGGCGCCATCTTGTTTTTTGCTTCTGTGCATGCACAGAAGCTTTGTTTAGCACTGCGCATGCGTGTGCAGCACGCAACATGCGTGCATGCACGAAGCGCGTCCCTGAGCAAACCAGCAGTGAAGAAAACCGGAACCCACCCCTGATCACAGAGCCATATGTGCTATTGCTTTTTTAAAAATCAGTTTTAATGAGAATGTGATCATTGAATGTCGGTTTCTGAAGCTTTTTGCCAGCTCAACCACTTTGAGAGGGACAGATTTAGGTCAGTGATAAAATGTATTTTTCACATACAAGTTAGTGTTCATCAAATCCTGAAAGAGCTACAATTCAATAGTGGGATAGGTTAAATAATGCTTTCTGTTGGGGACATTATTAACAAATGGTTGGGAATCCTACAACATAATAGAATGGAACAAAACCTCAATTTTTCATGGATTAGAGGAAAGCTTCTTTCTTCTTATCAAAGCCGAGTGTTACCACAGCCTGTTCAATTGTCCAGTGTGACAAATATGAAGCAAATGTGTATCAACTATGAGGTCAGAACCAAAGAATGAACTGCTGCTCTCTGTTCCTTAACATCCCTGGAAACTATATCCCTTTGCTCCAGATGTTCAGCATCTCCAGTGGAGAAATGTGCGGGGTTGAATTTTTGTTTGAAATAGATTGTTGATAGTCTCCTGAGACAGTTTGTGACAAACTGTGTCATAAAAAATGTTAAAAATAGCATGACTATTCATTGCTAAAGCAAAAGTTCCCACAATTCAGCTGTCTGGGAAAATTGCTGAACTTTCTTTTGACACAGTGTGCTGGTTCTCTGCTCTTGCAAGCTCTACTCATCCTCAGTTGCTTGTTTATATACACATTTTTTTAGCCTCTTCAAATCGTGGCCTGTTTGACTACTCCAGGGATATTAGAGAACTATCCTATATTTTCAGTATAGCTACCTACGCACAAATGAACAATGCTTAATTGAAGCCTCTATTTAAAATCGGATAATTACCGTTAGCCAATATTTTCCGAAATCCTTTTGCAAGGTTTACAGATTACAGATTATTAGAGTTGGAAGGGACCGTGTAGGTCATCTAGTCCAAACCCCCCCCCCCACTCAAGCAGAAGTCCCTACACCATTTCAGACAAATGGCAGTCCAATCTCCCTTTGAATAGGGAGAATAGGGAGAGACCAAGGCAGTTACAGCTGATGGGAACTCTTTCATGCATAGATGGAGAGACTGAGAGGAAGAGAACAAGTCCACAGAAATACCTGATAAAGCATTACGTACACACTCAAACTATGTAGTGCTTACTATCTTGGATTTCAACATAAAAAAAATGCACTGCATTTATCTCTATTATTTCCCCAAAAAATCAAGTTACAACCAATCACTTCCTAAAATATACAAGCCCACATATTCTATTGCTATTCTAGGGAACCCTCAAGGATTCAAATTTCCTACCAAAATCTCAGTTTGAAATGTTCAGGTACTCTGAAAGAATCGCTCCAAATTTTTCTCCTCCCACTTTTGATTTTAGAATAACAGACAAGCCTTTGGCATGAAAAAGGCTGAAATCTACTTCACATTCCAGATCTTCCACCTCTGTGAGAAAATGATGCAGGAAACTATATTGTTGAGGTGATTTGGCCTAGAGAACACAAAGTGATATATTAGTGAAAAAATGCACCAAAGTCTCCCACATTAACATTTTATTTCAAGAGAGGAAATGAGAGAATGGGTCAAAAAGGAAATTGGTGGAAAAGGCAGAAAATTCAGGCCTATCCAAAATATTTGAAAATATGTAACTTAATCCCAATCGGAGATCTAAAAATCTAGCACTGAATCTAAGAAGTCATCTGCATGTTAATGGACAGTGTCAGAAACGATATTCGTGAAAGTTTTCTTCAGAAAAAGAAAAATTGGTCCAAATGAGAGCACAAGCATCCAGATAAAACAATCCCACATAGGATATCATAATATTAATACTAAATTAATAAGTATATTTAAAGTAGGAAACAATCCCACATAGAATATCACTAATATTAATACTAAATTAATAAGTATATTTAAAGTAGGAAACCAATTATGGTTTGTTTAGACTGTTGGAGCAGTTAAAAGACAACTACAAATAAATCAAATGAATTCCTGTTTATATTTTAGGAAGGAAGTCTGAGGAGATAGATGGAAAATGCTGATAAGATATTAAACCTGAGGCAAAACCGAAACACTGAAAAGTATTTGAGTCTAAGTAGCATCCAACTGAATGCTTTAAATGAAATCAAATACAAAATTGCCGATCTTTTAATCAGTCGTTTAGAGACACATATACACGTCTCTAAGAAAAACTGGTAACAAGGTATATAGGAAATTACAAGCAGCTGAACTCAATGTGTTTTTGTGAAATTGATAGAAAACATTATGAAATATAAAATTATCAGGCAGCTGAAGGAAAGTCTTGAAGAAAAATCAGCATGGATTTGTGGAAGGCAAGTCCCGTCCTATTAAGCCTTTAAAATTAGTTGAGAACGTGAAGAAATCTGTGGGAACCACAATAGAGGTAGGTATTCTCTACATGTGTTGGATTTGAACTCCCAGGGTTTTGCTAGGTTAGGAAAGATTAGTATTGAAGTTGAGGACATCGAGAGATTGGTGAAATGTCCTCGAAGCAAGCAAATTTTATCCCCTGCCCCCCAAATGAAAAGAAAATTTCCTTTGGACCTTGGATAAATGAAAGGAGATGTTATTGCATCTGTTTTAGGTTCTCTATATAATCTGTTTCTCTGAGCAAAAACAGGCATTCAGGCTGAAGAAGCCAGGTTTGTAGTTGCAAGGGAATTTAAATCACTATTGCTGGCCCTGTATTTATAAGATGGCTTGTAGTTCCAGGCACATTATTTACGACTTATTCTCTTGCAGATTCTTGTTAGTGTTTCCTGCAGTCCTCTGGAAATACATTTGCGGTATGATTTTATACATTTTAACCTTCAGCTGACATTAGCTGCAGTTACTGAAGTCTTTGCCCTCAATGTGCTGAAACATTGATAACATAAAAGCATCATTAATCCAAGAGCAAAGCAATAAAATACCCTCTATTAAATCAAAGCCCGCTTACAGAAATGCTGACCTCTCCATACCTTATGCAAATTAAGCAAACATTTCTATAGTTGCCGAGCACCAATCCATTTATCTGATAATTTGGACACATAATCAATTATTTATCTTTTCATTTCATTCAATTAATATACAACCTTTTGTACAGGAGCTCAGGTTATTGCATAGCTTGCATCTTATCTCCTATTCTTCACTACAACAACCTTGTGAGATGGCTTTATTGAGAGAGACTGGCCCAAAATTAACCCCAGCTGCCCCTCCTGTATCTTTTCCCCCAGGGAGAAGCAAGAAGTAGCCAACACTGCAGCAGCTATAAAAGATCTTGGGAAACTCCAGGAAGTATCAGCTGATCACAGAAGTGTTATTTAATACTCTTTATAATGAAAATCTTTGTAATCTTGTCCTTCTTCCTGACGGGAAGAGGTTAATCCCATCCCTAGATGGGTGATTGATGGGTTTCCCTGCCCTAATCCTGTCAGTTACTGTTGTTTATTGACTTGATTCAGTGTGTATTGGCTGCATTCCAGCTGCAACTGTTAAGTGGAGCTAGTAACTGAAAGGGGGGAGAGAGAGAGAGAGAGAGAGAGAGAGAGAGAGAGAGAGAGAGAGAGAGAGAGAGAGAGAGAGCTCTCTTGCACTTTATTTTTAACCAGTTCTCTGAACTGCATAAGCAATTTACTAATGGTTCGGGAGAACCTGTGAGAACTGGTTGAATCCCACCTGTGGAGTGCAGGAGTATTTAGAACACCTTCAAGTAGGTATGAAAGAAGTAGAAGAAGAAGAGAGCCAAGGCAAATTGGCCATTTTGTATTAACTGATTCCCCTAAGAAAATGGGACCTGTATATTTAAAGAGAGAGAGAGAGAGACAGAGAGCTTTAACATGGATTTTCAAAAGCTGCTTGTTTACAGGGAAGAGTCTGTTTTATTTGTTTTCTGCTTGTTCGCCTCACCCGCCCCAACAATCTCATAGCATCAGCCAGCAAGATTTCAAGATAACTTCTTCTACGGGAAGGAGAAGGCAGTGGGTTATCAAGCCTCATATGTCCCCTTGTCCTTTTAACCCCAGCTGCTTTCCCAAGCTCCTGGAGGGGAACATTAGCCACATCCTCCATCTTCCCTTCTCTTCCCAACAGATGGCCCTTGATTGGGCCAAGCAGCTTAACAGCTCTTGTTTGCTTACTAGCTTCTCGTTTCCTTTCTAAGGTTAAAACGAATGATGGACAAATGAATAAATAAATATTTTTCGATTAGTTGCGTTACAGTTAACAAATATAAAATCATAAATGCAGCTGTAAGCAAAAGTGGCTTTGCTCAATTAACCTTATATCAATGATTATGTACATTCTTTAATCTTTCCAATTAGCAAATGCGAACATATTCTAAATTCTCTTGTCCGTCCATCTGGAAACAGCAATAGGGGCTGTTTTAACGGTGTAGCTATTTGAGATGCAGGAGGAAATGCTTCCTTTTTCCAGTGTCTGCGCTGACCGTTTCCCTCACATTCTGTAAATATGTTAAAATGATTCTAGTGTGTAAAAGCATATTCAAAAGTGGAGGACTTTGCTGCTGTTATCTGTGAAAGGAACTAATTTTTCCTAACTGCTAAAAGGATTGAACTACAGCAAATGCATTTTTTCAGGAGCAACCATAAATAGGGCGTGTCATTTAATGGGGTGAAAATTATTTTTTGCATTTTTTTTCCAGTAAGGGCTTCTAAAAATATGTGTTTTTACACCAAGAATTCAAATCTGCTGTTATTTTTGCAATTGCACAATGTTTGGCTTGGTATGGTAAATCCACATCTGATCATATACCCCACAAATACTGTTAATTTTATCTTCCCAAAATTACATCTTGTGCTACAAAAAGTTTTTTTTTCTGCATGAATCTTATCTAAATAAAAAATAATCCATGCAATCATAAACTAACATCAGAAAGCAATGATCTGAGTTACAAAAATGTTTAAGCGAGTTTCATCAAGTCTTGTTTTGATTTGTTCTTTGACATCAGCCTCCGACTTGCTTCTTGGCCTCTGATATATCCCTCATATTTCTCATGTGTATACACTCTGCTTGTTGCCACTATGACCTGTTTCACACATCTTTCTATTGATTGGGCATGACAGCCACTGTGGTACTTGCATTGGTTTGTCAATGAACTTCTTTATTTCCGCTGTAGTCAGTTTGCAAAGGTGGCTCATAGACTCCTTCAGACCAGTCAATCAGCTACAGCAGAGTGGATACTCTGGCTTGACCTCTACCCAGTGCATGGCACCATCTTCACAGCCAGTATTAACATTTGTAGAATCTCCTCCAATGGCCTTCAAGCTTTTGTCAATGCCTTTCTTCTTCATGAAATACACCAGATTATCTGCAATCACTTGAGCAGGTTTTCCTGTTTTTTGTTTTTGTTTCTTTGAATTTTTTTTATTTTTTCACCAAACTTACATCAACATCCATACATATACCATTTTATCAAAACATCCATAATTGTATATTACAATCCAAAATATCATAAACATATATCCTTAATTCCTTAATTTGCTCCTTTTATACTTTTATCTCCAGTCTGCTTTCCTTCTAAATTTCTTGTTTTTGAGCCTTTCTCTGGAGTGAAATTATTTATTTATTTATTTATTTATTTAGTCAAGTACGTGTTAGTAATATACATAGATATAACATTGTTTATATACATAAGATGGGTACTGATAAGAGGGAACATTAGGACAGGGATGGTAGGCACGCTGGTGCACTTATGCACGCCCCTTACTGACCTCTTAGGAATCGGGCGAGGTCAACAGTGGACAGTCTGAGGGTAAAGTTTTGGGGGTTTGGTGACGAAACCACAGAGTCAGGTAGTGAGTTCCAGGCGTTGACCACTCTGTTGCTAAAGTCATATTTTCTACAGTCAAGTCGGAGCGGTTCACTTTGAGTTTGTATCTGTTATGTGCTCATGTATTGTTGTGGTTGAAGCTGAAGTAGTCGTTGACAGGAAAGACGTTGTAGCAGATAATTTTATGAGCTATGCTTAGGTCGTGCCGAAGGCGACGTAGTTCTAAGCTTCCTAAGCCCAGGATTCTGGGCTTAGTCTGGTTTCGTAAGGTATTCTGTTTGTAGTAGAGGAGATAAAGATATCTTTCACCCAGCTCACTGCACACAGCATAATGTTCTTCTTTGTTGATACTGGGAAATTGCTGGTCTGAATTGTTTGCTGGGGAATTGCTGGTCTGAAAAGTTATGATATTTATGTGGTTATTTACCAAGCATATCTATGTAAATTATATTAAAGTAATCAAAATATCTTTACAATCCTCAAGCCAAGTCACAACTTTTGAGCACCCCCTAATATTTGGAAATTGAAAGTTGAAAATTTTGACATGCCCTAATAGGCAATGTGATTGATCTTATTGCAGTGTGAATTGCTTTCAGAAATTTTTAAAAACTTAGTGCATGACCTTGTGGAGTCCATGAACATAGGCTCCCAGTCTATGACAGCACAGTGCTTGGGCTTAATGGCATGTTCTGCAGGCCCTGGTATGAAGACATCCCTTTTACTGATTCTAAAAGACATTGAAGGAAAATCCATCTGGTTCAGTTCCAAGCTGGAAGAAAGACATTGGAAACATGGAGGCTGATTGGAAAGAAAGGTTCCATTGATTGATGAAGCAAAACCACCAACCACAGGTGATTCTGGGCAGCTGACAAAATGCTTGAATGAGTGGATGGATCTTTATAGGTTTCTGTGACTTTGAAGTTTTAACTGTTCTGGGGGTGGTCCAATGAAGGGGCTTGTGTTCCGGTAAGGGTGTTGGGCAATTCCTATTGTGGCTAATGGCTTTCGTCCTGTGTTGGATCTTGGGTGAGGGGCTGCTTTCTAATCCTACCATTCTGCCAAGGAGTTTCAAAATATTCTGTCTTGAATGGATTACCAAATCTGCATTTCTGGCCTCCTCAGTTTTTGCTTGGGGGCAGGGAGACTGGGGCTGGTTTCTGCCTCCCTTAAGAGCATGCTTCTCCATTTCTCCCTTTGCGGAAATATAATATCCTGCCTTTTTAATATTCCTCAAAATATTTCATTCTTCTAGGGGGGTGGGGCTTCCCACAACATGAAAGCACAACATTGTCCTCAATTAGCCCCTAGCCCACCACGAAAATTAGAAACCATTACTTTTGATACAAAGCAGAAAAGTTGAACCAGTGATGAGTCTCAAAAGAGAACAGAATGCAGTAATCCTCAACGTACAACTATTCATTTACCAACTACCCATCTTTTCTGCTTTGCATCAAAAGTAATGGTTTCCAACCAAGTAATGCTGCATGATCTGTCTGCTATGCTTCATTTCACTGTGGGCAATAGCAATAGCAATAGCACTTAGACTTATATACCGCTTCATAGTGCTTTACAGCCCTCTCTAAGCGGTTTACAGAGTTCAGCATATTGCCCCCAACAATCTGGGTCCTCATTTTACCGACCTCGGAAGGATGGAAGGCTGAGTCAACCTTGAGCCGGTGAGATTTGAACAGCTGAACTGCTGCATCTACTTCAACTATCTAGCACGCACTATATTGGACACATTTCTACTCTATGGGCTATTGCCTTTATGCACATTTTGTCCTGGGTTCCTGAGTCTTGCTTTTTAACCAATCTGTTGGTGAATTGGTGAAACAGTGGGTTTTCCCTTTAATAATAATAATAATAAAACTTGTTCTCATGTAAATGATTTAGAACTGGGGAAATGGGAGAGGCATGGGAAACTGGGGTGGTTAATACAGTTAATTCTTGGAAAACTGCAAGAAAAAAAAAACAGCAGGACAGGAAGGATCCTCTACAGTTGAATATACCAAGGAAGCAAGGAACCCCCAAATTTCTGACATTAAACAAGAGGGAGTATAAACCGCTTCCTACCCTTTTCCCCAGAAAGGTGCGTCTCCTAGTTCTGCTGGACTAGAATCTAATAATGCTTTTGGCTTGTTGAAGCTCTTTCCATGGGAGTTGGGAAGCCAAGCCCTGGCAGAAGGGGTCTTTTTGGACTGGGCACAAGGTCTGGGATGAAACTGACATAGGGTTGCTAGTTTCCCCCTTCTGGAAAGGGGAAGAAGAGTGAAATGGTGATGGTTTCCCTGCACCACTGAAATAGGGAAATGTTCATTGTGAGTAAGCAGCTCTTGCGCTGAGCGGAATATAAGACTATATTCAGCTGAACAATTCTATGACTTCTGGATGTTGTGTGCTTCTGCAAATGCCTCCAAAGACGTGCCTGTGGAATGAATTAAAAGTGTTTGCTCTGCTGGCAGAGGTAAAGAAGGAGGGGAATCCATCCCTTGTGGTACATGGTAGCTGTTATCCAGGAATAATGGACGTCCAGCATCATGTCTTACATTTATTTTGTTGCTCTTTAATTAATAACACAAAAAAGAAAACAAGAAAATAATAGTGAAAGTGGTATATAAAAATATTTTATTTTTTATCATGCTTTTTTTCTTTTCCTTTTTTCTCTTGCTAAAGCACCTGTCCAGTATCATGGCCAAAGATTGAAATCCAGATAGTGATTTCTTAAACGGGCTTAATTTCCATCCACCATAGGAGGAGACCAGGTTTGGTGTAGCGGCTAAAGCACCTGGCTAGAAATCAGGAGCCCGTGAGTTCTAGTTCTCCTTAGGCACTAAGCCAGCCGGGTGCTCTTGGGCTCAGCTCTTTATCTCAGCTCTAGGAAGGCCAAGGCATGGGCAAATCTACAGGAACTTGTTCAAGCAGTTGCCCGGAGTCAAGAATAACTAAAGGCCCCACTCCCCCCCCAAAAAAAAGTGTGACATTCTGCTTAAGGTGGCTACATGGAAGTGCCCCTAATCTAACTTCATGGTAGGTTACATGGAAGTACAACTTGTCTCTCTAGATATGTAATCTTATATTCATAAAATTACTGAAAATCACTCTGTCAAGGACCTTGGAGTACTCATATCTAATGATCTAAGTGCCAGAGCCCACTGTAACATTGCCAAAAAGAAACTAGGAGTTGTTAATCTAATCTTGTTCAGCTTCTTCTCTGGCAATATTACACTGCTAACCAGAGCATGCAAAACATTTCCTAGACCAATTCTCAAATACAGCTCACCTGTCTGGAACCCGCACTGCATATCAGACATTAATACAATTGAGAGAGTCCAGAAATATTTCACAAGAAGAGTCCTCCACTCCTCTGCTTGCAACAGAATACCTTATTCCACCAGACTTGAAATTTTGGGCTTAGACAATTTAGAACCACGTTGCCTTCGATCTGATCTAAATGTAGTTCATAAAATCATCTGCCACAATGTCCTACCTGTCAATGAATACTTCAGCTTCAACCTCAACAATACACGAGCATACAATAGATTCAAACTCAACGTTAACCGCTCGCAACTTGACTGCAGAAAATACGACTTCAGCAACAGAGTGATCAATGCCTGGAATGCACTACCTGACTCTGTGGTTTCTTCCCCAAACCCCAAAAACTTTAACCTTAGACTGTCTACAATCGACCTCACCCCATTCCTAAGAGGTCTGTAAGGGGCGTGCATAAGTGCACCACTGTGCCTACCGTCCCTGTCTTACTGTCCTATTGTCCAAATTTACCTGTACCTACTTTGCTTTTGTTTATGTTTATACCAATACCTGCTATCTTGTACATGTTTTGACAAATAAATAAATAAATAAATAAATAAATAAATAAATAAATAAAATATATATAGAAAGCAATAGTACTGCTTTATAGTGCACTAATAAGGCCACACTTGGAACAGTACATCCAGTTCTGGCTACCAGGATACAAAAAAGATGCCGAGGTCCTAGATCTTGAAAGAGGGCAGAGAAGAGTAACAAATATGCTAAGGAGGTTAAATCGTACAACGAACGGCTAAGGCAGGGGTGGGGAACTATGGCCCTTTTAGGACTTGTGGATTTCAACTGTTGACGTTCACAAGTCATAAAGGGGCCAGAGTTCCCCACCTCTGGGCTAAGGGAACTAGGTATGTTTATCCTAACGAAGAGAGGATAGCAGTTCCAATACTTGAAGGGCTGCCATAGGGAAAAGAACGTCAATTTATTCTCCAAAGCACCTGAGTCCAGGGCAAGAAACAATGGATGGAAAGTCGTCAAAGGAAGATCCAATCCGGAACTAAGGAGGCATTTCCTGACAGTGAGAACAATTAATCAAAGGAACATCTTGCCTCTCAGAATTGTAGGTGCTCCCTCGCTGGAAGTTTCAAGAAAACATTGGACAACATTTTTCTTGGATGGTATAAGGACTCCTGCCTTGGGCAGGGGCTTGGACTAGAAGACCTCTAAGGTCCCTTCCTGATCTATGATTCTAAGCATGGCTTTTGAATTATTTTTAATATTTGTAAGCCACCTATAGAGCTAAAGAATGGTTCATAAAAATTAAAGGAAATAAGGACATTTGTTGTATTTATCCCATTATCTTTCCCACCTAGGCTTTAGTGCATTCCTATGAGACTACAACTGAGAATCAGGAGGAGTTACAACAAGTAGTCACCTGATTGTCATAGATTTCTTCTCAGCTCTGCAATTGTCACCTCCAATGAGAAATAGTGGTGGCAGAACCATTGTCTTTGCTTATTTGCAATTCAATTAGTCTTGAGAGCATTGACTTTTAGAAAAAAACATTTTGATTGGATGCCTTTTAGTTGTCATGGTAACAACCAATTAGAAGGACTTACTGTAAAGGTAGGAAGTGTTTCTTGAGCAAATGATTCTGAGTCATTCAGGTCATAGTTGTATCAAAAGTGGTTTTTATCTTGAAAAGGCAACTGGACTGATTTTTTGAGGAAAAACAAGACGTTTCGCTTCCTATCATGGAAGCTTCATCAGTTGTACTGGATGCTGTGGGAGATAGAAGGGCAGTTATTGAAAGTTGAGATTAGTTGGAGGGAGGGGGTTCTGACAGGATGGTGGGGGAGGATGGAAAGATTGTGTTTTCTTTGCAGTCAACTGGTCTTAACACTCTCTGAGAGCCGTTGTGGTTACTTGGGGTTTTATCTGTGACTTCAGGGTTACCTGAATCAGAGGTGTGAATTCTTGGAACAGTCAAAAGGACTGCATTGTAAATTGGGGATAGGTGATGTCTTATCCTTCCTCCTCTGTGAGAGAGGGCTGCTCAATGTTAACATAAATGGCCTCTTTTACCCCTCTTTCAAACAAAATGGTCCTCTCTATCCAGAACGTGAACTTTGCTGTCTTCAAAAGAGTGACCCTTATCATTCAAATGCAGATTGACTGCTGAATCTTGTCCTGATGGGTTACAGATTACAGATTACAGATTATTATTAGAGTTGGAAGGGACCTTGTAGGTCATCTAGTCCAACCCCCCCGCTCAAGCAGGAGTCCCTACACTATTTCGGACAAATGGCAGTCCAATCTCCCTTTGAAAATCTCAAGTGTTGGAGCTCTCACAACCTCCGCAGACAAGCTGTTCCACTGGTTGATCGCTCTCACTGTCAGAAAGTTTCTCCTTATTTCCAGGTTGAATCTCTCCTTGGTCAGCTTCCATCCATTATTCCTTGTCTGGCCTTCTGGTGCCTTGGAAAACAGCCTAACCCCCTCCTCTCTGTGGTAGCCCCTCAAGTATTGGAACACTGTTATCATGTCACCCCTGGTCCTTCTCTTCGCCAGACTGGCCATGCCCAGTTCCTGCAACTGCTCTTCGTATGTTATAGCTTCCAGTCCCTTAATCATCCTGGTTGCTCTCCTCTGCACTTTCTCTAGAGTTTCAATGTCTTTTTTGTAGTGTGGTGACCAAAACTGGATGCAGTACTCTAGGTGTGGTCTAACTAAGGCTTTATAGAATGGTATTAGTACCTCCCTAGTCCTAGATTGTATCCCTCTATTAATGCAATTTAGGATTGCATTGACTTTTTGGGCTGCCGATCTATGTTGTGCCATGCATTTGTGAAGTGGCTGCTTTGTTTCACCAATGTACAGATTTGCACACGTCTCATTGTATTGCATATACCACATTGCTCAGTTTGTGTTTAGGTGTTTTATCTTTGGGGTGGACAAGTTTCTGCCTCAATGTATTCTTGGGCTTAAAATATACAAGTATGTGATGTTGGTTGACAAATCCTCCTGAGCTTTTCAGATATTCCAGCAACATCTGGAATGAGTAATTTGAGTAACTATGGAAGGGAAGAAGTTAGGCCAACTAGGAGTAAGAGTTTAGATGAAAATGTTGATCCCCTTGCTTTATTTACACCTTTCTTTGGAGAATGTATAGCTGAAGATGATCAGTCCGGAAGAAGTAGCCTTAATCTAAGACAATTGTATTCAGATGTGAAGTGGTCCTATTATTAATTTTGCCATGCTCACTAACTCTCTGAAATACAGAGTGAAATACAGTGAAACCATTTTCTTGTCTATCAGGAACAAATATGCCAGACAATTTATAAATAATGGAAAATAAAGGCATCTCTGCAATGCAAAGTTTGTGATAGGAAGCAGAGGGAGAGATGTTACTCAATGTGGAAGCTCCCTGCAATATGTTCTCTTGTGGAATGCCAATTGCACAATCCCTTTAGACTCCGGAGCTTTAATATGGACTAGAAATGCAAGTTTGGAAAACAATAAAAATAAGGAGGGACATTTTAAGGATACGTCTAGGACAGGGGTGTCAAACTGGTGGCCCGCAGGCCGGATGCGTCACACACAGGCCACGCCCATCCCAGCTCCGCAAAGGAGAAAAACAGCACGATACGTCACGTGACGGCAACATGACGCCGCGAGTTTGACACCCGTGATCTAGGAGACAGAAGTGGAATTTTGAGAATTCACAAAAGTTGGTTTGCAACAGCACCACGTGTTATCTTTTGCTCTTCTGCCAATACCATCCAGCAGTTTCTCTTATCACCAATCAACAGAGTGAGCTCTGTAGCTACCTGTAAGCTTGGGACTACAATTTTGGTAAGCCAACTTTTAGAGTCTTGAACCATAGTTCATTAAAAATATGAGAAAAGAAACATTAAGGACTTGAGGAAGGGTTTGGAGGGTTGAAGACCCTTTGGAGGGTTTCCCCACCTAGAAAATTCTAGTGTTTGTCTGAATCACAGGCAGTGTTCCTGGAGCTGTGGAATTACACCAAGTTGTAAGCCATAGACAAGAAACTAAGTCCTGCTAAATATCCATATTCTTTATTTCTGCATAAACATTGATTGCAAAACGATTAGAATTATTTTTCCTTTACAAGGCATGAATGAATATTTGATTCTCTAATCAGTTTTCTAAAGATTCAATTCATATGGAGAAACTTCTGCAATTGCAGTAGTCAGTTAAAAAGTATTGTTATGAGCAGGCAGTATAAAACGTAACTCTTCTCTTCAAAAATGATTTGCTGCCATGATGAAGACTTGCCCACAGCTCCTCCCTAGCCAATGGAGATAAAACTAAGATAAAACTAAGCTTTGTCAATCATCTGCCACAGGTGCTTGTGGGATGCTAAGCACTTCCTGGGTAAAGTACACAAGACCATTATGTTCCCTAAATTATGAATTTTGACCAGTTAGTGGGATTGCCTTTTGCCAAAGCCTCTAGTAGGGAGATTTAATTAGGATTGTGAGTGTGTGTTAAGCATGTTGTGGAAGCAGAGCCATAATTAAGTTATGGGTGAAAAATTGCTTTACAATAGGAGCATAAAAGATAATAGGAAGGGCTTCATAGATAACTAAAAGGAGAAAACTCCAGCACAAAGGTGCCACCACAGAAGAAGGTCCACATAGGCACAACTAGCAAGATGAAACTTCAGCATGTTGCAAACATCCTTGGGTAAAGTGACCAGATTTTTTTTTCTTCAGGCGGGACACCATTGACGGGGGTGGGTTTCTCCATTTGAATTTTGCCCTCTGCGCATGCGCAGAGGGCAAAAGAAGGCAAATGTCGGTGTCCATGTGGGTGGAGGGGGGGGGGAGGCGGGAGGCTTTTCCTTGCCTCCCCTTCGGGAGCCGGCAATGGTTTAGGCTGGCTGGCTGGCAAGATCCTTACAACCGTCTCAGGTGACGCTCTCGGTGCGCTGTTTGAATTCTTCCCCCATGCTCGGGCCCAGCGTGCGCAGGCGCAAAAGAGGAAAACAAGTGGCGGGGGGGGCTTTTTAGCTGTTTAGCGTCTCGACCGGTGCCTGCATGTCCGCTCTGTGCGATCCGGCGGGGGTGGTGGGGCCTCCGGGGTCCGCCCCGAGCCCCAAACCGGCCGCCGCGCCTCCATCACTCAGGTAGTTGGCCGCCAGTCCTGCCCCGCCCGCCCAACCCCCAGCGCGAGACGCGCGTCCTACCTGGGACTTTTCCTGGTAGCTCCAATCGCGTTCCTTGCTAATAGCGCCCAGAGCAGAGCAGCCCCTTCCAAAAGATAACGTCTCGCGATCTTTTGGAAGGGGCTGCTCTGCTCTGGACGCTATTAGCAAGGAACGCGATTGGAGCTACCAGGAAAAGTCCCAGGTAGGATGCGCGCCCAGCCCTGCCCCGCCCCTTTTGCCGCGGCACAGACTGAAAGACAAGTGCAAAGTCGCGCTCCCCCCCCCCAGAGTTCGCTCTGCCCCGCCCCACGCCACCCTGTGAATAGAGGGGCCTGAATCGGAAGCCTGTCGCTCGGGCGCGCGTCTGGTTGGAGGAAGAAGCGGGGGCTCATTAGACTAAGGTGACCAGATGTCCCGATTTTGAGAGGGCCTGCTGCTGCTGCTGCTGCCCCTGCGGCTGGGCCCAACCTGGCCATCCTCGAGTGCCTGCAGGCCGATTTTTGGAAAGAATGCCCTAGTCGGGCATTGTTTTAAAAAATCAGGACTTTTTAAGAGGGCGGGCGGGACGCGGGACAAATGATTAAAAAGCGGGTCTGTCCCGCCAAAATCGGGACATCTGGTCACCTTATCGTTGGGTGGCGTGACCCTCTGAGTTTGTGATCAACATTTCAGTCTAAAGATCTAGATTGGGTAGGCCATAGAGGAAAAAGTTTAAAGCTCCCTATAGTATTCTCACAAAAGAATCTGCCTTTTTGGACAAGTGGAGATACGTGGTTTGGAGGACTGGCATCCAGTGGTCAGGCCCAGCCATCTTGAAACTCTTCTCCCTCTCCCTTATTTCTTTTGCTCTTAAATACTTTTTCATACCTTATAAAATACCACATCTAAGTTTCGACATGAAGCATGTCCACAGCAAAAATGAGAACTCCTCCTAATTTTAGGAGTGGTATACTTTATGATTTGCTTGCTTGGAAACACAGATTTGATAAAGTCAAAATGCACTGTATATTTTGAGCTGTAGGCTTAACATGCCTTACAAATAGGGTGCCCAGATGTCCTGATTTTATCAGGATTGTCCTGATTTTTAGAAGCTTGTCCTGATTCTGAAAATGTCCTGATTTTGTCCTGAAATTCGAGTTCCCGTCCCGATTTGTCCTGAACTTTTGTAAAATTTTAGGATAATCAAGATGAACGTTAAATGAAAGTACGTTTGCACTACTTGTGTTTTAGTTCAATCGCTTCATTTTCAGGCAGATTCTCTTATGTAATGTTACGGAAGATTTCGTGTGCATTTTTAGTGTGTTCATATTTTAATGCTTTCTTTCAGGGTTGTGATAAATTATTTAAAATACTGTAAATGTTTTCTTAGTTTAAAGTGAGCGGTCGTGTAATAAAATTGTGGTTTTATTTTATTTCCTTTCGCCCCCGAGGCACCTGAGGAGCCTGCAAAGCCAGCTTGGGGGATGGGGGAAAGAAAGGGGGCGAAGGGTCCGCCGATCCCGTGCCCGCCAAAGCGAATCCGGGCCAAAAGTGCATTTCCGCCCAAGTGAGAAGTGCTATTTTTAAAAAACTGTCCTGATTTTGGATCAAAGGTATCTGGGCACCCTACTTACAAATGGATCAAAACTCGCAAGATGGGCCTGTAATCATTAAGCCTATGCTTCATTGCTATAGTGATCAGTGGAACATTTTGCTCACCCGGCTGGGAAATGCTCATATAATTATGATTGTTTACTCATTTATATAATCCTGAGGTGGTTTTACTCTCCCCAGTGCAAGCAGCCAAAGGGGATGAGTGTTGGTGAAGAGATTCCAGAACTTTGCCAGGATAAGCAGAGGGATTTTTCCCTTAGGTACTGGAAGAAAATGGGTATCAAGCAATAGCTACAAGAAAAAGGGATTGTAGAGGTGGAGACCTGGTTTGTGGGTGGTCTGTGGATCCCTTTCTCTCTATAGTTCATTTTAACAGGGGCTGCCAAGGTGAGGCATTCTCCCTCTGCCTAGAGGCAAGTGATACATTGAACAAAAATCTCTTGTTAGCTGCAACCAGTTCTGACCAATATTTTTTCCAGTTCTTTGAAACAGATTGTTGAGTGTCTTATTTGAAAACCTCTTCACTGCATTAATTTTTCTAGGAGGGAAAACGCCAACATATGTTAAAGCAAGTTTTCAAAAGGGGTCTAAAAGAGGGGTGTCAAACTCAAGGCCCGCGGGCTGGATCCGGTCTGCGGGGTGCTTAGATCTGGCCCACAGAGCCACCCTGGAAACAGCAAAGAACTGGCCAGCGGTGCCTCTGCCAGCAAAAACGGAGCCCGGGGGGGGGCACGCGTGGCCTTCCCAGGCCCCGTTTTTGGCCTGGATGGCCTCCTGCAGCCCTGTCAGCAAAAACAGTGCCCCTGACAAGAGTGATGTCGAGCTGACAACGCCCCCCTGCCCCCCCCAAGGGCAAACACAACCCTGATGTGGCCCTCAATGAAATCGAGTTTGACACCCCTGGTCTAAAATAACCATCAGTGTTGGAGTCTAATATATTGCAGGAAGGAGATAACTCTATAAATAAGGTTCCATAATGGAGGAGACAGCCAGTTTGGTATAGTAGTTAAACATCAGGCTAGAAAACAGGAGACCTGAGTTCTAATCCTGACTTGGATTACCCAGATGGGTAACTTTGGGCCCATTTGCCAACTCTTTCCAGTAGTCAACAGCGATTTGAAGGCACCCAATTAAATAACATTATTGGGCGGGGTTCCCTTCTTTTTTGTTGTCAAAAATTAGAACCCCTATCTGAAAACATAAAGGGGTAGATGAGTGTGAGGAAGGGGGAAAAAGGCTGGATGTAAATGACAATGTTTCAAAGGTAAAATTCTTGTAAAGCGCCTGGAATCGCTCTAACAGTGAGAATAGGCAGCCATATACATTTTCTCCAATAAATAAAGAATAAATTGCTCTCGGCTATAAGATAGATAATAGAATATATATATGTTTTTCTGTCGTGTTATCCTGGTGTACCCAAATATGGGAGAGAAAGCATCACAGCTTCCTTTTTGCCTTTCAGCCCCTCACTGGGACCATCCAGGCTGTTTTTTATATAGCCGACACACTAATCTATATGTGTAGGATTTTTTGCTGATAAATGAAAATAAAGGGAGACTATTATAGATCTATTTCGAGCTTATTTTGCTCTCGTCAGATAGCCATACCCCTTACTGGGATTTGAACCTGGGCCGGCTGCCTTGCAGGGCAGCAACTTAACCACTAGGCCATGGGCCAGTAAGGGGTATGGCCATCTGATGAGAGCAAAATAAGCTCGAAATAGATCTATAATAGTCTCCCTTTATTTTCATTTATCAGCAAAAAATCCTACATACACACACACACACACACACACACACACACACACACACACACACACATGTATGTATGTATGTATGTATGTATGTATGTATACTGTATATATATATGTATATATATATGTATATATATATGTATATATATATACATGTATATATATATATATATATATATATATATATATGTATATATATATATATACATGTATATACATGTATATACATGTATATATATATATATATATATATATATATAGAGAGAGAGAGAGAGAGAGAGAGAGAGAGAGAGAGAGAGAGAGAGAGAGAGGGAGGGAGGGAGGGAGGGAGATGTTAGATAGATAGATAGATAGATAGATAGATAGATAGATAGATAGATAGATAGATAGATAGATAGATAGATAGATAGATAGATAGATAGATAGCAAACCTTTGCAAATTAAAAAATACAATTATTTAAAATTAATACATGCTGTACCAGTTTTAAACTGCTCTGTTATTGCTTCACTAGGGGCTGGTTAGTCACCAAAAGAGAAGAGGAGGCACATGTGCATTTCAACATTGATAAATATACCTCTGGTTGTACCTCAGCTGTTTACTTGACTTCACCTCCAACATAGAAGGTGAGTAAGTGTTACCGGTTTTATGTACCTTGAAGCATTGGTGACAGCTTATGGGGGAAATTCTGTGTTGATACCAATATAGTTTATGACAAATTCAGATTTATAGTAGTACCTTGGTACTCATCGTTAATTGGTTCCAGGAGGTGTAATGAGTACCAAAAATGATGAATATTAAACAAATTTTTCCCCATGAGGAATAATGTAATGAGTCACAAGGCAGCCGACACCGACAAATTCTAGCTTGTGTGTTGAGTACCAAACAAACGATGAGTATCAGGATAAAATGTTTGCATCAAAATGCGTTGAGTACCAAACTCGATGAGTTTCAAAGCAATTGAGTACTAAGGTACCACTATATTTTCTCATGGACCAGAGGCAAGATGAAGGCAATAACATGGGGAAATTTTGGGGGCAATTTGGGCTTGGGATTTGATTTTCCCATACTAAGGGGGATGGGGCCACGGTCTAATAAAGCTAAACATTCTGCACTCTTAGTCACTTGTTTTAATATAGAAGTGCAGATATAGACTTCTTGGATATAGACAAGTGCAGATATAGACTCTACTGGATATAGACATCCAGTATTGGATGTCTTGTTCAAAGTTTTGTTTTTAGGTTATTTTTTTATACAAAGCTTAGGTTTATAGTCTACATTTATACAGTATATTCTATTTATAGTCCCATAAAATTTACCAGAAATAATGATAGAGATAGAGATATATAGATATGAGCACAGATTTGCCACTTTGGCTCATTTTCTTCAAAGATACCAGTACAATTTAAATCTCACAATAATTACTTTAAGTTAGTTGATCTTAAGAGAGTTTTAACAGTACCAAAGTTATTGAAAACTACAAGCCTGTACTTGATAGGAATATCCTATTTTAGCCAGGTGAGACCCACATGGAGTTCTTCCCTCCTCCCATACACTCATACATGTTACAGTAGGTGCTTAAAATGATCTCTCTTAAAAATCTGATTACAATATGGGAGGGTTAACTTATCTGACTTCTGAGGGACTTTAACGGGCAGCGAGCAAGCTCTGAAACTAAACTGAGATCCGAATAAGAGATCCGAGAAGAGCCCACTTCTCTCATCTCAGCATCTTGTGGATCTCCTAGAAGGAGGTCTCCCTAAAAATAAGAGAGCTTAAGGATGTGTATCCTCAACAAGCCAACATTCTCATTTATGTCTAATTAAAGGGAAGAAACCCAGGGTGCAAAGGACTAAAAGCACATAGAAGTCAACAGATGGAAGCTTCAGGGTTTATTTGTGAATTAGACTTCAGACATCATCATGTTGTGGGTTAAGTCTCATTGCCTCACCTACACATTGGCAAGTGTAGATTTCTGTGATGATATCCAAGTCTTTTGGCAAGGATCATAGTTTTTTTTCGTCTGCCACGGGTTGCACTGATGCCCATTTTTGCAAGGTTTGGGGTGTTCCAATCACTATTTCACTGCCCTTTCTACTATCATGGAAGTCCTTGAATTCAGTCTCCTTCAACTTCATATTGTTGTGTCAAAGCCTTTCTCCCGTAATCCCGAATGGTTATCTGAATGTTGGAGGAGGAATCTTTCCTCTTTTTGTAACCCCAGCTTGGCTCTGGAGCTCCACCCTTGTCAATAGTGTTTTAGCACTGGTTCGTTCCCCCCCCCCCATGCAACAGCTGAAGGAGATCAAAGCTCCAGCAGCGTTCAGTGGTCCTAGGTCAGAGTTATTTAGAAGAGGGTTCTTTGTTTAAGGCTCCTCCTTTCAGCCAGCTGTTTTTGGCCACTTGCCCTACTCCAGGTCGGGAAGCTGGACTAAACTGAAGCAATTGGGCAATGAGGGATTTGCAGGGTTCAGGTAGGGGAGGGAGACCCTCGGGATAGAACACCCCCTTCTTTTGGCGTCGGGGCATACTGTGGATGTGGCTGTCATCAAAGGGCATGCATCCAGTAACCATCACATACAGTACTACTCCCAGACTCCACACATCATACTTCTTGGGATCATAGGGAATGCCCAGCAGCACTTCTGGGGAGGCATAGGCAGCAGAGCCGCAGTATGTGGTGCTGAGGTCCGGATACCCACGTGACTCCCTCCCAAAGCCAAAGTCAGTCAGCTTTGCTCGACGTCCATCTGCAGTGAGGAGTACATTTTCACATTTAAGGTCCCGATGCACCAAATTTCGGTCATGCAAGTAACGTACCGCGCTCACGACTTGGAGGAAGATGTCTCGAGCTTCTGGGATGCAGGGTAGCTTCCCCAGTTGTTGCACCAGTTGTAGTAAGTCAGTGGAAGCGGCTTCCATCACAATATAAAGTTTCCCATTGCAAACTTCAATGAATTCAAAAACACGTACAATGTTGGGATGACGAATTGCCCGTAAGATGGACAGCTCTCGTGGGAGGAACTTGTGTACAAAGTCAGGGGGTGCCCGGCGTCGATCTACTACTTTGATGGCTAGAGGGCCTTTGTATTTGGCTGAGGTGGCTACCCTTACTTTTGAATAGCTGCCCTCCCCCAGCGTTTGGCCCAGCTTGTAGCCAAGCTCATTTAGCCATCTGTCCCCTCCAGAACTCTTCGACATGGTGCAGGATGTCTTGGAGAGCTCTGCTGGGTGTGCCCGGGACTTAGATATTAAAGCAAGGATTGAAGGCTTTAACCCATTGTGTTTGCTTGATGTTGCTCTTCACCCCCTCCCATGTTCCCTCTGAGGGCTTAAGGCAGGAGTGTTAAGCAGCTTGCCCATGTATTGTGATGTGCTGCAGGTGTCATGGCCTCTTATTTAGGTTGCCAAGGCTGGTATATCTGTTTCTTCATTTCTTTCCCCCCCATAGGAACATGCACAAAAGTAAGGGATTATTACGATTAGATTTTCTTTAAAACAAAACAAAACAAAACACCCACACAAAATAGAACCTGGGCTAGAGTGCGCGGAGAATAGCAAGACATGGATGAATGTATGGATATTTATTTTTTCACAAAAACAGATTAGTGGGGAAATCTCTGCCCCCCAAGAGCTGCTAACGGAACGAGCAGGTCCTGCCTAACCTAGCTTAAAGACACCCCTCTAGCTATTTGTTGAAGCCATGAGTGCACCATCACATCCAACCATGGCCCACTGCAAAGGTGGACTCCTCTCCTCTTTTCTTGTTTTGCTTCAAAGTGGTGTTTTTCAGCATCTGCGAATTTAAAGTGTGTTGAGCCATCAGACTATACTGAATCATTCCAAGGTAAGCTAGGGTGGCTGGCCCAGTGCTATTGGTCCCTTGAGGCTACTGCGGGGCACACCCCTGGTCATTGATTCTCATGGCCATTTGTCTTTTGGCAGCAGGAGAGTCAGAGCTCTCTCCCTATGCCCAAGACCCTTTCCTCTCCTTCTCTTGCCATTCAGTGTGTGGCAGCAGAAGTGGGGAGAACAGAGAGAGAAGCAAATTTTGCGTGCCAGCTCTTTTGCCTGGAGAATTTGCTAATCCTTTCTGCTTTTAGTGGAGGTTTTTTTCAGGACTTCCTTCTTGGAAACAAACTTAGGAAAACCACTCAATAGGTCCTTAATTGCAACAGCTCAGGGAAGTGTGAAACATACAGTATAGTGAGAAGGATATGACAGGTTGTAGCGAAAAGATCACCCTAGATGTTAAGAAGCACATCATAATAACCTGTACCTTGATAAATATTTCACATGATTCATTTGAATCGTATCATTTGATACAACTGCTAACTTCTTCCATGGAAATAATTGAAAGAATTAGGGTGGATTTTTTTTTTACTAGCTTCTACTGAACTTCTGGAAATTGTGAGCTAACCCTCAAATGATTTTGCTGAAGCCAGATGACTGCTTTCTCTCTGGGTTCCTTGTTAAGTCCTCAGAATTTCCCTAAATCCAATGCTGTAGATCAGGGGTGTCAAACTCGTGTCGTCACGGCGGCGTCACATGACATATCACGACTTTTCCCCCCTTTGCTAAACCGGATGTGGGCGTGGCCAGCGCGTGATGCATCCAGCCTGCGTGCTGCGAGTTTGACAGCCCTGCTGTAGATTGTTTTGTTATTTTGCTGGATTTCCTAAATTCTTTTGCATGTTTAGAGTTATTGATGTTTTTTAAATTTATTTATTTTATTTTTTATTTTATTTATTTAGTTTTGTCAAGTACGTGTTGGTAATATACATAGATATAACATTGTTTATATACATAAGATGGGTACTGATAAGAGGGAACATTAGGACAGGGACGGTAGGCACGCTGGTGCACTTATGGACGCCCCTTACTGACCTCTTAGGAATCGGGTGAGGTCAACAGTGGACAGTCTAAGGGTAAAGTTTTGGGGGTTTGGTGATGAAACCACAATGTCAGGTAGTGAGTTCCAGGCATTGACCACTCTGTTGCTAAAGTCATATTTTCTACAGTCAAGTTTGGAGCGGTTCACTTTGAGTTTGTATCTGTTGTGTGCTCGTGTATTGTTGTGGTTGAAGTCTGAAGTAGTCATTGACAGGAAGGACGTTGTAGCGGATAATTTTATGAGCTATGCTTAGGTCGTGCCGAAGGCGACGTAGTTCTAAGCTTTCTAAGCCCAGGATTTCAAGTCTGGTTGCGTAAGGTATTCTGTTGCAAGTAGAGGAGTGGAGGACTCTTCTTGTAAAGTATCTCTGGACACTTTCTAATGTATTTATGTCCAATATGCAGTGTGGGTTCCAGATAGATGAGCTATATTCAAGGATTGGTCTGGCGAATGTTTTGTATGCTCTGGTTAGTAGTGTGATATTACCGGAGAAGAAGCTACGTAAGATTAGGTTAACAGTTCTTGAAGCCTTTTTGGCGATGTTGTTGCAGTGGGCTTTGGCACTTAGGTCATTTGATATGAGTATTCCAAGGTCTTTGACAGGGTGAGGGTCATCTGCAAGGTCTTGTCTGTTCAGCTTGTATTTGGTGTTCTGATTTTTTTGCCAATGTGTAGGACAGAGCATTTGTTGGTTGAGATTTGGAGTTGCCAGATGTTAGACCATTCTGACACAAAGTCTAGGTCTTTTTGGAGGATAGCAGTGTTGTCGGTGGTGTTGAAGAGTTTTACATCATCGGCAAAGATAACACAGTCGCTTGTAATGTGATCGCAAAGGTCATTTATATAAAGTATGAAGAGTGTTGGTCCTAGTATGCTGCCTTGGGGAACACCGCTGTTAACAGGTATGGGATTTGATAGGGCACTCCCTATTTTGACCACTTATTGTCTGTTTGACAGGAACACAGTTATCCAGTCATGAAGGGGTCCAGAGATGCCGTAGGATAAATGTCTGTCTTCCAGGTGCTAGGTCTGTAATTCCTTAGAACCTTTTCCCTCTTCTCTGTAAAGCATCTAGAGGAAGAAAGAAGTCTTTATATTCTTATTCTTTATTCCTCCGGATTATCCTTACTTTTTATTCCCTATCTCTGCTGGATAATGAGTGTGTGAATGACTGAGCCCCTCCAGCTATCATTTTTAAGTGTCTGCCAGAAAAATGTCCCATTTAACTGGCAGATTTGATTATGTTAACAATGTCCTAATTCTACTCTAATGTTTAGGGCCTCTCTTTAGCTCTCCCTCTCCATACTTTCTAAGAAATATCAGCAGCACTTCTGTGGTCTATTGAAACGATCTGTTTCCCATAGGGAGTTTCCACAACTGATCCTCCTTCTCAACTCCTTTATTTAGCTTCAAATTATACACCGTGAAGACAACAGTGATTGATCATCTTGAAGGTCTAGTTTATAGCAGTGCAGTATCTATGGTTGTAATGCTTTCAATATTAGAATAGTTCTGGGGGGGATCTAAAAATATTTTTATCTTATTTACATGTACGTAGTAAGGACTAGACTGCAGGCCTATCAAAGTGGCGGCCTGCGGGCTGGATACTTCACGTGCAGGCCACAGCCACCCTGGTTCAACAAAGGCAAAAAACATCGCGATATATCACAATCTGGCCTGTGACGTGATTGACTTTGACACCCATGGACTTGAGAAATAGATGGGCTGGTGGCCTGAAGAACTTTGTATAATTGTTTGTTTTATATAGTAGGTCAGGTAAAGGTTTTGAACACTGCAGCATTAACGGAGGTTTTCAATAACAACACAGTACTGTTGTACTGCATTAGGGCAGAAGCAGAGTGAGATTTCTGCTATTGGAGATGCCCTATAAAAATTGTTGGGCATTCTGATATGTTGTACATTTGGGAGTTTCTTTGAATGGGAGATAGAGTTGTGGTGGATTCTTATAATTTCCAGAGTTAGGCTGTGTGCTAAAGCCTTGGAAAGATCATTTTCATTTTTATTAAATGGTTTTTGTTGCAAAATCTAGCTCCTCACGCATCAAAATCAAGTGAACATGCCAAATGGGTTGCATTGATGCTGGAATTCAATAACGGTTTGGATTAAAGTTGACAAGTTCTGTCCAGAAAAGTTAAATGCTGCTGCTAAGGGAAAGTGATATTTTGCTTATAACAAATGGTGTTGCGTGCCACCGTTAAGAAAAAAATATTTGGTTGGAAGTGTTGCTAGAGTGGCTCTTCCCCTCAGAGTATAACAAAGTTATTATCAGCTCTATCAGCAGTGGGTCACTAGAACTGACATTCAAAATATCTTTCAGAACAGTGAAATAATCATTGGCTTGGGAATAACCCGCCCTGACCACCAAGGCTGAGCAGTAAATAGGAAATGCTATAACAAAGCTTTCTAGTGAGGTAGATCTTTGCTTTAGCAATAGCATTCATGCTTTTTCAGGTACCTGGTATAACTACATCTTAGAAAATGCAGTAAACCACAAATATTATGTGGATTCTTCTCAAGAATATTAGGATTATTATTATTTAAAAAGCCTTGATGGCAATCCTCCTTCCAACATTCAATCTGCCCATTTGGCTAACAAGGATTTTCTTGGTCTAATAGGGCTCTAACCTATCTAGCCAGGATTGGACGGAACTATTCCTGTCAAACTGTTAGATAGACCTTCCCTGATCTCTCAGACCCACCAAGCTGATTCTCTCATTCTCTCATACAGCATACTTAACTTAATGATTGCTGCCAAACCAGAAGGGTTGATTAGAACTTTCTTCCTAACTGTGAAGGAAGAAAATGGAGAAGATTAACAGATTAACAGAGTTGGAAGGGACCTTGTAGGTCTTCTAGTCCAACTCCCCGCCCAATCAGGAGACCCTACACCAGTGGTGGTGAACCTTTTTCGGCTCGCGTGCCAAAAAGGGGGAGGCGCGCTCGCGCGCGCTCGCATGCCCACACCCATTCCCTCCCCCCCACGCATGCGCACAACACCCCCCATGCTGCCCCCTGTGCATGCGCACCCCCCCCCCACCCCCGCGCAAAGGCTTACCGGAGCCTGGGACGACGAAACCGGCAAACCGGAAGTGTGAAAAAACGCACTTCCGGTTTGCCAGTATGCTGTTTTTTGCACTCCGGAGGGTTCAGGGAAGCTCCCTGAAGCTCCGGAATGCAAAAAACTACAAAACGGACAAACCAGAAGTGCAGAAAAGTGCACTTCCGGTTTGTCCATTTTGTAGTTTTTTGCATTCCGGAGCTTCAGGGAGCTTCCCTGAACCCTCCGGAGTGCAAAAAACAGCACACCGGCAAACCGGAAGTGCGTTTTTTCGCACTTCCGGTTTGCCGGTGGGAAACCCTCGCATGCCGGCTTCTATGGCTCCGCGTGCCACCTCTGGCACGCGTGCCATAGGTTCGCCGCCACGGCCCTACACTATTTCTGACATATGGCAGTCCAGTCTCTTCTTGAAAGCTTCCAGGGATGAAGCTCCCACAACTCCTAAAGGCAAGCTGTTCCATTGGTTGATTATTCTCACTGTCAGAAAATTTCTCTTTATTTCTGATGCTGAATGTCCTGCCTAACCTCCAGCTCTCTGCAGGGCAGACCCACAGAGTCTTTCCGTTCAGCAGACTCCTAGAGTTTCAATTGAAGTGGTTTAGTCATAAATGCTTTCTGCAGGGGCAGTCATCCAGTTTCCTGGCTTCAGTGAATGATGGGATATGAGGGGGATGGTTTGGTAGGGAAAGGCTGAAAAGTGGAAGGAACAGTAAGCTAAATTCACTAAAGCTGATAATTAAAACCAAAAGCAGAGGGGGAAAAAGAGAAGAATTCATATGCCAAGGTAGAAGCTAAAAACTGCAGAGGAGGAAATCTATTATTTAAGCACCACAGCAAAGTTAGCAATGAGACAGGTATTGAAAGCCATTTACATCTGTAGGCAGATTATCAATTTGAGTTTCTTATCATGAATCATAGTTACCAACTGAAACTTCAGAGGAGCTTGAATGTGAATGTTTCAGTTTGATCAAACTCCTGAGAAGGCAGAATTTGCCCATTTGAGGGATTTCCCCTTGTTTTCATGAATGTCAGAATTCCTGTTCCTTAGTCTTATTTTTTTCCATTTAAGAAATATAGAAAATGCTTTTCTTCCACATCAAGGAGGCATATGTACTGTATATGGAGTATAGATCGAGAAATATATAGTCTGTATGTCCTGAGACATAGAGTATAAACCAAACACAATAGTCGAGTAATAAAACATTGTGATATGCAAAGATAGCAATTAAATTCTATGGATTTTATTAGGGAAAAAAATGATACAAATTTGCAGCTTCAGCAGAAAATAACAAAATATTGAGTGACTCAGTCCTAATCTTACCACTGCTTTGCAGCTGCCTCTTTAGTCAAAGACTTATTAAATGATTGTTCATCACATTATTTTTACCTTTCAGTTTGCAATAAGCATGGATTAGTTTCACCAACGAGTTTTAAAATATCTTGATTCTTTTCTCTCTTTAGCTATGTAAAACCTGTGTGTGTGTGTGTGTGTGTGTGTGTGTGTGTGTGTGTGTAAATATTTAAAAGCTTAAGCTAAAATGACTCCAACTTATCCCAAGGCTGTAATTTAACCAAAGTCTTAACCCTCTGTATCTCATCTCAACCTGAAAAAGTCATCATCTGGGGTTGATGCAGTGCAGATTTAATATAACCGATGCCATCTCTTCCTTACGCATTTTGGTGGAAATCCAGCAATTTGACAGGCTCCATGTTAGAAAAGATTGGATTGGAGCGACCCTGCATTGACCTTACTCAGCCTTTGAACATGGAGTTCTACTGACTAAGCTGCTTTCCTGTTTTCACCACAGCGGTGCTAATACCACCAATGAATCACTGAATGAGAACCGTCTCTTCCAAACTGTGCTGGGAAAGAGTCTTTAGGGCCATGATTACCGGTATATGCTGACACACATTTCTGCTACTGCTTTGGGATTTACAAAAACCCTAATCCTGTGGGATTTCGCCTATAAGGCAAATATGAGAAAACATCCCCTATATTGAGCTGAAGGTAGGGGAGAAAGGCAATGTTCTTCCAAGACTTTGAAATGGTACAAGATCCTTCCTGAGGTGAAAGCAACTAGAGGGAAAATGAGGAAATATGAGAAAATATGGAAAGAGTTAAGCTTTATCTTCTACGGCTGCCATATTTACCACTGCATTTTGATAATAGAGTAGAGTAGCGTAGCGTAGCGTAGCGTAGCGTAGCGTAGAATAGAATAACTTTATTGTCACTTTAAATGTACACTAATCAGTATACATTAAAATGAAATTACATTGCATACAGCTCTCAAAGGTCACCACCTCCAATATATACCACATAAACATGACAAAATAAATAAACAAACAAACAAACAAATAAATAAATAAATAAAATACATACATACATACATACATACATACATACATACATACATACATACATACCGGTACATACATACATACATACAAAATTATGGATATACCCACATATATTATATGATACAGCCTAATTCAGATGTATAGAGTACATGCACACGGCAAGAAAAACGAATCTTGCAAGTTTACCAGACGGATGGCATAGGGAACAAAGCTGTTACAGAATCTGGTAGTCCTGCTAGAAATACTTTGAAACCTCCTCCCAGAGGGGAACAACAGAAACAGACCGTAAAGTGGGTGTGTAAAAAATCATAAATCATTCTGACATATTAATTTGTCATGCCTTGTTGTAAAGGCAAACTCTTAGTACTTATCTGTATTCTTGAATGTTGTTCATTGGCTCCGTTCTTTGCCACTTTTTAAATATGTGGGTTATATGATGGACAGGGGGTCAGGGGATGGGGTAAAAAGATATTCTCTTAATTATAGATTACTTCTTTTCAAAGTAAGAGGACCAAGAGGAATATCAAGAGGAGTATGAAGAAAATAGTGTGGATTTGGCTTTTTTGGTGTGTGTCTTTTGTTTTGCTGTGTTTTGGCAGCTCAAAATTAGGAGGTCTTTGCTTTGCTTTCTTATCAAGTGTTCTTAATTCTCTTAGCATAACAATGAACCAGTGCATCTGTTTGGGAGTCTTAGAGGGGAGCAGGAATTGGCTAAACCTTGTTTGGGCTCAGAAGCTAAGCAGGACTGGGCATGGGAAATATTTGGATGGGAAGATATCTGGGAAACCTGGGGTAATTAGCTAGCTAGGTAGGAAAGTGGAAGTTGTTGGCAATCTGCTTCCATATTTGTACCAAAAATCTACATATCTGTGAAATCACCAAGAGTCAAGCTCAACCAAAGGAGATTTGACTTCTGCTCTGCTTCCATTTTTTGTACCCAGTCAGAATAAATATCTTGCCACATTCTAACAATTGTGAAAGATTTGTTGCTGATCCAGCAAAGGCATTAAGCAGTGAATAACTTAGTTATTTGTCAAAGAATGTTATCTGTTTACTTTTAGTTCTCTGAAGCCAGGTGACATTCATCCCCAAGGATCATGATCTCAATAGCATTAAAAAAAATCTCAAATTTGGGATTATAGCCATAATCAAGTTAAACAGTCATTTTAGTTGAGATCCATGGAACCTAAAGAGGTTTTGTGGACCTGAATCATACATTTAAAACTTCTTAGCTTGTTTAGGTAAGTTTATGGCCTGCTATTCCCGCGTTCCACAGCAGAAAAAATTGTTTGCAACAATAGTGGGTTAGGAGGAAGATGAGGAGGCAAATGATGAAATGTATATTGCAGTGTTTCACAGCCCTTTTATTTGGACATTGTGTCCAAACGTCATACCCACATATGTAAGGTTGGTGCTTGTATCACAATGTCACAACACACGTTGTGTCATTTTGACAAAATCTTATTGTAGGAGATGACCAGGCTGAGCCCGAGGGAGGAGTCAAATGCATCATCAGTCATGAGTCCCTGCGTACCCACAAGAAATCTAAGTCCAGCCCAGCTTGAATTCCTTTCTATTCTTAACTCCCGCTAATTTCCCTTGACTGTTAGCAGTTCAAATTCTTGTAAAGCATTGCTGATGCTTACAATAAATCTTTATGCTCATTTGCATAAAGCCTGGATCTCCTGATTTCCCTGGTGCTAACATTCATGTTGCTGTAGACAAGCTGGATCAGGATCAGGCCTGCCAACAAACTATTGTTCCATTTCTAGTAGATAGCAAATGCATATGGACATTGTTGCAAATAATGCAAAATTAATTAGTTTTCAATCTCAATGTAATCCATACAGATAAAGGGTTGCATTTGACCCCTCCGGACTACATGGATACATCAATGCACTTTTCTGCCTTTCTTGTGCCCATGTATTTTTTAACTTTACAGTTTAGCCTACAATTCTGGAGTCCCCCGTGGTCTCCTTTTTAAAGCCTAATCAGTCCAGCCAAGGTAGAGTAGATGCTAACACCTGCAAAATTGGCATCGATCAAAATGGCAAGTTCTTAAACAACAATCTATGCAACTTCGTTATTCTTTCCTTGCAAAAAATGACTGTAGTATCATTTAAAAAATAACATTAAGCATCAACCTACATATAGGTTGTCTATTCACACCTGGCTGGTTACTATTAGGACCTAAATAGACACTTAACCTGATCCAGAGGTGTTCCTCTTGTGTTCTGAGGTTGATATGTAAATGAGCAGACTATATCTCTAAGGCAGCGCTGTCAAACTCGCGGCCCGTGGGCCGGATGCGTCACGTGCTGGCCACGCCTACGCCCGGTTTAGGGGGGAAAGTTGCTATATGTCATATGACGCCGGTGTGATGACGGGAGTTTGATACCCCTGCTCTAAGGTCTTGATTACCCAGGCTGACAGAGAGATCCAAAGGTCTTCAAAGAAGAAAATGAATGGAATGAGTGGAATTATTTTCCAGTTCAGTAAAGTTTTCCTACCTGATTGCCTTGGGGAGTTCATATTTGCCATAAGTACTACATCTCATGATCACTCCGTGATCTCATTGTAGATCTTCATCAGCAGGGAAGTATTTGCCTTTTTTTCCTACAGCAGTATAGAAGGAGGGGAGGTCAAAAGGCTTTTAAGTGTATACAGAAACCCTTTGGCATAGCAGCAGGGATTTGCTGATTTATATCACTAGGTTTAAACTGGAAGGTAAGGAAAATTCCCTTAAGTGTAGTAGATGAAAGAAAATTGCCCTTAATTCCAGCTAATGTAATCACGTCTCCAAAGCTCATCACTCTTTTTTTTAACATTTTTTTTATTGAAAAGTTTTACAAGTACAAAGTACACATAATTTTATCTTTTCTACCCTCCCTATCCCCCCTCCCCCCTTCCTCCCACACTCACCTTCCCCCCCACCCCCCTCCCGGACTTCCCAGAGAAAAACACAAGGTATAGATTCAAGACAAAAGATATAAAACTACATAATACTAAAACAAACTGTTAATTCAAAAATATCTTTTCCTTTCTTAACTCTTTGTTATCCATAAGCTTGAAAGTATAATCTATTATTTCCTCAAACAACAAACAATAATATACTATTTAGATTATATTAATCTGAAACTTTTTCTGAATATATTCCGTCCACCTACTCCATTCCAACAAATATCTTTCATTTGAATGATCCTTAAGACAAGATGAAACCTTAGCCATTTCGGCCAGATGTGTCACTTTCAAGAGCTTATCACTCTTTAACTGCATGTGACTCATAAATAGGCTCTGGAAATGGGAGAGATTTTTTTAAAAAAGTGGGCATATAATTGATTGGTCATTGTGTGGCAGAACAAGGTGCTGAAATTGAAGATTTTATTTATTTATTTATTTGTTTGTTTTATTTTGTCAAGCATGTATAATATAACAGATATAGGTATAAACATATTTATGAATACATGAAATAAATGGGGACATTAGGACAGGGACGGTAGGCACGATGGTGCACTTATGCACGCCCCTTACAGACCTCTTAGGAATGGGGTGAGGTCAATAGTAGACAGTCTAAGGTTAAAGTTTTTGGGTTTTGGGGAAGAAATCACAGAGTCAGGTAGTGCATTCCAGGCATTGACCACTCTGTTGCTGAAGTCGTATCTTTTGCGGTCGAGTTTGGAGCGGTTTACCTTAAGTTTGTATCTATTGTGTGCTCGTATATTGTTGTGGTTGAAGCCGAAGTAGTCATTGACAGGTAGGACATTGTAGCAGATAATTTTATGTACTACGCTTAGGTCAGATAGAAGGCGGCGTAGTTCTAAGTTGTCTAAGCCCAAAATTTCAAGCCTGATGGCATAAAGTATTCTGTTGCGAGCAGAGGAGTGGAGGACTCTTCTCGTGAAATATCTCTGGATTCGCTCAATTGTATTAATGTCCGATATGCAGTGCGGGTTCCAGACAGATGAGCTGTATTCGAGAATTGGTCTAGCAAATGTTTTGTATGCCCTAGATAGCAGTACAATATTACCAGAGAAGAAGCTACGCAGGATTGGGTTAACAACTCTTAATGCCTTTTTGGTAATGTTGTTACAGTGGGCTCTAGCACTTAGATAATTAGAGATGAGTACTCCAAGGTCCTTCACAGAGTGAAAGTCATCTACGAGGTCGTATCCGCCCAGCTTGTATTTTGTGTTCTGATTTTTTTTGCCAATGTGTAAGACAGAGCATTTGTTGGTTGAGATTTGAAGTTGCCAATTGTTTGACCATCCTGACACATAGTCAAGGTCTTTTTGAAGGGTAGCAGCATTGTCTGTGGTGTTGAATAGTTTTACATCATCAGATAAGGGAACGCAGTTGCTTATAATATAATCACAAAAGTCATTTATGTAAAGAATAAAGAGAGTTGGTTGTAGAACGCTGCCTTGGGGTACACCACTGTTAACAGGTGCAGGATTTGACAGATTTAACAGAGTTGGAAGGGACCTTGCAGGTCATCTAGTCCAACCCCCTGCCCAAGCAGGAGACTCTACATCTGCCTCTACCTAGGATCGAACTCACAAATTTGATAGGGTCCTCCCTATTTTGACCAATTATGCAGGGAAATTATGTACCACTGAATCAAAGGCTTTACAGAAGTTTATGTAAATTGCATCTATTGCTTTGCCCTGGTCGAGTTGTGTAGTTCATATGTTTTTGCAGTGTAGGAGTTGCAGATTACAGGACAAATTTTTTCTGAAGCCAAATAGTTTGTTAGAGAGTAGGTTGTTTGTTTCTAAGTGGAGGGTAATGGATTGGTTTATGATCGATTCCATGACTTTGCAGGTGACACAACATAAAGAGATTGGTCTGTAATTTTCAACTAGACTGGGGTCTCCCTTTTTGAAGATAGGGATGACCGTGGCTAGTGACCATAGTTTGGGCAAGGAGCTGGTCCTGAAAGATTTTTCAAAGATTATGCTTAGAGGTTTTGTTTTGGCAGTGGAAAGCTATAATAATATATAAGATGTTCAGGAGAAGAGGCTGGGAAGCATTTTGGTTTTGAAGCAGAGTTGGTATAATTCCACTCCATAATGAGAATGTCCCACTGGATGAAGCTAACAGCGAGAATTCCATTCTTTAAATTCACTGTTCTGATTAATCAAATGTTTCCCAGGAGTTTGTCTTGCATTGGCTTCTGTTTCACTGAGCTTCTAGACAGGCAGAGCAATGTTATTTTGTAAGGAATCTCAGAAGAAATTCAATGTGCCTTTCAGCACAATGACTAGGACTGAAAAAGATTGTTGGAAGGAATATCTGTCTGGTTCAGTTCCAAGTGGGGAGAAAGACACTGGAAACATGGAGGCTGTTTGGAAAGAGGGTTTATTAATGAACAGGACCACATGGGTTTGAGGTCCTGGGCAGCTGATCACATGGAGGAGAGAGAGAGAGAGAAGTATTTATACCTTCTCTTGGGCCTTGCCTTTGAGCTTCCTGTTCCTGTGCAATAAATGTATTCTATTGGTTGTCAGACTCCCAGGGGGCTATGCAGGGGTCATAGCTGAGGTTGTCTGAGATAAGTTTGGTTGAACCTTGCTGGGTGATGCAATGAAGGGGCTTGGTTGTGCCATGTGGTGAGTTCTGCTGATAGATAATCCTATTATGTCCTGGAGGATCATGTCTTAATCCCATCACCCTGGAGCTGAAGGTCTAATTGTCTTGTAGATAGGCTGGTCCAGTCCTGCTGGGGCTATTAAGAAAGGTGGGGACTGCTTTACAAGCGCATGTTTCTCCTTTAGAGAAATATAATATTCTGCCTTTTTTCAATATTTCCCAAAATATTTCATTCTTCTAGGAGAGGGGTGGGTGCTAACTTTCTACAAGATGCTAGAAGAGTTTTGTATCTTATCACTAGCTGCAACTTTGAATTTTATTTTTTTAGGCTTGCTGATTAGAATTCTTAGTTTCTCTTTTTTAAAAGGCATTTTCTTTACAAAAATGCAAAGCTGAAGACAGGTAGTAACTGCATTTTTATTAGTATAGCTTTCTCCAAAGGATTTAAAACAGGGGTGAAATGCTCCCGGTTCGCTCTTTGCCTGTTGGTTGTCGCAGAGCCGATGGAGCCGGTGGCGGTTGCGGCGCGGGGCTTCCCCTGCCCGCTTCCCCCGCCCGCCTGGACACCACCATTTGAGTTATTTTGCCCTCTGCGCATGCAGAACTCTTTGCGCATGCGCAGAGGGCAAAAGAACTCAAATGGCGGTGTCCAGGCGGGCGGGGGAAGCGGGCAGGGGAAGCCCCGTGCCACGACAGCCACCGGCTCCATCGGCTCTGCGACAACCGACAGGCAAGAGTGAACCGGGAGCATTTCACCCCTGATTTAAAAAACAATCAAGTGTAATAGCGTAGTAGATTAACAAGTCTTCTCCAATATGGCCCCTGGCTGAGTTGGACTTCATTTTCCATCATCCTCAATCTAGGTGAAAGTCAGTCCATTCCCTTTGGAAATCACTGTTCCTAATTTCCAAAAGCTCAGCATAAACTAAGTACATTGAACCAGCAATATATTGAACACGTACCTGGTTTTGGTATATATACAAAATATAGGGTCATGTGGTAAAAGCATAAAACCCAAAATCTTTTCAGTTCTTAATCCCCTTTTTTCTTACTCTGTGTCTTCTATAAATCATTGCCAGTTTTACTGGAAATAATTTTGCATGGTGTTCTTCAATGGCTTAAAGAGAAATTAATATTGTTGTTGTTACTTGCAAGCATCTGGAACTTCCATTCAAAATAAATGGAATTATTTCTGGATAAATGAGGTAAAAGTTAAGCTGTAACCCTGCAGCAACATAGTACTCCTGCTTGGTAGCATCCAAGGTCATTAGAAAAGCAGCGTCTGGGGGCCTTTTTTGAAGTTATATGTTAGCTACATGTTACAGCAGGATTCAGTGTTATGAGCTGAAGCCAGAGAGATGTAATTTCCACATACTATACATGGTAATTTAGGTGTCAAGAAGTTTAACACTGTATTGAGTTTTAAGAATGAAGCTCTAGCAAATGTTCATAGTCAAAATGTGGTACTGTAGTCCACAGGATACCCACTGTGACAAAAGCCTCAAAACTTGTCATTAAGTGGGATCGATCATGTGAAGACAATGTTATTGATTTTGAAAACTGATATGGTGGTTTTTTATTTTTTGGTGGTTTTTTAGGTTTTCTAGGCATGCCATATGTGTCATTCTTATGTCTAAGGTTTATGGACATTTAATTAACCTGTTGTGGAAAGCTGGTATTTAAACTTGAATACTGCAGTACTTACAGTATTTGAATACTGAAATATTGTTTAGAAGGTATCCAATTTGTATTAAAAGAATCTTTAGCCATTCATTTGCTGCCACCTAGTGTTGAAATGTTAGAATTTCATACTTACAGTGTATTACTACCCTTTTATGGAGTGAAATCTGCAGTAATTGCTAATAATGCAATTTGAACACGAGGTGATGAATTGTGGATTTCTTAGCAAAGTTGCATGGGAAATACCAAAAGCAGCACCTTTCTAAGGTTCATAGTTTCGCCTGTACTTAAAGAATTGACTCCATTCCCTTACTGTACCATTTTTAAAAACAAAATAATTTTATCAATATCTGACAAAACATGAAAGAATTAGAGGTAGAAAATTTATTTATTTATTTATTTATTTATTTATTTATTTATTTATTTATTTATTTATTTATTTATTTATTTATTTATTTATTTATTTATTTATTCATTCATTCATTCATTCATTTATTTATTTAATGAAATTTATATACCGCCTCACAGTGCAAGCACTCTCTAAGCGGTTTACACCAATAAGCAATGTATATTTATATTGCCCCCAACAATCTGGCTCCTAATTTTACTCCTCATTTTACCTATCTTGGAAGAATGGATGGCTGAGTCAACCTTGAGCAGGTAAGATTTGAACTGCTGACCTGCGGATCACAGTCAGCTAAAGTGGCCTGCAGTACTACACTCTAACCGCTGCGCCACCTCAGCTCCTAATATAGCCTTTGCTTATTACTACGTCACATTTCATATTGATATATTTCAAATTTCCCAACTTTATCACTGAGAAACAAGAACATTTTTAGGAGAAGAAATGCCAGGTTAAGTTTTGCTTTTCCCCCTCAAATTTCAAAGGTTCCTGCTTGCCCCCCCCCAAAATTATTTTTTTTCTGCACTGGTTTCCTATTTTTATTTTTTTAAATCTGCAGCAAAATGCATAGTGTTTTTTGCACTGTTTTATATACAGAAATACATAGAATAATAGACCTGAGGTAGGACCTGGAAAATTCAGAAGAGAAATGTTCTGTATTATTGGATATTGTTGTTTACTTATTATTTATTTATTTATTTATTTATTTATTTATTTATTTATTTATTTATTTATTTATTTATTTATTTATTCATTCACTCACTCACTCACTCACTCACTCACTCACTCACTCACTCACTTATTTATTTATTTATTTATTTATTTGATTTATATACTGCCTCATAGTGCAAGCACTCTCTAAGCGGTTTACACCATTAAGCAATGTATATATTTACATTCCCCTCAACAATCTGGGTCCTCATTTTACCTACCTCGGAAGGATGGAAGGCTGTGTCAACCCTGAGCCGGTGAGATTTGAACAGCTGAACTCAAATGATCAGAGTCAGCTATAGTAGCCTACAGTACTACACTCTAACCCAGTGATGGCGAACCTTTTTTCCCTCGGATGCCAAAATAGTGCGCGCACGTGCTATCGCACGCTTGTGCGTGCCCACACCCATAATTCAAAGCCCCCCTCTTGCCCCACCCCCCTGTGCATGCGTGCGTGACCCCCCCACTCCCCCGTTTCCCGACTTCCAGTGGGCCCAGTAGGCCCGTTTTTTTGCGCTCCCTAGGCTCCAGAGGCTTTCTTGGAGCTTGGGGAGGGCAAAAACACTCCCCCCGCCACCACGGAGGCCCTCCGGAGACCAAAATCGTCCTCCCAGAGTTTCCGCGCGAGCAAAAAATCAGCTGCCGTGCACGCACATGCGCGCTGGAGCTGAGCTAGGGCAACGGCTCGCGTGCCGGCAGATATGGCTCCGCGTGCCACCTGTGGCACCCGTGCCATAGGTTCGCCATCACTGCTCTAACCGCTGCGCCACCTCGGCTTGTTTGTTGTTGGATGCTTCCATTGGGACAACTCTAACCACTAACATGCAAAAGACACCATGATCAATTCCGTTTCTCCCTTTAATGCATTTTCAGTGCTTAGAAAAAAAGAAATGGAAAAAAATATGGTGGGAAAATGTAAACCTGCAGCCTTTCTATAAAAATCTCTAAACAATACTGGACAATTAAAACAAAACTTCTTTGACCTTAAGATATTTTAGTAGTTCTATTCTCTCTCTGTGGTGTCTAAAAAAGAATGTGGTGGCTGAGAACTAATTTTGGCTGTCTTGTGGTTTCTGCAATGCAATAGGGATATTTTTATGGAAGTCCTTATCAGCCATCTCTTTCTGATGAGTTATAGCTGTCTAAGGTCCTAAATTGTCCTCTGCATTTCAGAGACATAGAGGAAATAAATACATATATAGATAATTATTGGTGGCCACAGTCCTGAAATGACATACCATATTTTTCAGACTATAAGACGCACCTTTTTGTCTCCCAAAATCAGGTGAAAATGTCTGTGCATCTTATAGACTGAATATTGCCAAATCCGCGCCCACCCACTGGCCATTTTTTGGCCTGTGCATGCCCCATTTTCAGGCCTTTTTTCGGCCCATTTTGAGGGCTTTTTTTTGGCCCATTTTGCATGCGCGGAAGCAAAATCTCATCGAAATCTCGCAAGGGGACGCACATGCGCGTGAGATTTCGCCGAGATATTGCTTCTGTGCACCGGACAGCTCCAGCAGGAACCCACCTCTGTTTCAAAGAGATCCAAAAGAAAAAAAAAATTCTAGTCTGAAGGACCAAAATTTCTAATTTCTAAAAGCCCCAAGTGCTCCATCAAGTGACTGGCAGGTTCTTATTGACCGCTGGAAAAAACTCAGAAGGATGATAAGTAAAAGGTAGTCTTAATATCTCTGACCTATCAGCAAGAAAACTTTGATGACTAAATTGAAATGAATAAAAAGGCAGCTTTGATCAAATCAAGCTGGGGATTTTGCTGGAGGGTTATTGTCTTCTACTATTTTTTAAGTATTATTTCATTAAAAGAGGACTTGCTGCCTTTTTTTGTAAAATATTTCCCACCGTCATTTGTTTTCCTTGTAATATTTGTGATGAAAATCCAGATGCCCCGCCATCATCTCTGAGCCAACTCATTATTTGAATGTGGAATATTGCGTAAGCAAAACAGCAACCTCATATGAAAGAGGGAAATACCAGCAAACTTGAGTCAACTCTACGGGTAGTCCTTGACTTACGACCACAATTTAGCCCAAAATTTCTGTTGCTAAGTAAGATAGTTGTTAAGTGAGTTTTGCCCCATTTTACGACCTTTCTTGCCACAGATGTTGTGGATCATGTTGTTAAGTTGTTAAATGAATCTGGCTTCCCCATGGACTTTGCGTGTCAGAAGGTCGCAAAAGGGGATCACATGACCCTGGGACAACGCAACTGTCATAAATATGAGCCAGTTGCTAAGCATCCAAATTTTGATCAGGTCACCATGGGGATGCTGCAATTTTCAATGCTGTTTTAACTTCAAATGGTCACTAAACAGGTGGTTGGTTGTAAGTCAAGGATTACCTGTACGTAGTTGATTCAAGTACAACAATTCCTTAGGAAAGGCAAATGTAAAAGAATATGATCTAAAAAGCAACACCAAATAGGCTGGGTCTCTCATTAGACATGGAATTCTAGATGTCTGTTGGGTGGGAAGAGAAAATCGGGAGAGAAGGGAGTGAATGGAACAGAATATTGTTAAAGGGATATGATCCGATTGATTTGAAGCCTCAACAGGAGAATTCCAAATTTTGTTCTTGCTTATGAAATTCCTGACATGTAACATGTACGGTCCTCTAATTTGCAGCTCCCTCCCAAAGGATACTGACAGGCTGCTTGTGACTCCTAGACCGCTATTTTTGCATTTTTGTTTTTATCGTATCCTCAGATTAACAAAACACAGTCCCTATTGTCATATAATTGAACCAAAATAAACCATATTCTGTCTCAGCACAATGGCTTACTTCATGCAATATGGTAATACAGTGATCGGGTTACCACATTCAGTTCACCCTTAGAGAAGAAAATGGACGGCTTTATCTGGGAGCTGAACAGGATTTCTCCTACCCAAATTAAGAATTGTGTCACCACCTAGGAAGCCTAGTCAAAATAAAGGGAAAGAGCAACTTTTCGTACTACAAAAGCAAACCTTATACTATTTGCTTTAACAGTATAGTGCAGCGGTTCTCAACCTGGGGGTCGCGACCCCTTTGGGGGTCGGACAACCCTTTCACAGGGGTCGGGAGACTTCGCCCGGACGCCGCCATTTGGGTTCTTTTACCCTCTGCGCATGCGCAGAATGCTTTGCGCATGTGCAGAAGGTAAAAGAACCCAAATGGCGGCGGCGGGGCAGGGATTGCGGCAGTGGACGCGGCAGCGGGGTGGGTCACGGCGGGGGTGCGGGGGCGGGTTGCGGGTCGCAGCATTAGGAAGGTTGAGAACCACTGGTATAGTGGTAGTCCTCGACTTACAACAGTTCCTTCTTTAACCGTTCAAAGTTACAACGGCACTGGAAAAAGTCACTTATGACCATTTTTCACACTTACGACTATTGTAGCTTCCCCACGGTCACATGATCAAAATTTGGATGCTTGGCAAGTGATTCATATTTATGACAGTCGCAGTGCCCCAGGGTAACCTGTGATCCCCTTTTGCGACCTTCTGACAAGTAAAGTCAACGGAGAAGCCAAATTCTCTTAGCAACCATGTTAATAACTTAATAACTGCAGTGATTCACTTCACAACTGTGGCAAGAAAGGTCATAAAATGGGAGAAAATTCACTTAACAAATGTTTCACTGAGCAACATAAATGGGCTCAATTGCAGTCGTAAGTCAAGGACTACCTGTCGTATGCTTTGGGAGAAACCAGGAAAAATAAAGATTTTAGAAAAAAATCATAGCAGTCTGTACTCAGATATATTTTTTTTGTCCTCTAAATCAGTGATGGCTAACCTTTTTTGTGCCGAATGCCCAACCCCAAAATGCAATGCGAGTGCCCCCACGCATGTGCCCTGCTCCCTAAGCATGTGCCCCTCTGTGCATGCACGTGCATCCCCCTTGCATGTGTACCTCCCCCTCCCCCCGTTTTGGCTTCCAGGTTGGTGCATGAGGCCTTCCAGGCCCAAAACAGGGCACAGGGGGGTTCACACATGAACCCCCAAAATACAATGCGAGCGCCCTCCCACATGCGCCCCGCCCCCTGCACATGCGCAGCAGTGACCCGAAGACCAGCTGGCCAGCGGGAGGTGCGCACACATGTCCGGTGGAGCTGGGCTGGACTGACGGCTGGCATGCCCACAGAGAGGGCTCTGTGTGCCACCTGTGGCACGCGTGCCATAGGTTCGCCATCACGGCTCTAAATACACCGGTGTCTGTGGGTTACAATTCCTTAAAGGCCTTGCTAAGATAGAGGCACTGAGTTCCACTCTCTTCCACTCTCTTCACCACTCTGGGCTCAGGGCATTGTACCCAATGCTCTCCGGATGACCTCAGCATGTGAGACAGAGGCAAAAGCAACAGCAACCCCACCAGTCCCCTTTCCTCATCCCCAGCAATAAAATATGATTTCAAATTAACTTTAAGGCTCTGTTTGGACAGCCAAAATCTACAGCCTGAAATGACCACTTCACCTTGCCTAAGACTAGGGCTGGTTTTGGCACATATAGGTTGCCTCACATAGATAAACGAGAGTTGAAGACTTTATGAATATAGGTATCTTGGCCCACAATTTTCTTAAGATGTTTATTTTTTTGCCAAACCCAGATTGTACAGTGGTACAGTTGGCTGTTCTCATTTCTCCAACCGAGCTGTGTGACTTCTTGAACAGTTATGGATCCAAGGTCTGTCATCATTTATCTTTATGTCCCTTTGTTTGAGTTAATGTGCATATTTCAGTGGTAGGTCGCTACCGGTTCGACCCGGTATGGCGAACCGGTGGTGGCGGCAGGAGGCTCCGCCCAGCTGCCCAGATATCATCAAAAAACGCTCTGCGCATGCGCAGAAGCATTGCACACATGCGAAGCGCTCCTACGCGCTCCCATTCCCGAACTGGTAGCAAAGGTAAGTAGAACCCTCTACTGGCATATTTGTATGGCATTTACATGCACAATTTCATAAAAAAGAAGGACGTCTGAAATATTGCAGGAGTCAAATGACACAGCTGATCAGTGTGGGGATTTAAAAAAAAGATAAACTTTGCATAGGGAAAGATAACTAAACCTTCATTTGTGCTGAAGAATAAATTTGCTTACAGATGTAAATATTTGAAAAACTTAACAAAGCTTTACACAAAAGGCTGGTCTGCATTAATGCAGAACTTAGAATAGCTGCTGGTCAGTTGCCAAGGGTACAGTCTGTAAATAACTGAAACATTCCTTCCCATCATTCTTATTCAAGGTCAAATAAAAGATCACAAGTAATCTGCAATACTATGGAGCAAAGGTCATAGGAAGGAATTTAAAAAGCAAGCTAAAGTGATCTACTTACTTTGGAAAATGTAAGTGGAAACAGTTTTATCTTAATATCTAAACTTCAAGGTTTTTTCTGGGAGAAGAGCTTATAAAGCCAAATAAGGAAAATGTGTTTTCAATTCTTGTAGGAATTTCTTGAATGCCAGAGATGGGACATCTGCCACATGTGACAGGTGGGTTTCATCAGCCATTCCTCTGTTCTAGGGAAACCTGGAAATTTCGGGACAAGCAGACAGAACAGGTTGGTGTCTTCTAACTAAAATTCTCAGCATCTCACCAGAACTGTATCTACGAGAGCATTACATTTCATATGTTACAGATGGAACACACAATGTGTGTGTCAACCTATTACGCTGACTGCTGCTTTCCCACAAAATCTGAAACTTTCCCTGTTAATGCTTGGTGGAATTCATTTCTTTTAGGCAGTTAGAACTTTCGCCTACTGCTCAGTGACACACATTACTTTTATTTTTAGGACACTACTGGGGAAAGGGGCATGCACCATATAAGAAAATCATGCTGGGGAATTTTGGGTAGGGATTGTGAAAGGAGGGGTTGAAATTGGGTTGTGATATTGACAAGACAGTTAGGAAGGTGTAAAGGAAAATGTGGATTGATCCTACTTTTCCCCCCCATGAGGTTATCTTGCAGGAAAGGATACAGTCCTTATTCAAAAGGGAAAAATTACAACCTATAAAGAGTTGCAGACCAAACACTGGCCCCTCAAAACTTTTAGGCAAACAGCAGTTGCAAACTAGAGATGGACTGTTCTTCGCTGATTAAAAACATGACTTCTTCTCTAGCACTTCTTACTGCTCTGACAGTTATGAAGTGCACATATTGTGGTCAATGTGATATGTACCTACCAAGTAACCCCTGATTTTTGTACTTGGATACCTTCAGACAAGAAGGACTTGTACTGCCAGTCAGTTAAACTGGCATGTAATTGCCATAATGATGCAGTGATGATGATACTGGTAGTACAGATATAAATAATATATTTTTTAATTTCTTTGAGGGATTTTTATGTAGAATCTTCAAGGCAGAGTAGAAATCAATGAGATATTACACCCGAAATAAAATGAAGGTAAAAACAGAGGGCTAATAGGAGAATCAAAATGTGTAAAGCCATTGAAAAGCAAATCAAAATGCTCTGTTAAAGGTCTGAGAAAATTTTGTAAATTCGTTCATTCATTCATTCATTCATTCATTCATTCATTCATTCATTCATTCATTCATTCATTCATTTCATTCAAATTTAATGGCCACCCATCTTACCCACAGGGTAACACTGTAATTTAGCTTACCTATCATATACCAGGAGAGCCAGCTTCATGCAGTGATATAAAGCATCAGGCTAGAAACCAGGAGGCCATGAGTTCTAATTCCAGCTGGGTGACTTTGGACCTATCAATCACTCTTAGCTCTAGGAAGAAGGCAAGGGCAAATCATTTCTGAAAATCTTGCCAAGAAAACTGCAGGCTGTAGCAGAGATGGGTTCCTACCGGTGGGGTCCAGAGCTCTGCTCTGGTAGTGGCCCGCCGATTGCGCAATTTTGGAGCTACGGCTCCGGTGCTGTCTTTGCCGATCCGTGCGCGCTGCCATCTTTTTTTCCTAATTTTCGGTGATTTTTCGGCTCTCTGAGCATGCGCAGAAGGAAAATCGTTCCTCTGCGCATGCGCAGAAGCAAAATAACGCTAGGGGACGCGTGCGCAAAACATCATGATGCGCACGCAGCGCACCGGTAGGAAACTGTAAGAGGAACCCACCCCAGGGCTGTAGGCCAGGTAATTGCCAGAAGCTAAGAACGACTAAAGGAACAATAAATAAATAAAACACATATTATATTTATCTGAGATCAATCCTATTCATTATTCTTTCTGATGTTCACATATTTATTGAGCAAGATTTCTATATCAATTTAAGTACAGGATTCTGGGTAGCTTGCAGACATTTTTTATTTTATTTTTTTAAAAAACCACCACCACCACAAGTTTAAAATTGCCTATACAATATTCTTGGGAATATTACTTCAAGGTTGTCCAGTATTTGAGAGCAAAAGCAGAGAACAAAAATGTATCCTTTCTCCAAATGCTTGCGATGTATCTGTTTTCCTTTCCTCCAATTCCTCCAATTCTATAATCAGACATTTGCTTGGCCCTGCTAAGTAATCTTTCAGGCAATCTTCCCTCATTTTAGAGTATGAAATCTGTCTTATGACTGCAGCAAGCAGATCTTCCCTGTATCTTTTTTCCTGTCCAAAATGTTCAAATTACAGTGGATAAAATAAGACTGAATTATTTTGCTAGAAGGAACTCTGAAATTACCGGGTAAATGATAAATGCACAAACAGATAGATATGATGATGCTAACAGCCTGATAATATAACATTTGTGGGAACATTACCAAGTTCAGCACACTGAGAAAGTACTCATGAGCTAGATTTCTTTTCTGTTATTGGCGATAAATGGTAAGATACTGACACAAATTCACTGCCAGTAATGTAATAAAATATGGCTTCTGACAGTGCTATACAAAATGAATGTAAGCTTTTGTTCAACCCATCAGTTTCAGCAGGTGGCAGTATGTGGCTGATCTTGCCTAAACTCAGAAGCAGGGTGTTCTGACTCTCTATGGGAAATAAGTAATCAAAAATACGTACAGAAAGGACAGGGAAAATAAACTGAATTGAATTTAATCCCCTTCTGTACCGAGGTGGGTTTCTCTTACCTTTCCTACTGGTTCGGAAGTGTGTGCGTCACGTCGGAAGTGCATGCGCGTTACATCCGGGAACTGACCCTCTGCACATGCACAGAAGCCTTCGTGCATGCGCAGAGGGTTCGTGGCCAGCTGCTTTCAAGCAGCGGCGAGCGGGGAACCGGTTTGGGGGCGTGGCAAGCTGGCCATCGCTACCGGTTCGGCGAACGGGTCTAAATTTCCACCACCGGCTTGCGCGAATCGGTCCAAACCAGTAGGAACCCACCACTGTTCTATACTGACATCCAGCATACTACAGGGATGTCATCAGTAGATTTATTTTTTACCTTTACAACTCAGTGTTTTTTTTTAAAAAAAATCAAATTGGGGGATTCTTACAGTCTGTCATTTCCTCTTAATAGCAATAGCACTTATGTACCACTTCACAGTGCTTTACAGCCCTCTCTCAGAGTCAGCATATTGCCCCCAACAATCTGGGTCTTCATTTTAATGACCTCGGAAAGATGGAAGGCTGAGTCAACCTTGAGCCGATCAGGATCGAACTGCTACAGTCGGCAGAATTAGCCTGCAATACTGCACTAACCACTGTGCCACCCTTAAACCTGCAAACCTAGCCACCCTTTACATTTACATAGCACTGTATCTAGTCTGAGCTGGTAATATTTTCAGTCTTTTGGATGTTGTCAGGGTGTCTTATATATGATGGGTTGCAACCCTGTCCCCCCCCCCTTTTTTTAAAGTCCAAAACATGTTGGCAATTTTGTGAGATGTAAGGCATTTTTTAAAGAAAAACCCAAACAATTTAGGGATCTGCATATATTATCTTACAGCACTCTGGTGCTCCTGGAAAGTGCATTGCTAGCTCCTGCCTTCTACTAATACTATTTGTAGATTCATAATTAAAAGACAAAATGTATAAAATATTGAAGTAAACCAACCTTAATCTGAACCAGTATTTTTCAGTATCAGTAACTTTGAAGATGGGTTGACTCCAAACTTGGCTTGGGAATTCTGGGAGTTGAAGTCCAACACCTTAATGTTGTTGAGGTTGAGAAATACTGATTTAGATGGAGGTTTCTGCAATGAAGTGTTACCATACATACGCTATTAGCAGCACTGACATATAAATAACAAATGGTCATAATGCGTAGCATGCAATTCTGCCTGCACTTTGTAATTAAAAAGGGACCCTTTCAGACTGGGCTCCTGGGTGAGGCTTATGGGGACATGGAAGCATTGTGATGTGAGCAGAGATGCATTGAACCTAGAAGTCATAACCAGGGCTGGCTCTAGACATTTTGATATCCTAAGTCTGTGATGGCGAACCTGTGGCATGGGGAGCCATATCTGAGGGCACGCGAGGCATTGCCCTATGTCAGTTCCAGCGTGTGCATTGGCCAGCTGATTTTCGGCCTTCTGGAGAGTGGGGGCAGAAGTGGGTTCCTGCCGGAGCTGTCTGGTACAGAGCTCCGGTAGGGAGCGGCCAATTGCACAATTTGCGCGCGACCGCTCTGGAGCCCTCTTCGCCGGTCCAGCGCGTGCGCCGCCATCTTTTTTGGTGAATTTTTGGCTGATTTTGCTTCTGCGCATGCGCAGAAGCAAAATCTTGCCGAAATCTCGTGAGGGGATGCGCACGCATGTGAGATTTTGGTGAGATTTTGCTTATGTGCAAAAGCAAAATCTCGCTGAAATCTCTCTCGCGCGCGCGTCCCCTCGCAAGATTTCAGCGAGATTTTGCTTCCACACATGCGCAGAAGCAAAATCATGCGAGGGGGCACGCGTGCGTAGCAAGCACGTGCACGCCCAAATTGTGGAGATGCGCGTGCAGCGCACTGGCACTGGTAAGTAAGCAACCCGCCCCTGGTGGGGGGGAGGTCGTTTTTGCCTTCCCCAGGCTTCAGGAAAGCCTCCGAACTTCCGTTTGGGCATTGGGCCGTTTTTCACAGTTCCCAGGCTTCAGGAAAGCCTCCTGAAGCCTCGGGAGGGTGAAAAACAGCCCAACCAGAAGTTCATTTTCGAACTTCCGGTTGGGCCGTTGGGTCCATTTTTCACCATCCACAGGCTCCAGAGGCAGCATAGGGTGGGTTGTGCATGCATGCACAGGGGGAGGGCATTGCATTATGGGTGTGGGCACGTGCACGCGCAGTATCGTGTACGAGAGCACCCTTTTGACACTCGAGCAAAAAAAAGGTTCGTCATCACTGCCCTAACCAAAGTCATATTCTGGTGTCCCCAATGGTTTGGTTCACCTTCTGGTTTTGTTAGGAATTTCAAAAAGGTTCAGAGTTTCTTGTTTCTTTGAGTTTTTGAGCTACACTTATGATTTTCAGCCCAGCCATTTTTTCCCCTTTTCTCAGACATTTTCACCCTATTTACCCAGTATACAATTTCAATTCCATTGGAACCCATCGTTGTCACATGGCAACTATTCTGCAAAATTATATTTAACTCTTGATCGGGTGCACTGGTTCCCAGTATGGCGTTACTGCTTTTCACTTTTTAATTGTGATTTTGGAAGTCTTTTCAGTTTTGGTGCACCCTAAAATTTGACAACCCTAAGATATACTTGGCCTTAGTTTAGAGCTGGCCCAGGTCATAACCCTACATCAGGAAAGTTAGTAGAGGCGGATGCTGAAACATCTTTCTACTGGAACTCTACCCCACTATCCTTGGATATATTATGGCAACCATCTTGATTTAAACATGAATATTGCATGTAATCACTTGCTGATGCTTCTTTGGCTCATAAGTCTATACAAATGCATCTGGGTAAAGCAATTGCAAACAAATCCTTCAGTCTATTGCACAGAAGGGCAAGATGTCAACAAAATACAGCTTTTATGTAAATCTGTTTTAACATGGTCCAATGTATAAAGAGAGAACAGAGTTATCAAAATGCTACACTATACTGACTCCAAATGCCAAGAGCTGGCATTCAGTACTTTACATGTGAGACAACAATTGACAGATGTAATATTTCTTAACAAAAGTTTATAATATGCCTCTGAAAGTCAGTCTCTTTTTTGAGTTAAAACCCTTGAGCCACTTTCTCCCAAGCGAGACCAGAAATGCCTTCAGAAAGCAGGAATGTGGCATGATTTGGGGAGGGAGAGAACTGTCCAGCCTACAAAATATTTTCTTGTGTTCCAATGGCAGTAACAGTATCCTGGACAGTAACAGCATCTTCTCATATATTGCAAAAAATCAAATAGGTAGGAATAATTGTAAAAATTCTCTTGCTCCTCCTTGAGCAATAAGACTCAAAACTTTGAGGTTATTTTGGATAAAGGAATATGGGAGGGGTCTCTCTTTGTATTGTTTTGTTTTAGAATTCACGAAGAATTCTTTCTTCAGAAGGTATCACCATGAGGGCATGCACTTGGAGCTATCTGCTACCCCTGATTGCATTCCTGTTTTAGTTGGTTGCGGTAAAAATTAGTTTCCTTTTGCCCCAGCGAGCAAAGTTTCTGGCAGCTCCTTTAGTTGCTATTTTTGAAATTTGGGGCAATTGGGTTAATTTCAGCAAAGGCTTCATTTTCTTTGAACGTAAACACTGACTCCTAATGCTGGGGTTTGCAGAGATAGCAATAAAGATATCTGGATAGGGTAGAATTCAAGGATTGTCCATGCTGCTCATCTCAAAATATCTGAACCACCCCATGTCAGGAGTGAAATGCTACCGGTTTGGACCGGTTCGTGTGTACCGGTAGCGGTGGCCGCCCGTGGTTCGGAGAACCGGTAGTGACAGCTGGCTGGCCACGCCCCCAAACCAGTCCCCCCATCACCGCTCGCTCATCCTGCCCCGCCCAGTCTCTGTTCTGCAGCTTGCCTGCCTGAAGCGCTGTGCCCCTGATCTGCCTGCCAGGTAAGCCTGCGAAGTCGCGGCCTACCTAGTTGCCCCTGCCCCCCCACCATCCCAGCCTGCCTTCCCTACTCCATTCCCTGCAGCCCGCAACCCAATATGCTTTCCTGCCTTCCAAGTGGCCTTCCCGGTGTCTCCGTGGACAGCTTGCGAAGGCAGGTAAGTGGAAGGCCACATGGAAGGCAGGAAAGCATGTCGGGGCTCCGCAGAGGGAATCACCCAAAGCTTGGAAGCAGCGAATATGATTTGAAAGCTCGGATGCAAAAAGGGGGAGAGCGCGACTGCCGAGGGGGGGAAGCGGACGGCCCTTGGTGGAGACGGAAAGGGGCAGGGAAGAATCAGCTTGGCAAGTTGCGCCAGGAGAGAGCGCTCCCGGGGCTGGGGATCTGGCACTCTCCCCCAGCCCCCCCAGCCCCCTTTCTCCCCACATCGGGGTGACCCTAATGTTCCTCCAGCCCGCTGCAGCAGCAGCAGCAGCAGCAGCAAAGTGCTGAGAGGGGGGGGCGAAGGGGAGGGAACAATGATGGAGCGCCCACCCATTTGCTTGCTCGCTTGCTTTGCCAGGGCGCGAAGCAGGGGCCGTGCTCCGCTGTGCTGCGCCACCCAGTGAGGCTTTGTTTGAGCGCAGATCGGTGTGGGGCACGCACACCTGTGTGTCCCGTTCCCACTCCATCCAGTGAGCCACGCGTGGATGGCTTTGGGGAGTCCCTACCTCCTTTTCCTTTTGCCCTCATTCTTCTCTCCCGCGAGCACGCAGGAGTTCCAGCCCGCCCACTGCCCTGCCACGAGGTGGATGGGTGGGTGGGTGAGTGAGTGGCTGGGAGGGGAGAATGATTGACAGCCGGCCAAGCCCCACAGGGGCTTTGAATTGTCTGCCGGTTGTGAAAACAGATAGGCTTTGTCATGTCGCTGTCGGCCTCTCACCTGCCTGCTCGCTGTCTCCAAGCCGTTTCCCAGGCAGAAGCAGTGTGTATTTTTAGCACCGAGGTCTGGCTGCGGAGGCAGTGTGGGCAATCCCCATTTTGGGGGAGGCAGCCAGAGAGACGTCGGGAAAATTCTGCAGCTCCCGCGGCTCTTGATGAAATGGGAAGGGAAGCAGTCTCTGCTCGATGGGTCTGGGGGAGTGGTGGGTCAGCATTGAGCTGGGGGGAGGGGTGCCAAGTGAGACCCTGAAGCGTTCTTGGGGAGGAAAGGAAAGAAGGAAAGGAAAGGAAAGGAAAGGAAAGGAAAGGGAAGGGAAGGAAAGGAGAAAAGGGAAGGGAAGGAGGAAAGGGAAGGGAAGGAACGAAGGAAGAAAGAAAGACAGAAAAAGAAAAAGGAAAGGAAGGAAGGAAGGAAGAAAGAAGAAAGAAAGAAAGATAAAAAGGAAGGAAGGAAGGAAGGAAGGAAGAACGAAAGAAAGAAAGAAAGAAAGAAAGAAAGAAAGAAAGAAAGAAAGAAAGAAAGAAAGAAAGAAAGAAAGAAACTTATGACCACAATTGAGCCCAAAATTTTGGTTGTTAAGCAAGAGTATTGTTAAGTGAGTTTCACCACATTTTACAAGTTGGCCATGCCTACCCGGTCACCTGACCAAGCCACGCCCACATGAACACCAAGCCATGCCCACAAAATAAGCCACGCCCACAGAACTGGTAGGGAAATTTTTTAGATTTCACCACTGCTTGGCATGTGCGTTCGTGACTACGCTTAAACATTTGTTCTGCTTTGCTATTTAGCAAAGCATCACTAAAAACAATCCCCTTTTTAGAATGGCTTTTAAAAATGCCTCTTGTTGACTGTTATCAACACAAATCAGACAGATGCATTAAAAAAAAAAATCAAAGATAGGTGGGGAAAAGAACTTAGTTACTTGGCACCTATATGGAAAGATTACGTTTAACATTCAAGTATGAAGTAAACAGGTATGCTAGTCATGTTTTTTTTTAAGGGAGGTGGGGGAAAATGTGTGTCAGTCACAACAGATTTAAAAAAGGCAAACAAATATTTTAGTGTATTTATTGACAGCTAAAACATAACAGATAGGATGAGCTTTGCTTTTATTTCTTTAAGGTAACTCAGTGAGGACTGACATTTTCCCTTAAAAGCAGTACAAAGAGAGACCAAAAATTAGATTTCTTTACGGTTCTCCAAAAAGTCAAATAGCTGCAAAGTTGGAATTTAAAGCATTTAAGAATATGACTTTAAGCAGAGGTAGAAGAATAGACGTTTAAATGTTTTTAAAAATGGTTTTTAGCTAAAGGATGGCATTTCAAAGATGTTGGCAATTTTTAATTATCCCAAGGTATGACTGTGACAGAGGAATATACCCAATCTCTTTGAAACAGCATGTGCATATTTCCACAGATTTAATAGACATTTGAGTTAGAGCAACCACAGGATATGTGTGAACAATTAACCTGCTTGCACATTTCTTCTAAGCTGTGGCTACAAATTATTTTTGGGTGCTATTTTAATGAATCTTTTCCCAGTCAATATTTTGGAAGGATGTTACAACTTGCATTGAGAAGTGGAAGGTGGTTGGATTGAACTGGTTTTTTTTGGGGGGGGGGGAATGGGAAAAATGGATTCAAATTATGATAAATAGAGGGCAGGTTTATATTAGTTTGGTTTGATTGCCCAGGAGCTTCAGGAGACAGACACTTCTTGCTAATTGTGGAAGCCTTCCTTGATGGCCTGCGAGTTTTTGCTGTGCAGTTGAAAGTGATCTCTGAAGGCAATGGAGGAAATGAAGAAAAGAGAGGGAGAGGTTTTAGATGAAACCAGTTAAAATCTGAATATAGCCTTCAAGATTGAAGTTAATGGTATGGGAAATTGCTTCAGGATTCTGCTGCTTGCCTATCTGTTATAGCAGTCTATTTGCTTTGCCTATAGCTTTTGTATATACAGGCTTATTTGCAAATAAAATGAATTACAAATTCATGTTTGGTGCTGAATCGAATCGAACAAAATAACAGAGTTGGAAGGGACCTTGGAGGTCTTCTAGTGAGTCCAATCCCCTGCTCAGGCAGGAAACCCTATATAATTTCAGACAAATGGTTGTCCAATTTCTTCTTAAAAACTTCCAGTGTTGGAGCATTCACAACTTCTGGAGGCAAGTTGTTCTATTGATTAATTGTTCTGTCAGGAAATTTCTTTTTAGTTCTAGATTGCTTCTCTCCTTGATTCGTTTCCACCCATTGCTTCTTGTCCTGCCCTCAGGTGCTTTGGAGAATAGCTTGACTCCCTCTTCTTTGTGGCAACCCCTGAGATATTGGAACACTGCTATCATGTCACCCCTAGTCCTTCTTTTCATTAAACTAGACATACCTAGTTCCTGCAACCGTTCTTCATATGTTTTAGCCTCCAGTCCCCTAATCATCTTTGTTGCTCTCCTCTGCACTCTTTCTAGAGTCTAACATTTTTTTTAACATCGTGGCAACCAAAACTGGATGCAGTATTATTTTATTTATTTATTTATTGTTCAATCTTATAGGCCGCCCAACTCCCAAGGGACTCTGGGCGGCGTACAACATAAAAAATGAACAATCAATTAAAACAGTAACAGAAAAGGTTAAAAATACATATAAAAGTTAAAAAACATTTACCATCATTCATACACGGGGTGACCACATATATTCTCATTGGTCTCTATCCCCACCCCTGCCTGAAGAGCCAGGTTTTAACGGCTTTACGTTAAAAAAAATTTAAATTATGCAGTATCTTTCATTGAAAGGAAACCAAATTGTTTGTCTTTGCTAGTATGTACTCTCGAGGTAACAGGCTCTGTGAAGGCCCTCCAGCCAGCATAGGAGGAATGTCTGAGAAAACTCAGAATTTCTTGGAAATTTGAAATTCAAGCTTTTGCATGCAGGGTCTTCATCTTCTGCAAACCTAAAAAAAAGGGTGGTGGTGGTGGTGAGCCAGTTCCTGCTGAATTCTTTGAAATAACCGCTGAAAATTAATAGCACTGGGGAGGAATCTTTGTGGTTTCCTCAGAACCGAGTTTTTCTTTCGATTTTTTAATGTAAACTTGACAATTCTGTGAACTACCGCATAGCCACAGTTTTGTTCCAAGGGGCGGATGAAGTAGGAACTCTGCTTTCAGACTTCTGCAACCCAAAACATCTTTCGGATTCTCTCTCTTCCCTCATCTTAAATTCTAGGAGACATATTTTTGTCCCCAAAAGAATTCAACACTTTCTCCTCAGCGTAATGCTAATTGTGACTTCCTCTCCATCTCAATTAAAATTTAAGAGGTAAAAAAGAAATAAGCATATGTAAAAGTTATGCTATTTGGAAAAGGGAAGGTTTAGGGAATTAGTGTGAAGTACTAGAGAATGGAAATAATTTATAAATAAGGAAGTAGGTAGAGAGCTTTTGCAGCTGTACAACAAGGCTATTTACTAAGGCTGTGCATAACCTTCTGACAAGGCAATTTGCAATGCAGAAAAAACATGAAATATCTGAAACAGAACACAATAAATGCTATAAACTGCTATTGTTAAAATAACCAAGTTGACAGGACAAGCGTCCCTAATTCTGGCAGGGTATCATGCCAGATGTCATTCTCTTCATGAGCAGGAACATGTAGAAATTCATTAAATTGCCTGGCTTATAGGTGCGATAAGCAAGGTGTTTTTCTTATTTATACAGTACTATTAAGGCATGCCACCAGCAATGTCTGTCACCTTCCATCAACTGTAGAAAAATCTTTTCCAATTTGTGTATATATTGTTACTCTACTCCCTAATGCTTCCTTCATAAAATGTATGTATCAAGACTCAGCCACTTAAGACTGAGGCAGCATAAACAGAGATTCATGCAGTTCGGTCGAGCACCCTAATTAGAGCTCAAATCTGCTCAAAAGTAGTTCTAAAGCCAATGCGGAAACAAGAAACAAGACTACATTCTTGTATTCTTGCTGCAATGGTCCTATTAACATCCACTAAAACATTTTCTCTACTCTTAATCGAAGTCTTAAAAAGATATCAATTGTTTTGGAATTCATTGCCTGAAGAGGACAGGATATTTCTTGAACCAATTAATTTTCAGAAACTTGGAAACAGTTTGCAGAACTTCCATTGCCCATCACTAAATGCTTCAGTTTTAGCAGAGTTTTAATTAATTCGAAGACAAAATACAAGTAAACCTTCAGAAACCTGGCCAACTTGTAAAATCAACATATTGCAGTTGATACATCTATCTATCTATCTATCTATCTATCTATCTATCTATCTATCTATCTATCTATCTATCTATCTATCTATCTATCTATCTATCTATCTATCTATCTATCTATCATCTATCTTTATCTATCCATTTCTGTACTGCCCATCACACTTGCTTGATTCTAGGTAGTTTACAAATAAAATGATGATTATATAAAAGCCATAATTTAAAACAAAGTTAAAAAACAAAATTAAAGCAGAGTTAAAAAAAGAAAATTGCAAAGTTAAAAAACAGATGAAGTATCTTCAACCCAGCCAGCTATTGGATGGTTCTTGTGACAAGTAATATTCTCAAAGTACTCTTTGAGATGTTTCACAGATGGTTGATGGTTACTGAAAAGAGGATATATCCATATATTCTCTCATCTATTAAAAAAAAACAAAAGTGCCATTTTTGTTCCACTGAAACTAGATGGCAGAAAAGATAGAAAAGGCTGTTAAGATCTTCTTTCTCCTAATGAGATCCACATTTTCTTTTTTTATTTATATTTATTAAGAATATTTCTATAATAAAAGATGAAAAAAAGAGAGAAAAATCAAGAAAAGAAAAACTAAAGAAATATATCAAAGACTTCCAAGTTTCTTTTCAACAGATAATTACAAATGTATTGTCCTGCCTCCCTCTTAAATATTTTACAAATACCTTCACCTCCTCAATTAATCTGCACCTTTCTTAATCTTCCAATTCATAAATCATCAATTATTTGCAGATGAACCAAGGGCACTGCTGATCATGAAAGACCTTGCTCAAGAACTCAATGGAACAGTGGAAGATAATACTGGAACTCAACTCAAGAGGCTGCTGATGGGAAGACTGGAAGCTCTTCACTATGTATAGAGGGCTCCCACCACAAGTCCAACATTCAAAGATTGTACACCAGCCAGAAAGAGAATGGGTGGAATCTAGTAAGTGTCAGAGTAACTTTCCTGGATGAAACCCAGACCATACAGGCATGCATCAGTAAGATGGCACCCGAAGCTGAGTTGCTGAGGTAATACCTGAGGCAGCAGCAGGCATGGGAAGAAGATCAAATAGAGGAAGTTCCATGGCAAGACAAAACCGTGCATGGGATGTACCATTGACAGACCGTTGAGGTGGGAGATACTGGGAAATCCTACCAGTCACTGGAAAGGGCTGAACTAAAATACAGCACCAGGGCATTTATCATAGCACTACAAGAATAGGCACTTGGCGCTAATTCTATAGAAGCGGGGGTCTACCACACTAGGATCCAAGACGCAGACTGCAGAGGCCTCAGAGACACATACAGTCGCAGGGTATAAGATGCAAACAGAAACAGCATCACACACTAAAAGGCACAACCAAGTAGCTGGATTAAGAGCTGTGGTGATGCAGTGGTTAGAATGCAGTACTGCAGGCTACTTCTGCTGACTGCCGGTTGCCAGTAGTTTGGCTGTTTGAACAGGCTCAAGGTTGACTCAACCTTCCATCCTTCTGAGGTCAGTAAACTGAGGGCCCAGATTGTTGGGGGCAATATGCTGACTCTGTAAACCACAAAGAGAGGGCTGTAAAGCACTGTGAAGTGCTATACAAGTCTAAGTGCTATTGCTATTATGTATAGGAACATACATATGTACAGTGTTTGGACTTGGAATAGATCCTCCCAAGTCCAGAGATTCTTCAGAAGGTCATGGAGAATAACAGAGCTAAGATCCCGTGGAACTTCCAGATCTAGACAGACAGTTATGTACTGGCCAATCAACCAGACAACAGGGTAGTAGACAAGGACCAGAGGATAGCAATGGTGATAGATGTATTGTATACTGACGATACCCAGTTCTATACCTCAATCCTGAGCTGTACAATGAATCTAATGGTGTTAGATTCATTGTGCGCAGCCCCCCGCCCCGTTTTCAGCTTGGACAGCCTCCTGTAGCACTTTGCTGGCCAAAACAGGGTGCAGGGGGGGCGCATGTGCTCCCCCGCACCCTGTTTTGGTTGCCAGAGGCATTGTGGGCCGGTCCTTTGCTATTTCCAGGCCAGCCCTGTGGGCCAGATTTAAGCACCCTGTGGGCTGGATCCGGCCCGCGGGCCTTGAGTTTGACACCCCTGGTGTAAACAAACAGTTTTGTGACCAGTCCTCACATCTATAACCATCACAGCATCCCATAATCGTATGATTACCATTCAAGCATTTCACAATTGGTGTATATTTATGACCACTACAGCATACCATGGTCACATGATTGCTGGCTCACAACCACCTTCCAACAGCACAATTAATGGAGAACATGAAAGTAAAATTGCAAATGGTATTCATATGATGTCTCACTTAACCCGGATGACTTCCTTAACAACCAAATGGAAAATGACATCACACGTTCCTTATGGTCATGTGATTTTCTGCTTAATGACTGTGGCACTTAGTGATGGAGTTGACAGTCCCAATTGAAGTTGCTCAATTATTACCTATATATGAACAACAGCTTGTCTCCAATAGTTTCTGCCCATGCATTTGTTCCAGAAGAATAGGTGCACTCCAGGTGACCCTCTAGTAAACAATGCAATCTTGTGGGACAGAAGAAATGGGCCTTTTCTGTTGTGGCCCCCATTTTTTACAGCATCCCTCTAGAGATAAGGACTGTGCCCCCTTTCTTAGGAATCCAGAGAACTCTGAAATCCTGGCTTTGGTTCCAGGTCTGAGGCTGAGGGATTACTGCGTGTGTAGGGCCCTTGTCTTTTATTTTTCTTGTCTGTAAAGATTATTTCAGTTTAGTCTGGCCATTTAATGTTTATCTATTTTATAGGGAGGGTTTTCCTGGTTTTCTGTACTGCCCACAGTCTATTGGAACTGGTGGCTTATAAATTCAAATAAACAAAAATTAAATCTCCCCCCTTTTTTCTATATGTAGTATAACTTTCTGTTTTACTGATGTTGGATTAGGTCCAGCAGAGGTCTCCTCCACAGTGATTTTTATCTGTAAATGATCCAACATTGAAAGTTTTAAAGAAGAGATTGGATAACCATTTGTCTGAAGTGGTGTAGGGTTTCCTGTCTAAGCAGGGGGTTGGACTAGAAGACCTCCAAGGTCCCTTCCAACTCTTCTCTTCTCTTCTCTTCTCTTCTCTTCTCTTCTCTTCTCTTCTCTTCTCTTCTCTTCTCTTCTCTTCTCTTCTCTTCTCTTCTCTTCTCTTCTCTTCTCTTCTCTTCTCTTCTGACTGCCCCTTCATTGTGGGAGAATGTAGGGGCCCAAACCTCAACCTCCTTGCTTTAGCCTCCTCAACATCTTTTTACATCTTCAACCCCTCGAAATATGACTTTTATGGATCTGGAGCCCCCTCTCCTCACCCCACCATTTATGTGATGGGCTACTCTCCAAGGGAACTGCTTGCACTGCGAGATGCCCCCCTCTCGCGGCGATGGCCCCCTGTATTATCAAGGGCCTTCCTCGATGACGGGCTTTGGAGCCCTGAGAGATGGCATGCAACAAAAAGGGGTTTAAGAGGTTTTTTGTTTAAATTAATGTATAAATATGTTTTAAGGGGAATTGGGAATACAACCAAGGGGGATTGTGGGGGAAATCCTCCTAGGCTGGCGCATAGCCCGGCAGGGGGTAACGAGCGAGAGGATGTTGGGCGAGGGATTGGGGAGCAGTCTATGGAAAATGGACATTTGAATGAGGGTTGTGCCATCAGCACGGTGATGGGAAGGGGCAGATATGGAATCGGGAGCAAGAGACCATATCATGTATCGGGGATGCGCACTCGCTGCTTAAAAGCGATTGCGCGTCCCGGTCTCTACAGCTCACCCCGGATACTGGGTGGCTTAGATACTCAGGACCCGAGTCTCCGGCTGATGCTATGCAATGCCAGGTCCATGGTAAATAAAGGCCCCCTCATTCACGATCTTATTGTTGAGGGGGGAATGGACCTGGCGGGTATCACGGAGACCTGGTTGGGGCCGGAGGGAGGTGTCCCTCTGGTGGAGATTTGCCCACCAGGTTTCAGAGCATTCCATCAGCCGAGGGCTCAGGGGAGGGGCGGGAGGGTGGCGGTTGTTATTAATGAGGGTCTTGGGCCAAGGGAGACCACTGTGCCACAGATAACTGGTTGTGAGTCCCTCCTTGTGAAATGGGGCCATGGGGTTCAGAAGGGCTTGCTGCTTACGTACCTGGCTCCCTGCCGCGTAGCAGCTGCCCTGCCTGAGCTACTCGACACGATAGCCACGGTGGCGGTTGACACACCCAGGCTTTTGGTCATGGGAGATTTCAACCTGCCATCTGTTGGTGAAACATCTGAGTTGGCTCGGGAGTTCTTGGCTTCCATGACGGCCATGGACCTAACCCAGTTAGTTCATGGCCCCACACATGAGGGAGGACACACTCTAGACTTGATTTTTGTCTCTGGCCAGTGGTTGAGTGGTCTTGATATAGGGCAGTGGTTCCCAAACTTTTTCAGTCCACCGCCCCCTTGGTGCTACAAACTCATCCTCACCGCCCCCCACCCCACCCCCTGAGGTGGGCATGACTTAGTGGTCAGGTGACCGGGTGGGCGTGGCCAGCTTGTAAAGTGTGGTGAAACTCACTTAACAACGCTCTTGCTTAGCAACCAAAATGTTAGGCTCAATTGTGGTCATATGTCTTTCTTTCATTCTTTCTTTCTTCTCTACCTTTCCCCTTCTTTCTTTCTTTTTCTTTCTGTCTTCCTACCATCTTTCTTTTTCTTTCTTTCTTTTCTTTCTTTCTGTCTGTCTTCCTTCCTACCATCTTTTCTTTATTTCTGTCTGTCTGTCTTTCTTCCTACCTACCATCTTTTTCTTTCTTTCTTTCTTTCTGTCTTCCTTCCTTCCTACCATCTTTCTTTCTTTCTTTCTTCCTCCCTCCCTTCCTCCCTCTTTCTTTCCTCTTTCTTTCCTTCTTCCCTCCCTTTCTTTTTCTGTCTTCCTTCCTTCCTACCATCTTTCTTTCTTTCTGTCTTTTTTCCTCCCTCCCTCTTTCTTCCTTTCTTTTTCTTTTTTTCCTTTTTCTTTCCTTCTTCCCTCCCTCCTTTCTTTTTCTGTCTATCTTCCTTCCTTCCTACATCTTTCTTTCTCTTTCTTTATGTCTTCCTTCCTTCCTCCCTCCTCGCTCTTTCTTTCTTTCCTTTTTCTTTCCTTCTTCCCTCCCTTCCCTCCCGCCAGCCGTGGCCAGGCCGCCGCCGCCGCTCACCCAGGCCGATGGCTTGGTAAGCATTCTCTGGGTCATGCACCAGGTCGCAGAGTGCCATCAAGGCTGGCTGCCGCATCAGCAGCTCGAGGTGCTGCAACTCTTCATTGAGCTTGGGGCGGCTGAAGGCCACAGGCGCCTTGGTGGGGTTGATGTCAGGGGGCAGCTGGGCTGAGATCTGCGGGTGCGCCATGCCGGAGGGGAGCCCACCAAATTGTACGCCAGGTGGGAAAGTCCACGCATGCGCAGGTTCTGTGGCAGGGCCTTCCCGCGGGTCTGCAGGCGCTCGCCCGAGCAGCTTCGGGAGCGGTCGGCTTCCCTCATCACTGTGCTGCGCTCAGTACCTAGCACTTGTAACTCCGTCGCATTCTACGCTCTTGGGTGCAGGGCAGCCCATTCTGAAAGAAAACATCTTGCGTTTTCTTTCAGAATGGGCTGCCCTGCACACAAGAGCGAGGAACGCGAGGGAGCTTCAAGTGCAAAAGCATGGCGAACCACCTACCACCCCCTGGCCCCTCTCACCGCCCCCCTGTCGCCCCCCTTGCCTCTCACCGCCCCCCTAAGGGTTCCCACCGCCCCCCGGGGGGCAGTACCGCCCACTTTGGGAACCACTGATATAGGGGATGTAGTCATTAAACCCTTGTCATGGTCAGATCACTCACTCCTTCACCTAGACCTCCATACTGCTTCCCCACGCCGCAGGGAGGCGGAACCAGTTAGATGGGTCCGCCCCAGGCGCCTGATGGACCCGGACAGGTTCCAGACGGAGCTTGGGCCACTTCCTGATGATCTAGCCCTCAACTCGGCCGAGGACCTGGTTGCCGCCTGGGACAGGGCGGCCGGTGGGGCCTTGGACCGAGTTGTGCCTTTGCGGCCTCTGACTCGGCTCCGATCCCGCTCGGCTCCCTGGTTTACTGAGGAGCTGAGGGAAATGAAGCGCCGGAAAAGACACCTAGAGAGCGGTTGGAGGGCCAGTCTCTCTGAATCTGATCGAACACTGGTAAGGTCGCATATTAAGACCTACCTAGTGGCGATAAAAGCGGAGAAATCGAAGTATTTTTCCGCTCTCATCGCGTCATCAGAGAATCGTCCAACAGCCCTGTTCAGGGTGACCCGTTCCTTACTCCATCAAGAAGCGCGGGAGGATCCCCTGGAAGGCAGGGCTGAGGACTTTGGACGATATCTACATGACAAAATCGCTCAGATTCAGGGGGAACTGGACTCCAACTGGGTGGATACAGACGCGGTGACAGGGAATAGTCTTGAGAACGTTATCTGGGAAGAGTTTGACTCGGTGACCCCTGAGGATGTGGACAAGATTCTGGGGAGGCTCAGTGCAGCCACATGTTTATTGGACCCATGTCCCTCCTGGTTAGTGCTGGCTACCCGGGAGGTTACACGAGGCTGGCTCCAGGGAATTATTAACGCTTCTTTGGGGGAGGGTTACTTCCCCACGGCTTTGAAAGAAGCGGTGGTGAGGCCTCTCCTCAAGAAGCCCTCCCTGGACCCAGCAATTTTAGCTAACTATCGCCCTGTCTCCAACCTTCGCTTCGTGGCGAAGGTTGTTGAGAGTGTGGTCGCACGACAGTTTCCCCAGTACTTGGAGGAATCATCATACCTAGATCCGTTCCAGTTGGGTTTCAGGGCCGGGCACAGCACGGAAATGGCATTGGTCGCATTGGTTGATGATCTCTGGAGGGCTCGGGACAGGGGTTGTTCCTCTGTCCTGGTCCTATTAGACCTCTCAGCGGCTTTTGATACCATCGACCATGGTATCATGCTGCACCGGCTGGAAGAGTTAGGGATAGGGGGCACCGTTTTTCGTTGGTTCTCCTCCTTTCTCTCCAACCGGTCGCAGTTTGTATTGGCAGGGGGGCAGAGGTCGTCCTCGAGGCCTCTTACATATGGAGTGCCCCAGGGGTCGATTCTCTCGCCCCTTCTGTTCAACATCTATGTGAAGCCGCTGGGTGAGATCATCCGTGGCTTTGGGGTGAAGTACCATCAGTACGCCGATGATACACAGCTGTACATTTCCACCCCAGGCCACCCCAATGATGCCCTTGAAGTGATGTCCCGGTGCCTGGAAGCTGTGCGGATCTGGATGGGGAGAAACCGACTCAGGCTCAACCCTTCCAAGACGGAGTGGCTGTGGTTCCCAGCGTCTCGATATAGTCAGATGATTCCATCTCTGACTATCGGGGGCGAGTCTCTAGCCCCCGCCGAAAGGGCTCGCAATCTGGGTGTCCTCCTGGATCCACAGCTGTCCTTAGAGGACCATCTGACAGCTGTGACCAGGGCGGCCTTTTATCAGGTCCGCCCGATACGCTAGTTGCGGCCCTTTCTGGATCGGGATTCCCTGTGCACAGTCACCCATGCCCTGGTCACGTCGCGTCTGGACTACTGTAATGCTCTCTACATGGGGCTCCCCATGAAGAGCACCCGGAGGCTCCAACTGATCCAGAATGTGGCCGCGCGGGTGGTTTCGGGGGCTAATTGGCGCTCCCATATAACACCCCTCCTGCGCGAGCTGCACTGGCTTCCGGTGGTCTACCGGGTGTACTTCAAGGTGCTTGTTACCACCTTTAAAGCGCTCCATGGCATTGGACCTAGGTATCTCCGAGACCGCCTGCTGCCACAAACTGCCTCCCATCGACCAGTGCGCTCCCACAGAGAGGGCCTCCTCGGGGTGCCATCAGCCAAGCAGTGTAGGCTGGTGACGCCCAGGGGGAGGGCCTTCTCTGTGGGAGCACCCACCCTCTGGAATCAGCTCCCTCCAGACTTAAGAACAATTCACGACCTGTCCACCTTCCGCCGTGCCCTCAAGACGTATTATTTTTATCAAGCCGGGCTGGCGTGAAAAAGTTTTTGGGGTTTTTAAAATTTTAAGATTTTACTAAATTTTAATTGTATTAAATTAGGGCCACATTGAATATTTTATTTTAAATGTATTTTAATGTTTTTTACTTGGCTTAAATGTATTTTAATGTTTTTTACTTGGCTGTTCACCGCCCTGAGTCCCCTGGAGAAGGGCGGTATATAAATTTAATTAAACTTAAACTTAAACTTAAACTTCTCTTCTCTTCTCTTCTCTTCTTCTCTTCTCTTCTATTCTCTGTATGTGGCCTCTGTGAACTTCATCACTTATAAGAAATTCACCCCAAGAAAGAAGATGGAATATTAACTCTTCACTGTAGGCTTGCATTTGCTAAGATGTATGGAATTAGGCCTGGTAGTTACAGTAAAATATATATTTCTCTCCTCCAACTACTTTTTACTTTGCTCATTCATTCTGTGTGGCAATTCAGTCATCTCATGGGTGAGCTACCTTTCTATACAGTTTCAAGGTAACTTCTAATCTGGTAGCTTTCTAGGCCCAATTCCCTAAACTCATTTTGTAAAATCACGGGAACAGAACTGAATAAATAATCGAGACAAAAATAAATATGTGTTGGGAGATTCTGGGAAAAAAGCTTCAAATAATAGTTCACTTTTCCACAGGGGCTTTTCAAAAACCAGAAATAAGTGTTGTTGTTTTTTGCTTCTGCCATTTAAACAGGGGCAGCAATGTGCAAAGTTGCTTAACAACAAATGTTACTAATATTAAGCATCATTCCCAATGCTTCTTGACAGCCAAAAATAATTAGCATTACAGGACAAACAAATGGAAAATTGGAGTTGATTAAAATTATAATTAAAGTTCAGAAATAACATTCTGATATCGTAGACATCTCCATAGACTCTTTGAAGAATGTATTAAACGAAAGCAATCATTTCCACATAATACCAGGATTTGCAAGTACTACGCAATGGGAATGCAAAATATTTAACTGGAGACTGGATGGAACTTGAAGAGTGTTTTCATTTTAGAATTCAGGGAGGTAATATGTGTGTGTGTGTAACATTATTAAGAGCCAAAGTCCCTTCCCCATCAGACATTAGGCTATGTAATGAGAAAGGTACCATTAATGCATGTTTGGGAATAGTTATGCTAAACAGAGGCTCTGAAAAAGAAGATTTGCGAAGTAGAATTTAGAGCAGAACTGATCTTGATTGCATCATAATATATGATTAAAATAAAAGAGCTTGATGTGCAACGTGGAGCAACATACTCCCATAATCCATTGAGACAGGAGGAAAAAGAGCTAAGTTCCAACTTAGCTTTCAACAGCAATGGATGACTATAATACAGTGATGGCGAACCTTTTTTCCCTCGGGTGCCGAAATAGTGCGTGTGCGCGCTATTGCACGCACGTGCGTGCCCAGACCCATAATTCAAAGTTCCTCACTTGCCCCACCCTCCTGCACATGTGTGCGTGACCCCCCTCACTCCCCCATTTCCTGACTTCCAGTGGGCCCTGTGGGCCCATTTTTTGCCCTTCCCAGGCTCCAGAGGCTTTCTTGGAGCTTGGGGAGGGCAAAAACACTCCCCCACCATCCTGGAGGCCCTCTGGAGGCCGAAATCGCCCTCCCAGAGCCTCCGCGCGAACCAAAAATCAGCTGGCGGGCACGCACATGCGCACTGGAGCTGAGCTAGGGCAACGGCTTGCGTGCCGGCAGATATGGCTCCGCGTGCCACCTGTGGCACCCGTGCCATAGGTTCGCCATCACTGCTATAATACATCTGTTGTATTTTACAGTGTATACAACAATAAAAAAGATAAATACACAAAACTACTATGATAATGAAGATCAATAAAAAAGCAAAGAGTGATAAAATCCAGATCAATAAAAGAGCAAAGAGTGATAAAAGTGCAAGTAATTCAGTTATCCAGCTTAAACTGTAGTAGTATAATTAAAAAACAATCCAATAAAAGCAATTCCCGGAATGGCCAGAAAGAAGGAGCAATTCCTCAGTCCCGGCTTGTTTAGAGTGAGAGGTGACTCTCTTGAGTCCTCCGGCTGTGCAAATTGGTTCAGGAAAGGAAGAGTTAATTTTGCTCCGGAAACGTTAGAAAATTTGTAGGTACTTTGCTTCCTGCTCTATGGCAAGAATGGCTGTGCTGTTAAGGCAGTGGTCCCTTGCTCATTATTTCTTCAACTTCTCCACCTTTGCATTCCAGGTGATTCCTGTTCCTCATGCAGTTGGGAATCTGATAGGATTTGCTCTACAATGAATTTAGAAGAAAAACCTTCAAAGATCCATGTTTAAAGTGTCAGGACATCTTTATAAATGCTATGAGCTGAGTGGCATGTAAAACAAACTAATCATCATCATCATCATCATCATCATCATCATCATCATCAGTGCCTTGGATGCAATCCCAAAACATCTGGAGCACCACTTGAACAACATCAGCATTGACAACATCACGATCAGTCAATTGCAAAAGGCAGCTTTACTTGGAACAACTTATGTCCTGCAACTATACCTTTATTATTATTTACTTTATGTCTCAGCTTTATTTTTATAAACTCAAGGCAATGGACATATCTAATACTTCCTTGTATTTTCTCCACAACAACCCTGTGAGCTTGGTTGGACAGAAGCTTTCATTCCTAAGGCAAAATTAGAACTTTTTCTAATTAAATATCTCCCACTTTCTAGCCTGGTGCCCTACCCATTACACCAAACTGGCTCTCTTAAGACCACCAAACAACATCTGCCTATATCTCCAAATCCTTGGGAAGGACTTGATAGGTGGATAAAAATGCCACACAGTCTAAACATCTGGCTGATTTTGTGATGAATAATAATAATAATAATAATAATAATAATAATAATAATAATAATAATAATAATAATAATAGTGTTTGCTCTTATGAGACTATTATGGCTCTCCTAAGGGAGTTGCCTGTAGAAATATTTAGTAGCAGCATAAATATTAAGCAAGTTTATACTGTGTATTAAATAGATGTAACATACATCTATGATATAGCATATTTGGACTCTCCTCAATTATTACCTCACCGGCAGCTGCAACTTCATGCTGTTTCAACTGTTTTGATCCCTTACCTTGTGAGAAAGACTGTACAAACTTGCTTTCTTCCTCCTCCCGTGCCATCCTTTTTCTTTGTATGTTGCTTTTTTTTAAAATTGCAAGCTTCAGTCAAATCTTATTGTGTTTCACTGCTGGAAGAATTTTAGTGAAAGGATAGGCAGAAATGTTATAAATTAAATCCTACGAGGAGTGAACAAATTGAATTTATTTGTCCAAAAGCAGACCACTGTATCTCTCTCACTCTGTTTCACATATATACACAAGTGTATGCACATCCCATCCTCTGGAGACAATAATTGATGGCTAGAATCACTTTAGACACATTTAAAGGGGCCAAGCCTACTTCCAGCTTTTTCACCTTCCTAGGGAGGATAGAACAACTGAAACTCCACTGGGATGCAATGCCTAGAAAGTACACATCATTTTGCAGGACTTCTTGATCATAGATGTTGGACGGGACAGTCAGGGAAGTTGTTTGCATGAGAGAAAGTGGACGGAAGAGAATCAACTAATTCCCAATGAAGCCGAGGTCTGAAACTAATCTCCTCAGAGTTAATCATCTGTGTCTGTTTATTCAGTTTTGAAGTCCACACAACACATTTGCCATGAGCCCCAACCCCACAGCTGATGAAATCAGCAAAAGGAGATGTCCCTTATCTATTTTGTGGATAGGTGGGCAACTATGGTGTCGAAATCTGAAAGGGCCACAGTGATGGAGGCTCTGATTTTGGAAAACCTTTCTAGAATGCGAAGTGTTAGTTTACTTCCCCTTTACCCCATTCAACTATATGGATGAGGCCAATTACAAGAAGGGTTTAATCAGGTTAATTGGCCCAGTTTTCTCGATACATGAAACTTTAATGCATACTGCCCTCCCCTGCATGAGCCTGTTTTCATGGAACATGAAAATGATTTAGATTAGAAGAAGACAACTCATTTCCCTCCCTCTCCTCTGTAGAGCTTCTAGAGTCCTTAGCTCTTAGCCTTATATACCACAGATGCTAACTTTTTTCTCGTCGTGTGCTGAAAGTGCGTGCGTGCCAGCGCGCACGCACACATGCCAGCACCCATAATGCAATGCACGTGCAACCCCCCCCCCCCGTGCGCCCCGCCCCCGCACATGCATGGCGACCCCCGCGCTTCCCTCCACCCCCTCCGGAGGGCTTCTATAGCCCGGGGGAGGCCGTTTTCGCCCTCCCGGAGGCTTGAGAAAAACCTCCGGAGCCTGGGGATAGTGAAAAACAGGCTCCCGGTAGTTCTTCCAATGATCAGACTTTAAAGGGAATTAGGCATGGGTAAACTTTATATCCGTGAAACTTCTTATTGTTTGCAGAAATATGGGGAAGTATTTAGCAACGTACTAGTATTCCAGTACAGTAAATAAGAACATATTCTGAATGGGTTGAGCACAATAACCGGCACAACTGAACTAACAAAGAAGCATTGCTGAAATTGAAAGGTTTTATTCCATATCATAAAAGAAAGCAAAATTATATATACATGTTAAAATCCCTGTTGAGGCAGATTCCAGGATAATATGAGGAAGTCTGTACATATTAAGAAAACGTCTCTGGGTGTACTCAGAATTTTCTACATCACCCACAACCTTCTAAAGCAATTAGTGTTCTGACAGTTTAGTTAATTTTTACATGCCATGTAAATATTAAGGATGTGAGAAGTGCTTAATCTATGTACTAAGATTAGTAATTACTAATACTGAATTAGTATTTCCAGATTTCAAAGGTATCTACTGTTTGACTTGAAAACTAAACAAGATTCAAAGTATCACCGAGCCTTCCAATTCTGGTACCCTAAGGACCATAATTTGGGTTTCAAACTAATTCAGGATTGTAACAAATATGGGTTGCTTCCCTAACTCCATAATCTCTTTTCAGTCAGTCATACATTCAGGAGAGTTTTGAAAAGATCAGAAAAGTAAACAGGAGAGATTTCTGATGACTGGTCTGTGTGGAATTACGTATATAGTAACACATGGTTTCCTTTTCCTGTCAGTGTCCTGGCCGATAGCGTCCTCAGTTAAATTAGAACGATTAATGGTTGCTAGATTAGACAATGCTGTAAGAAGGTATTTTCTTTGATTTGATTCTGCAAGACTGTGATGACTCAGTTGGTGGGGCTAAAATAGATTGAAAGATTTTTTTAAAAACTTGAATATTTACATACATTTATCCAATTCAACTTTCTGAATGTATGCATAAATCAAAATGGAACTGTATGTTGACATACAGATTTTCAGAAATCTTGCAATGTAGTCCGCAGTTTAAAAATGAGTAAACTACTGTGTTATGTTAGAGACAAATTGTTTGCAAATTATGCATACACAGCATAGAACATACACTGGACCCTAAGTTTAACAGATCTTGTTGCAATGGACTTGAAATGAATCAACTCTTTGAGGTGATTTATACCATTTGGATAATTGCAGCATTACACAAATGATGTGATTTTATCATGCATGATGATGTCCTTATTCAAAGGATGCAGGTGGATGCAAATGAAGTAACTTACAAAAATGAGCATTAGTTCAAATTCAATTTGGGAGCAGATTTGTAGATGCTGGAACAGATCTTCAACTGGAAAAATGAGCAATGGGATGGTAAGGTTGTGCTGGGCACTTCGCTTCAATTAAAGGCTGAAGCAATATTATCTTTCGAAGCTGCTTGGCAAAGCAACCCAGCCTCTTTTTTTTTTTTAAAGTACACCAAAGTTGCTGCACAACTTCACTTTTCAAAGCTCCAAGGAATCTTCTGCAAGCTCTTCTAGAACTTGCAAAGCTGGAAGAGGTGAAGCAACAGTAAGTGAATCTCATTTGCATAACTCTCAATGCTCCTAACTGAAACAAATCAAAGCAGCTCCATTTTGTAGGATGTACCGTCACCCAGAGATGCTTTTGAGCCTATTGACATAAACAAACATGTACTGGCTCCATTTCCCTTTTTGAAAAAATAATATTCATCCATTATTTGGAACTTTTTAACTAGATTATCTTAGATTTGTTTTAGGGAATATGCTATAATTTTATTTTAGCCAATAGAAGCCAAATCGGGCAATCTTTTGCAACAAGACAAAGAAATATTCTATAACCCCTTCTTTAAATGGTATAAAATCTTTCTCCAAGTTGGATTCTTTTCTTGGGGAGCTGTGCCTGTTGATTCAGAAGAAAAATTCAACAATGAAGGCAAAAGCTATGATTATCCCTAAAATGAGTTCCCTGGTTGTAAAATCTGCTTGGTTTTCTTTCCCTGCTTCTCTGTTTTGCTAACATCTTGCCCGATGAAAAAAGACAAACATTTTGCCTATTGAAAATGAGAACTCAAAACATTTGACCACTATTTTATGACATCTTGGTTGGCCTAATAAAGATATGGCACTACTATTAATTTATTATGTTCATCAGTATGGCCTCTTATGAAGAGTTTCACAAAACAGAGATGTAAGCCAAAATTGGAGGACGAAGGAATATTACTAGGTATGCTTGCCATCTTGAGTTATTTATAAAAATAATAAAAGTGAGATTAAACAAACAAACAAATAAATACAGTCTAATTACTGCCTGTAGGTGGCACTGCTCATCTCTTGTTCAGTGTACTGTACACCATACTGAATTGGAATACTTTTGCATTTGTTTTATACTGCATAGCATAACCCTATGCTGCATGCTTGTTTGGGAGTGCTTTATCCTGCCTTAGTCTTTTTATACTGTAATCTAAACTAAACTAGTTAGAAATGCATGACTGTTAATTCAGTGGCATTTACTCCTAAATAATTGAGGATTACTTCACAGCCTAATCCAGGGGTCCTCAAACTTTTTAAACGGGAGGCCAATTCACAGTCCCTCAGACTGTTGGGGGGGGCGGACCGGCTGGGTGGGTGTGGCCAGGTGGTCATGTGACTGTGTGGGCACGGCTAGGCCATGTGACAAGGTGGGCGTGGCCAATGTAACAGTCCATTAAACAATGCACACAAATTAAACTTTAATTTGTTTTGCTCCTGGGGGTATTTTATTTGCTTTTGTTTGCATGTTGGTCTTTTGGTTGACTTCTTTTTACTAGATTGTTTTTTTTGGTTGTTTAGTAGTCTAGTGGTCCACTTCAGGAAACTCAGTTTTGCAGCAATTCTTCTCACCCCCAAGGAGCTTGAGAAATCTCTCTCTCTCTCTCTCTCTCTCTCTCTCTCTCTCTCTCTCTCGCTCTCTCTCTCTCTCTCTCTCTCTCTCTCTCTCTCTCTGCCTCCCCCTCTCCCTCTCCCTCTCCCTCTCCCTCTCCCACTCTGTCTCTCTCACTCTGTCTCTCTCACTCTCTCTGTCTATCTCACTCTCTCTGTCTATCTATCTCTCTCTCTTTATCTATCTTCTGGAGGCGGGGGGAGGTAAAAAGGGGCCCATTTTTGGCCTCCTGGGGCATCCGCGCGCTCCGTTTTCCACCTCCCCTGCTTCCAGAAGCATTCTGCAGGCCAAAAACAGGCGAAAATGGGCCAGTTTTGCCCATTTTTTGGCCTCCTAGTGCATCTGTGTGCCTGGTTTTCCACCTCCCCCACCTCCAGAAGCATCCTGCAGGCCAAAAACAGACAAAAATGGTCCATTTTTTGGGCAAAATGGGCCATTTTTGCCATGTTTTTGGCCTCCTGGGGCATCTGTGTGCCCGGTTTTCCACCTCTCCTGACTCCAGAACATCTCTGCAGGCCAAAATTGTTGGCCTTACCTTCAGTTCCAGCCCATGGGGCTCACAAAGATAAGTCCTGCGTTCGGCTGAAGGGTGGGCGGTGTGATGTGGGCGGGGCAGCCTTGTGGTCCTGCGCAGGCCAGATTAATGGCTTCGACAGGCTGCATGCGGCCCGCGGGCCGTAGTTTGAGGACCCTTGGCCGAAGCATTCCTGAATTTCTGGAAAATATGTATTTTGACATACTGTACAGTAATTGTGTATTGGCAATGGCAGTTCAAAAACATTCTATGGTTTTGTTTAAATACATTATCACCTTTATTTGTAAATAGAGCTATAAATATGATATGAGCACCAATTTGGTGTAGTAGTTAAAGCATGAGGCTAGAAACTGGGAGACTCTGAGTTCTAGTCCTGCCTTAGGCACAAAGCCAGTTGGGTGACATTGGGCCAGTCACTTTCTCTCAGCCCTAGGAAGCAGGCAAAGGCAAACTACTTTTTAAAAACCTCGCCAAGAAAAATTCAGGGACTTGTCTAGGCAATTGCCAGGAGTCAACACTGACTCAATGGCATAAATACATCCCAATTAAACTTGTATCCAAGAATTAATCCCATTTCCTGTGGATTAAACGTTCTGCAATGATCTCAAATTAACATTTTTTTGTTGTATGACTGGAGCATTCTTGGAGTTGAAATCCAGGCATCTTAAAGTTGCCAAGGTTGAGGTGAGGTGTACAGATTTGAATTTCTGGAATAAAATCCAAAGATAAATAAATCAAAATCCTACAAAGTACCCCAATGTATTAATGTATTATGGAGAAATAAAATGGGATCATAATTATTGGTTCCAGACCCATCATTATGTTTCATGTGCTTCCAGGATGGTTGCAATAAATGTTAAAAAAACCTGTCTAGGTGCTTCCATGTTTTTAAAATATTGGAAATGAGAGACGAACATGATTTCACATTGCAAGAAGTGCTCAAGTCCCTCAGAGCAATGATTTCCATCAAAGAATGTTGCAAGCATGTATTCTGAGGAAGATAGTATTTTGACTGTAAAGAATTTGATTGCTTAAAACATCCAGTTGCTTTTTAACACTGATTTAAGCTTCTTTTTGTTTTGTATTAGTGGGATTTACTCAGTAGTGGGTTCTAAAACCCTTTACTACTGGTTTGTGTGCGTGCTTGCGTGCATGCGCAACGCTTCTGCGCATGCGTAGAAGTGTCCCGGGTGGGCGGGCGGAGGCTCCCGCTGCCACCGCTACCGGTTCTTAGAACCGGGCTGAACTTGGAGCAACCCACCGCTGGATTTACTTTAGTGTAAGTTAAATCTGCATTTGGTTAAATTGTTGCATTTGGAGTTATGAGACAAAGCTTTTAAAAGCAGATTTCAAACAAAGTGCAATGTGAACTAATATTCATTTGACTTTGTTTTAAATCAAGAAAATTGGAAAGATTATAGAATATACAGCTGGCTCATGCAACTTGCTGGGCCATTCCTGATTCCCATTCTCATTTAATTTCTTTGTGTAAATAGAGACTGCACACTAAATTGTACTCAACATTTTCCTGTAGCTATATATTGGCAGGAAGAAGAATTATGGTAGCCACAACAATTAATTATCATCTATAATATTGAAAAGAACACTAAGGGCTCATTCCTGTTATGCCAAGCCATAATTTGATGTAATGTCGGCCAGACCTATTATCTGTGGCCTAACAGCTTTTTTCAAGCTTTCATAATTCTTCTAAATATGGAAAACGTTTGGCATACAGCTGACAGTAAGACAAAAGAAATGTGTACAATGTGTACTGTAGCCAAACAACTCTATTATACTAGTTCTTTCTTTAGAAAAACCGGTTAGACTAGCTGATCTCGAGATCCCTTTAGTCTTGATGTTTTACATGTGAAACTATGATTTGAAAGTTAATAAATCTTGTTTGGAATTGTGTATGAATCTGAGAATGCTGACAATATAATCATGATTCAGGCGAGATCAGCAAATTAAATAAATAAAAAGGATTGTTTTTAATCAACGAACTAAACTTTTCCCCCCCTCTAAGCAAATGTGTATCAAATTCAAAGGTGCTACTAAATCATATGGTAAATTGTCAGTAGAAACTTGAGGTGTATGACAGATTCAGAATGTGGGGACCTTCACCATACCAAATGTTCTCCTCAGAGGCTCTGCATAGTAATTAAATATCTCATTTAGTAAGCTTTCACCAAGTGAATCTCTGTCCATTTTGAAAACACTAGACTTGGTCCTTCTGAGCACACATATTCCATATGTTAGCGATATAGTTCTGATAACAACAGGACTTTAAGTAGGATCTTTGCTGACCTCAGCAACACTTGTATGAGCAGTGAATTTTTTTACATTTTTAGTCTAAGATGTTTGGGCAAAATGTCCTCAGTGAGTTCAGCCTCTCTTTGTTGCTGCTATTTATGTCCATATGTTTCCTCTCTCCTTTGGATCATCTGTTTACAAGCAAAGGAGAAGATGAACAGTGCTGGTCCTTCAGTTTGCTTGTAGAGTATAATAGCTCACTCAGAGGAAACAAAGGGGCACATCAAGCAAGGAGGCGAAACAACAGATCACCCGAGATTGGTTTGTTAATGTACGAGCCTTGCCAAACTGTGCCAACTACAGTCCTGCAACCTTGAGATATTTCCCTGTTGCTCAGAAGGTTGTGTCCTTCCATCTTCTTCAGCTAGATTGCAAAATGAAATTTTGGCAACGTGAAGAGTAAAAGCCAGCTCTCTAAAGGCCTTAATAAAGTTACAACTGCAGCTGCAAAATTAGATTCCCCCCCCCCCATGGCAGTGAGAATCATTAGGTGATTTTGTATGGATTAGTGTGTATGTGTAAATGTTTGGTGAGTTTACAGTTCACAGTATTATGTGAGCCTAGCAAATGTTAAGTAAGTTGTGTGACAGCAATCAATATGACTAATGCCAACAGAAAGCAAAGAGAACAGTGTTAAACATAGTTACCCGTATTTTTCAGAGTATAAGATGCACCTTCCCCCCCCAAAAGAGGGTGAAAATGTTGATGCGTCTTATACACCGAATACAACCATTTTTGGTCTCCCAAAGCCCCGCCCCCGTGTCCCATTTTTGCGAAAAATGGACCCTTTTTTTTTTTTTTTGCAAAAATGGGATGCGCAGAGGGTTTGGGAGGCCTGCAGAGTGTTCCTGGGGGCTGGGGGAAGGCAAAAACACCCCCCGTTTTTGAAAAAAAGGGCAAAAAATGGGCCACTTTTTGCAAAAACGGGGGCATTTTTGCCTTCCCCCAGCCCCTAGGAGCGCTCTGCAGGTCTCCCAAACCCTCTGCGCACCCCATTTTTGCAAAAAATGGGTAAAAGGGCCATTTTTAGCAAAAACGGGGTGTTTTTGCCTTCTCCCAGTCCTCAGGAGCACTCTGCAGGCTTCCCAAACCCTTTGCGTGCCCCATTTTTCACAAAAACGGGTGAAAACGGGTCCATGTTTGTGAAAAATGGGTCCATTTTTGTGAAAAACGGGATGCGCAGAGGTTTGGGAGCCCTGCAGAGTGCTCCTGGGGGCTGGGGGAAGGCAAACACTTTTTTTTCTTACTTACCTCTTTGAAATCTTGGTGTGTCTTATACACTGGTGCGTCTTATAGTCCGAAAAATACGGTATATGTCTGAGTTGGATAGATCTCTGGGCTGGTTGTACATTAGGTTGAATGAGGCTGTCCCCTCATGTTAGATGTGTGGAAAGCAGAAGCAAGGTGTTATACAGAATACTCCTGCTCCTCATCTCCTAAGATTGCTTCCCAAGGACAAGACATTTTTAAAAGAAACTTAGGTGCCATCTGATTGATTTTGCTATGTGGAATATGGAGTGAGAGCAAGGGAGCAATGCCTTGTCCTTTGCCTCAAGCTATCCCATGGACTAATTCGATCTTAGTCATGTGCACTTTTCTCATTGGGAAAATTATTTTCGTTTTTCACAAATAGGATTCCATTATGTACTAGTGGAGATAAACAAAGTGCCCATTCACAGTATTGGCTATGATAAAATAACATGTTGCTATGTTCAAATGAGATAGTGTCATTTTTGCAGAGAATGGTGACTGGTGATTCCATTGGAACAGCAAGAAGATTTAAAATATACACCTCATTATCTTGGTGTTTTTATGTATAAAATGGCTTCCTTTTTGTATTGTTGGGCATAGCATCAGAGGTGGGTTCCTACAAGTTCTAACCGGTTCTTTAGAACCGTTAGTAAATCAGTGATGATGTCACGGAGCCGGATCTGTCTGTGCCAGTCCGTGGGCAGCGCCATCTTGGATTTTGCTTCTGTGCATGCACAGAAGCTATTTTTTAATTGCTGGGCAAGGCCTAGGATTTTTAAATCCTGATCTCCTAGCTTCCTTCTCCTTTTCTCTCTGTTCTTTTTTTTTTAAATCAGCTGTCTCCTCATGCAGCCTAACATGTGGGGTATCACTCCTTTTACCTCCAAGTCCAGCCTGTTATATAAGAAGGGTGTGTAATGGAAGAGCATTTGATAATACTACATAAGAAGGAGAAACAATAAAAGTGCTTAATAAGAAATATGAGTAATTGCAATAGTGTATTATATAAAAACTTTTGGTGACATGCCTAGGACCTTCAACATAGGCCTACCCTGACAGGCATTATACATTAGCTAAAATAATCTTTGGGAGGGGATGTTGCTTTGCCTTTGACAAAGGTAGGTATCCCAAAAGCTGAAGAATGTGATCTATTCTGTATTTGTACTCATCTATTGAATGTTAGATTCAACAAACAGGAATGTTTGTTGCTTGGCTGTAAATATATTACATGTTGTAGTTTGTGGACTGTTTTTCTTTCTATTTAATTTTCTGAATACATTACTTCCACCTCATTTGTGTGCTCATTATCTTCAAATCCATGAACCTATTGCTCAAACTTTACTATGGCAAAAGAGTAAAGAGCATCAGGAGAAGCAAAAAAAAATGAGTGTAGTGAAAATGGAGTATTTAAAACATGTGGGTGATAAAAGAAGAAGAAACAGAGTTAAGACTGGATGGATGGATGTTAAATGAATGCAGACTGCATATGAAATGAGTGACCACTATAAAAGGAATATATTGAAATGATTTGATCATGCATAGGGAATGGATAAGAATCAAATTGAAAAAGTATATTACCGTAAGTATACTAAGAATATTAAGAAAAAGTTAATGGGTCAAAAATATATGACCAAGAAGTCATAGTTGAATGCACCTAATCAGATCATTAAAAAAAAAGTGGTAGGAAGTTTAAAGAGTAAAAGGCAAGATATGAATCGGTGGATGGATGGGAGCAATGGTAAAAGAATATGGAGAAGTATAGTAAATGTCTTGTAGAAATTAGATTGATGTCCTTGCTTACTATTTCTCAGCTTTTTCTGTGCTTTCTTTTGCAAAATGTTACTTACCCTAAAAGGGAATAACATGATGAGTAGGGATATACTGCCCCAGCTCTGTTCAGCATAGTTTAGAGCCTCTGGTTGTAGCCATGTTTTCATGGACTGCTGTTGGTTTTCCATATTTTTCAAAGTACTTCTTTATGGGAGTGATCCTTTGCAAGGATTACTTGGTCATTGTGATTACACCAGTAATTATCCAATCAAATTTAACTATGCAGTGATGTCATTTGGAGAGAAAAAAGAGCAGGAGTGATGATTCCTATAATTGCACATACAACTGCTGTAAAGAAGATCGGAAGCCACTTTTTATGTCTTCATTCTTTTCTATTTTTCTTCTATCACTTTTTTTAGCACTTTGGTTTCCCATTTTATTTCTTCCTTTTTTGTTTTGTCCTCCTTACTCTATTATAATGTGTATGATTTTTACTCTTGTTTTTAAAGCTTTCGATAAAAGTATATGTATGTATGTCTGTGTCCATTATTCCTTTCTCATTCATTCCTAATGGGAGCCTGGGAGAATGAGGGTTCTGAGCAGGATCTTAGCTGTTCCTAGCAGTCCACTCTTCTGGAGAGAGAGCTCTGATGTTGTTCTTGGGATCTGTTGGATCTACTCTCCCAGATTAGGAGTCAGAGCCCTGAGTGCTCTTCCCACCACTGGGACCACTGTGGCTTTTACTTTCCACATCCACTATATTTCCCCCTTCAGGCCCTGGTACTTCTCAAGTTTCTCATACTTCTTCTTCTTGATGTCACTTGGCACCACTACGTCTATCACCACTGCTATCTTCAGGTTCTTGTCTTCAGCCATGCTATCTAGTTGATTGACTAGCATCTGCCTGTTTGTCTGGATATGGAGGTTCTATGGGATCTTATCCAGGGGCGGGTTGCTTGTTCTTTGTGCTACCGGTGCGCTGCGCGCGCATCACCATGCTTCGGTGCATGCGTGCTTGCTACACGCGCGTGCCCCCTCATGCAATTTTGCTTCCTGCGCATGTGCGGAAGCAAAATCTTATGAGGGGGCGCACACGCACACAATTTCGGTGCTTTTTTTGCTTCCGTGCATGCACAAAAGCAAAACATCACCAAAATCTCGCACAGACGCACGTCCCCTCACAAGATTTTGTTTCCGCTCATGCGCAGGAAGCACTATCAGCCCAAAAATCCCCCCCCAAAAAAATGGCGCTGCGCGACAGACTGGTGAAGATGGCACCAGAACTGTCACGCGCAAATAGCACCATCTGCTGGCTGCTACCGGTGCGGTAGAGTTGACCGCACCGGTAGGAACCCACCACTGATCTTATCCCTCTTATTCTCCACAACCTTCTGTGGAATCTCCCATCTGAACTTGGGAAGGTCTAGCTAGCCCATACACTGTGGAGATATTCCTGTACACAATGCCAGCTACTTGGTTATGCCATTGAATGTATGCTGTCCCTGTCTGCATCTTAAATTCTGCCACTATATATTAGACTGTCTTGAGTCTTGTCTAGCATGGTAGACCCCTGCTTCTATGGATCTGGTTCTTGGTACCTGTCCTTTTACAGCTATGTTCAGTGACTCAATGCTCTCTTTTAATTTAGTCCTTTGTAGACAGTGTAGGATTTCCCAATGTCTGCCACCCCAGCTATCTGTCGATGGTACATCCCATGACTTACCATGGCACTTCCTCTGTTTGATCTACCTCCCATGTCTGCTGCTGCCTTAGGCATTCTCCCAGCAGCTCATTTTCGGCTGCCATCTTACTGTTGTCCTCCTGGATGCTCTGGGTTTCATCCAGGACAATGGCTTTGACACTACTAGACCCTACCCACTTTCTGGCTGATGTACAGTGTCAGGATTTTGGACTTGGGATGGAGACCTCCCTACATTGTGAGGAGCTTCTGGATCTTCACATCAGCAGCTTCCATTTCCTTTCCTGCATAGCTCATTATACCAGCAAGTCATCGGATACCTGGCAGGAGCCAAGGTCTGTGGGGTTGTAGTGGGGCGGGATGGGGGGAGGCAGCAGCGGCATCTCTTCAGTTAGTTGTAAGAGCAAATCCACCCAAATTTTGTTCACGTGATTGCAGGGTTGCTGCAGCTGCTGTAATTTTGAAAACAGGTCATAAGTAGTTTTTGTGGGATCTAACGTAACTTTGAATGATCACTTGATTGGTTATAATTCAAGGACTACCCATAGCAGCAAAAGCTATTCGCATGGTAGGAATTGTAGTTGCCAAGTGCCTATACTTTATACAATGGCAGAGATCTACTACCACTAATGTCTCACATCTCTGATTGTATCATCTGTCAGAATTGTAATTGAGGAATAAAGGAAGAAGACTCACTGTTCTTTGGGGTAATTGCAGTAAGGATTAGATAAGTATGGGGACTGTCATCATTTCAAATTCCATCAATAACCAACCACAGCAGCTAATTACCTTCGAAGGAACTCATGTTTCTTATACTTCCTCTAGAAACTTTTTTTCATCTTTTCTGTGTAGTGACTGTGCTATACAGTTAATCCTCGACTTACGACCACAATTGAGCCCAACATTTCTTTTGTTAAGTGAGGCATTTGTTCAGTGAGCTTTGCCCCATTTTACGACCTTTCTTGCCACAGTTGTTAAGTGAATCAGTGCAGTTGATAAGTTAGTAACACGGCTGTTAAGTGAATCTGGCTTTCTCCCCATCTGCTTGTCCAAAGCTTGCAAAAGATGATCACATGACTTAGGGCAGGGGTCGGCAATCTTAAGCACTCAAAGAGCCACAAAGGTCCTAACTGGAAGCCCCCTGTTCAATTCTGGAGCCAACCGGAAGTCGACTTCCCCTGCCATAGAGTCTCCTCCTAGTGTGGCATCCTTTTTCCTTTGCTGACCAGAAGTCCAGTTCCCCCACCATAGAGTCACCTCCTAAAGTGGCATCCTTTTTCTTCTACCTGTCCTAACCGAAAGCCCTATCAATTGTGGAGCCGACTGGCAACAGGGAGCCGCAGCAGAGGGATGAAAGAGCCACATGCGGCTCCAGAGCCTTGGGTTGCTGACCTCTGACTTAGGGACACTGCAACTGTCATAAATATGAATCAGTTGCCAAGCATCTGAATGTTGATCACATGATCATGGGGATGACCCTAAGTCACTTTTTCAGTGCCGTTTTAATTTTGAACAGCCACCAAATGAGCTGTTGTAAATTAAGCACTACCTGTATTCTTACTTCACTTAGTACACTGAGCACATACTGTGCCAAGGAAAGAAAAGAAGGGTAGCATTGCATAAGTGGGTGAAAGTATCAATTGCACAGAATGTTCTGTAAATGTTTATCTCATTCTGCATTGCCTGCTTAGCAAAAGGGAGCGAGTTTTTAGCATGTTTTGTGTTGCTGTTTTGATTTTCCTAATTTGAAAGATTCAGGATTGTAGTCCTATGTAAACGAGAAGCAACAAAGTAGTTTTCATTGATGTGATGCTACCCATCATGAGTGAATGATGCCTTGTAGTGGAGGTTGCTCCGGGCTGGGAGCATCTATTATGGAGCCTTTGGATGAGTCTCAGTATCCCATGTATTTGAGTAGGATTTTATGGGTATATCATATTAAGTGTATGTGATGCTTCTTTATAACCCATAATTAGTTGTCTAAAATGGGCAAAGACTCACGTTTCTTTTTTGCCTGCCACCAGCATTAGAATGTCATATCTGAAAAGTTTTTTGACTGCTGTGGATACAGTTGATGGGTGTGATATGCGGTATTGGTTGTGACTAGGACACAGTTACTGAAATTGACAGAAATAAGTGTTCACCATTAATCATTAACCCTAAAACAGTCAGTCTCTCTCTCTCTCTCTCTCTCTCTCTCTCTCTCTCTCTCTCTCTCTCTCTCTCTCTCTCTCTCTCTCTCTCTCTCTCTCTCTCTCTCTCTCTCTCTCTCTCTCTCTCTCTCTCTCTCTCTCTCTCTCTCCCCCCTCTCTGTGTGTATGTGTGTGTGGTGGGGAGAGTGTGGGATAGCCAAAAGTAGTAGGCATAATCTATTGATGCACAAAATTCACCGGCAGACAAGGCAAGACCACTTTGACGGGCAAAAAAGGAATGTGAGACCATGTAAAAGTTCTGGGATGGTAATGTCTTGTTGCTGTCAAATACAGTATGCTTCCAATTACCCTCACAGATGATTTTACAATCCGTTGTTTCTTTGAAGTGCACTGAAATTACTTGAATTTATATGTCTTCATTTGCTTCTTTGCACAAAATACTTCTCTCTTGTTAATAAAGATGATAGTAATAGGACTTGTTTATGGTATTTGGATGATGAGAGTCATACTGAATAAGATAGCTTTGAGGGGGGGGGGATTACACTCAGATGCCAGGTGAACAAAAGAACAAATATGTGAATCATCCTTTTTCTCATCCCTCTCTCTCATCATTCTCTACATGGTGAGATTTAGACTCTACCTGGTGGCTTCCAGGTAAACATTAACTTGAAATTACATATTCACCGGCACTAGCTAATTCTCATGTGACATCTGTCTTCTGGACAGTACAAACCCAATATGGACAACTCATTACTTAATAGAAAACTGTGGACAATATCTGAAATTTGTCCTGAATTCTTCTGTGGCTTTGCATTGTGGCAGATTGGCATGATCTGGTAAAATGAAATAAACTTTCCAAAGAACGATAAGTTTATTATTATTTATTTATTTTGGTTTTCTTATATGCCGCCCAACTCCCGAAGGACTCAGGGCAGCGTACAACAGAGAAAATACAAGAATAACCAATTTATAAATATACTTAAAAACAAATATAAAAATTAAAAACACAGTATTAAAATCATCCAACAACTGTTCAGCAAGCATACATACTTGGGGGTGAGCTCGAGTGGATTAAGCTCTGCCCACAGCCTGCAGGAAAAGCCATGTCTTAACGGCTTTTCGGAAGGCCAGCAGGGTGGGGATAGTTCGGGTCTCTGGGGGAAGTTGGTTCCAGAGCGCGGGGCCGGCCACAGAGAAGGCTCTCCCCCTAGGGCCCGCCAGCCGGCATTACTTGGCCGACGGGACCTGGAGGAGGCCAACTCTGTGGGCCCTAACCGGTCGAAGGGAAGTGTGAGGCAGAATGCGGTCCCGGAGATAGCCTGGTCCTAAGCCATGAAGGGCTTTAAAGATGGTGATCAACACCTTGAATTGGACCCGGAGACCGATGGGCAACCAGTGCAGCTGGCGGAGTATAGGTGTCACATGGGTGTACCTTGGCACACCCACCACAGCACGCGCAGCCGCATTTTGCACCAACTGAAGTCTCCGGATACTCTTCAAGGGTAGCCCCATGTAGAGCACGTTGCAGTAGTCCAAGCGGGAGGTGACAAGGGCATGAGTGACCGTGAGTAGAGCCTCCTTCTCCAAGTATGGCCGCAACTGGTGCACCAGGCGAACCTGTGCGAAGGCCCCCCTAGCCACAGCAGAAAGATGATGATCCAATTTTAGCTGTGGATCTAGGAGGACCCCCAAGTTGCGGACCTGATCCGAGGGGGTCAGTTTCGCTCCCTCGAAAGCCAAGGAGGGACAGTTGTCATAGTCCTTAGGAGGCAGTATCCAAAGCCACTCAGTCTTGTCGGGATTAAGTCTGAGTCTGTTCCTCCCCATCCAGATCTTAATGTCGTCCAGGCACCGGCACATTACATCAACTGCTTCACTGAAGTCAGACGGGGTGGTGATGTACAGCTGGGTGTCATCAGCGTACTGGTGAAAACACACCCCATGTCTGCGGATGATCTCCCCCAGCGGTTTCATGTAAATGTTAAACAGGATGGGCGAGAGGCACCCCACATGATAGGGGCCTAGGGGATGATCTCTGCCCTCCTGCTAACTCCGACTGCATCCTATTGGCGAGATAAGAGGAGAACCACCGCAAGATGGTGCCTCCCACTCCCAACTCGCCGAGACGATGCAGAAGGATACCATGGTCGATGGTATCGAAAGCCGCTGAGAGGTCAAGTAGCACCAGGATGGAGGAATTCCCCCCATCCCGAGCCCGCCAGAGATCATCCATCAGAGCGACCAAGGCAGTTTCTGTACTGTAGCCGCGCCTGAAACCCGACTGATAAGGATCTAGATGATCTGTTTCATCCAGAAGTTGCAGAAGCTGAGTAACCACCACCTTCTCCACAACTTTCCCTAAAAAAGGTAAGTTGGAGACCGGACGATAGTTCTTCAAATCAGCTGGATCCAGGGAAGGCTTCTTCAGGAGGGGTCTCACCACCGCAGCTTTTAATGACTGCGGTACGGATCCCTCTCTCAAAGAAGTGATGACCACCGCCTGGATCCACCCGCGTGCCATCTCTCTGCTGGCCGAGACCAACCAGGAGGGGCACGGGTCCAATAGGTACCCATCGCCCCCACAGCTCTGTTCACATCCTCGGGAGAAACAGGCCCAAACTCTTCCCATAACGGTGGACTAAGACTTGCCCCTGTCAACTCTATGGACTCTGCCCAGCCAGAGTCCAGGTTCGACCGAATCTGAGCGACTTTATCTGACAGAAACTCTGCGAATTCCTCAGCTCTGCCTTGTAAGTGTTCCTCGCTCCCCCCTTTAGCAAGGAGGGAGCGAGTCACCCTAAACAAGGCGGCTGGGCGAGAATCTGTGGACGCAATAAGAGCGGAAAAATAGGATCGTTTTGCTGCCCTTATAGCCACTAAATAAGATCTGATGTAAATTCTTAATAGTGTTCGGTCAGATTCGGTTTTGCTGGCCCTCCAGCGGCGCTCCAGACGTCTCTTCTGGCGTTTCATTCCCCGGAGCTCCTCGGTAAACCAGGGAGCTTTCCGGGATCCACTGCCACGGAGAGGTAGTTTCACAAAAAAGCAAAAGTTTGAAAGATATTAATTTCTGTGCTTTGGAGAGATACTCTGGATTAAAAGGGATACCAAAATAATATAAAAGTCATTTTAACATTGAAATCACACAGTCATTTAAGTGACATGCTTTCTCTAGAGAATTATGTGATTTAAAATTTGACTAGTGCAGAGAATTGTATGTTTAAGACCACTTGTTATTACCTAGACCTAAATTTTCCAGAGTTCCATGACTATTAAGATAAAGCTGTTTTTGAGTCAAGCTCAGTGTTATTATCCTGGCAATAATATAAGTAATTTGCCACTGCCTTTGTGTATATGTTTGTGTATGTGTCTGTGTGTTTATTTTCCCAAACTACAGTTTATATACCTGGTATTTCCTAGTGATTTCCCAGCCAATTGCTATGAACCTTTGATACAGACATGCTTTAGATTAAAATAGTTTTACAATTCATCGTTTCTTTAAATATTCTGAAATTACTGGATTTCTATGCTTTAATTAGCTTCTTGCACAAATATTTCTCTCATGCTTACAAAGATGAATGCAGTAATCAGGAGTTATTGTTGTGGTATTTGCGTGATGAGAGTCATATTGAACAGAAAGCTTGAAGGGAGGTAAGTGAGTGGGAAAAATTAAAATGGCCAGGGAGCTGAATGCCAGATGAGCAAGAGAAAAAATATATGAATATTGGAAATATGAAAAACATAATCATTGGACATAATGAACACAATTATTCTTTCAATTGTGATCTTGAAATCACTGAGGCATGATCAGTTGACCACTAAATCTAAAAGGCTTAAAAAACTAAACATGCAAAGTACATTGTGTTTCGTACATGTAGATCTATTTCTTGGGAGTAAGAGCAGAAGAGGGTCATGGCAGGTGGCTGTACCCTAGCTGATCAAGGCTGATCTTGAAAAAATCTAAACAGGATTTGGCCTGCTAAATACCTGAACACATGGACTATCAGGTAGTCCCAAGCAGTAGGCTAAATTGAGAAGTTGAGGCAATTTCAAACTCTTTAAATGTTATTGCCAAAAAAAATAATTGTTGCATTGATACATTCATCATGCTCAACGCAGGAGTTACATTAACTTTTATGGGCTTCTGGAAAGCATCTGGTTAATCAAAGTGCAGCCATTGACTGGACTTGGTCTAGAGCATAAGATTCCAGTTGGGTCTGGACCACAATTCCTACAATGTGCAACTCCTATCCTTCAGGATAAATAGATTAGCTATTGTTGTGGGCTCCAAGAATCTTTCATTATTTCAACTTCCATGGTGAAATAATTCTACCCACTGTCCCATCAGAACAGTGGTGGCGTACTACTTAGAATGCAGTATTGCAAGGCTGATTCTGTCCACTGCCAGGAGTTCGATCCTGACTGGCTCAAGGTTGACTCAGCCTTCCATCCTTCCGAGGTTGGTGAAATGAGGACTCAGATTGTTGGGGCAATATGTTGACTCTGTAAACCCCTTAGAGAGTGCTGTAAAGTACTACGAAGCTGTATATAAGTCTAAGTGCTATTGCTACTGCTATATAATCTAGTGAGATTTTTTGACTAAAACAGTTTTTCACATACAGGTGCACTGTGACTGGTCCACGTTCTGGTTTTCTTCACTGCTGGTTCGCTCAGTGACGCGCCGCATGGGTGTGCGCTTCGCACATGTGCAGTTCTAAAACAAAGCTTCTGCGCATGCGCATAAGCAAAACACAAAATGGTGGCACCTATGGCGCCGCCGAAACCGGTTCGGGGGCATGGCAGGCCTGGGTCGCTGCCGGTTCTAGCAACCAAGGCTGCCAAGTTACTACCGGTTGTATAGAACCGGTCTGAACCGGGAGGAACTCACCTCTGAACTGGTCGGATCAACTCACCAAATTACCAATCAGCAGGCTGGCTGAGAATTCTGAGAATTGCAATCCTAACATATCTGGATTGCAGTCAGTTTCCAGAAGGCGGCCCAAGACCTTTACTCTTTTTCTTTAGCAACTACTGGAGAAATGAGAACTCTCTTGGAATCATATCACATTTAAAGGTGGTCTTTAAAAATGACTGTCACTTTTTTAAATGGCTCCTCCAAATACTGACAGTACCTCCTCTGCAATTTTCTCTGCTCCTTTTGACTTTAGTTTCATTCTTCCTTCGACTTGTATTTCTGAAGCTATTTTTGTTTTGTGCAAAAATACAAAACAAAGCTAAATAGAAGGTTAAAAGGCATGTTTATTCTATTCTTGTCTTAGTCTTCTGGGGTCCCCATAGGAATAAAAAAAGAAGAAAGTGTAGTATTTTGCCCTCCTAAATTAAACTGCATTTGGAATTGGAATTACTCTGCATTTGACAAAATAGCCACTTCTGTTATAAGTAGAGCCGTGATAAATTGTAAACATTAAAACGGTATTCTGGCCCTAAAATAGTCTTTCAGCTCTCTCTGGCAGATGCTAATTGCCATGATTGTCTGCTAAAATATTTTGTTTCACAAAGATGGCTTAGCAATTCCTGCCTAGAATTGTGCAATCTGACTCAAATGGGAAATGGCTTGCTGAGACTAATAAGCACTTAGGTGTAGGGTGCTGTCATGGCAACCCTTCATATAATACAGAAGAAGGTAAGCCTGTTAAGTCACTCTGTTTGCCTTCCTTTTATCACTGTGAACAGCCCTGGCTTAATTACCATTCCTGGAAATGATCAGACTACCTGTTTAGATGAATATCCAAAGAGATTAATTTGGAACTGGCCATGTTTCAGGTCCAGTCATTTTTATAAATGTTCCATGGTTTTGCTGGCTCAAAATATGCCCAATGTATGTCCATTTCACAGGAAGATGTAAATATTTATGCTAAAAATACTTAAATGTATTTCTTTTAGCACACCTTCTCTTCTTCTTCTTCTTCTTCTTCTTCTTCTTCTTCTTCTTCTTCTTCTTCTTCTTCTTCTTCTTCTTCTTCTTCTTCTTCTTCTCCTTCTCCTTCTCCTTCTCCTTCTCCTTCTCCTTCTCCTCCTCCTCCTCCTCCTCCTCCTCCTCCTCCTCCTCCTCCTCCTCCTCCTCCTCCTCCTCAAGAGTGGCATGATATGCTGTCTTTTCCCATAATGGAACCACAGTTGCCTCAGGTATACAGATACTGGGGAGATGCAAAAACTCTGGAAGAGAATGGCATGAAGATCTTATCCAATCACAAGTGACGAAATAGCATTCAGCATTGATCTAGGCCTTCGTAATTGAAAGACGGAAGGCAACATCTCAATTTCTAAATGTAACAAAATGTCTTGGGCTGATCTTGTTGGTCATGTATTCCTCTTGATTCTTGCTATAGATACTTCTTTGGAGACAATTACTTGTGAAGATATGGGTATTATTGAGCCTTTGACAAAACTCTTTCTTCCTGTTGCTATCCTATAGTACAGTGATGGCAAACCTTTTTTGGCTTGAGTGCCAAAAGGGTGCGCGCATGCGCTACTGTGCGCGTGCCCACACCCATAATGCAATACCCTCCCCCTGCGCATGCACACAATCCCCCGCGCTGCCCCCCCGCACATGCGCACAGGCCTCACTGAAGCCTCCAGACTTCCTGTAGGCCCGTTGGGCTGTTTTTCGCTTTTCCCAGGGTTCAGGAAAGCCTCCTGAAGCCTGGGGACGGTGAAATGAACTTCCGGTTGGGCCGATGGGCTGTTTTTCTCCTTTCCCAGGGTTCAGGAAAGCCTTCTGAAGCCTGGGGAGAGTGAAAAACGGCCAAATGGGCCAACTGGAAGTTCAGAAATGAACTTCCGGTTGGCCTGTTGGGCTGTTTTTAGCCGTCCCCAGGGTTTAGGAGGCTTTCTTGAACCCTGGGGAGAGCGAAAATGGCTAAAAAGAAGGCCGAAAATTTGCCGGCCGGCGCGCACATGCGCACTGGAGGCTGGAGCTGACATAGGGCAACGCCTCGCGTGCCCTCAGATATGGCTCCGTGTGCCACCTGTGGCACGCGTGCCATAGGTTCGCCATCACTGCTATAGTACATATCTGGGCATTTTATGAACCACGGGCCACATCTGGCCTTTCAGCTGTCCCTGTCTGGTCCACAGAATTGGCCGCATCGGCAGCAGGGGGAGGAGCATTGGTGGGTGGTGGGTGGCAAGGTTGTAGTGGAGGGGCAGGGTGGCAGTGACAGGGATAGGGTGGCAGCAGGGGGAGCAGGGTGGTGGCAGCTGACGACTGGGATGGCAGCAAAGTGGTGGTGGGGAGTGAGAGTTGAGATGTGGCGACCCTCCACAACACTCCCAGTTTTTCGTGTGGCCTCTTAGGAAACTTAATTGCCCACCCCTGCCACAGTAAATAAGAAGATAGGAGACAATGTGGTCTAGAAAAGACATCCTAGTTTGACCAAACCTAATCAGTTAAAATCAAACTGCCTAATGTTGTTAAGCTGTTTATTTTCATTCAGTTCTGGTTTCATGCAGCAGTGTTTAGAGTTATAGAATTCTGAGGGATAAGAAAAACTGGGTGTCTCTATTACATCATGCATTTTTCATTTCTACAGAAAACTTTTTTTAAAAAAGAAACTTAGCCCTGGGTTTATTTTTATGTTTTTGTTTCTTTCATATTTGACTAGCTTAAAGCACAGAAGGTAATTTGTTTTGGCAACAGTGAGAAGTTTATTGTGACCCATATAAAAGCATTCACTCCATGTGGGAGATTTTGCAGTGGAAAAAAAAAAGGAAAAAAAATGTATCACCATCCTTAAATGCTTTACAAGTCTGTTTTTCTAGAATGGCAGCAGCAAAGAGTCTTTTCAGTATGGCTCTTTCCTGTTCAACCCTGACAAAATGATATGGAAAAGCCAGCTTATACCTACACCATTGTTAAACAAGGACAGTGTGGGTTGTTAAGAAAGGAGATCACACGACTTTCTGTGACTTTCAATTTCCCTCCAGCTTCTCCACTGAATTTTCTTGTTAAATTGCATCATAGTGATTATGAAATGCCAGACAGTCGGAAATCTGGGCCAGTTGCCAAGCACCTCGATTGTGATCATGTGACCCCGAGGGCACTGCAACAGCTGGAACTTCAAGGACCAATCAGAAGAACCGCTTGTTCAGTGCTGTTGTAAATTCGAGCAAGTTTTGAATGAGTGGTCATTAAGCGAGGACTTCCTGTAATGGTTTAACTGGGTACTTTTCTAAGTGGAAACGTGTTTTTTAAAACAAGCTTAAATTCAAAACCCTTGAATTAACTGTGTGTGATATATTGTCTTGGGTCTTTTATTTTACATAATTAGAATGTTAAACAGATGGTAAGTTCATAATGAAAGTCATAGAATTAAAACCAATCACGTGGTCTGATTTTTATCGTTTAACAGGATGTATAGAAGATTACTATTGGTTGAGCTGCTAGTTAACCATTGTATTCTTTTATATATATTTGCTACTACACCCTTTTGAAGGGTCACGTGTAATGCTTTCTCATGTGCAATTGTCAGTCTTATTAATGCATTATTGTAAATGGCACAATCCTCAAACTGTTAATCAGTTTGTTAATCATTAATCAAAAACTTTTGAAGTAAGTCCTCTGATGAAATCCTCAATAATTTTTTTAAAATGTCCAACACCTATAATTAGTGACACCAGGTATTAAATTGAACTAGGGCATGTGACTTTAAAACAGGATGTGGTATTATGAAGACTTAGTGTTCTCTCCCTAACCAAGAAGTTATATGGAAGTTAGAAAAATTGTTGCACATTTGTATATAAAAGGACATACATATTTCAAGATCTCCATTACAATTTTAGGCAAAAAGAACCAATAAGACTGCATGAAACAACTCCTGTTGCTTCTTTTTTTATTTTTAGCAAAGAAAATAAAATCACACATTAACTTAGAATTATGAATATCGAGGAGTGTCAGCTTGGCACAGTGCTTAAGGTACTAAGGAAGAAACTGGAAAAACATGAGTTCTAGTCCTTTCATAGGCATAATGCCAGCTGGGTGACTTTGGGCCAGTCACTTTCTCTCAGCCCTAAGAAGCAGGTAATGGCAGACTACGCCTGAAATCTTGCCAAGAAAATTTTAGGGTGTTGTTCAGACATGTACATTACAGATTGTAAATAAAATAGGCAACTTTAAAAGAATGGGAGAAGTGTATTGCCAGTATTCCCTACGGCCTTATTTGTCTAGTTACTGTTCAGATTGTGCAATCCTGAGAATGTAAATTGCTTGAAGATTGAGGCACTACCCTGTTCTCTTGCTTCTTCTGATAGTGAAATCTACCACACGGTTCTCAAATGATGCATTCTTCTTGATGGGAGATAGTGTTCCTGCTGCCCTAAAAAAGCTAGCAATGAAATTTTCATTGGGGGGGGGATACAAACTTTTGGATCTTGACAATTACTCCCTAGTATCCAATGTCCCATTCCCATAATTCTGGAGCCAATGCATTATCTAGATCAGTGTTTCCCAACCTTGGCAACTTGAAGATATCTGGACTTCAACTCCCAGAATTCCCCAGCCAGCGAATGCATTCGCTGGCTGGGGAATTCTGGGAGTTGAAGTCCAGATATCTTCAAGTTGCCAAGGTTGGGAAACACTGATCTAGATTGACTTCAGTCTGACTTTTGGTCCCCTGCTTAATTTTGGAAATGAATGGTGGGGTGGGGGGGGAGAAATAGAATCCCATTGATTTTTTTGAGCATAGCGTCGATCTGAAGCATCTTGGGTTAATGGATGCCACTAGAATTCATTTTATAACTTCTGTTTGCATGAAATCTTTGCAGTTTCCCAGATTTAATCGGGATGATTTTATTATACAATTAGACAGCCACAATTGGTTATAATGAGAACCTTTTGTCAGCACAGAATGATTCATTAACTGACTCCCATCCGGATGCGGTAGAACTTGCTATAGTAACTCATCTCCACTTAACCCATGTCCAGACTAGACTTCCGTGACATGTTCCACATGAGGTGGCTTTTGAGGAGACTAGTGCACAAATAATGCAGCAGATCAGCTGATTTTATTAAACCAATTTCTCCCATCAGCTCTGGTGGCTGCCGTTTGCTTCTAAGTCCTATTCAAAACATTGATACTGATCTTTAAGCTGTTTGAGAATAACTCCGTGAAAAAGCACAAACGGCAGAAACCGTCTTTATGCTCCAGAAACTAAGCTGATACTTGAATGCACAAAAAGCAGCAGTAACAACACAGTCCTTTCATTGGGGTTCCACATTCAGTACCCCTGTCCTTGGAAGAGTCATCCAGAAGTTAATCCTTCTGCTTTGTTTTGTTTAAATTAAGACATTAAAAAGATTTTTCTTTCAGACTACATTCACTGAAAGAATTTGTATTTCTTTTTAGCTGTCTTCTGTTTAGATTGAATATGGTGGTAGACATAATACGATTGGTTTTATGATTTCTCCACTCATTTTTGCATCGTTAATTTTTAATACTCTTGTGTTAATTGGGAAAGATGCTGGGTTACCTTCAGAAATTTAAGCACTTTGAAATGTAGCGAATAAGCACCGATAGTCCTCGACTTATAACCTTAATTGAGCCCAAATATTTTGTTGCTAACCAAGACAGTTGTCAAGTGAGTTTTTGCCCCATTTTACAACTTTTTTTTGCCACAGTTGTTAAGTGAATCAATGCAGTTGTTAAATTAGTAACACGGTGAGTGAATCTGGCTTCCTTATTGACTTTGCTTGTCAGAAGTTCGCAAAAGGGGATCACAAGACCCTGAGTGTCACGGTGTGAATATTGTCAGTTGTATGTCTATGTAAGGTGATGCACCCCTATTCTAATATTATGGTATATTCCAATACAAGCAGAACACGTGATATGATCTTGTACGCATGTCCACATTCCTGATCCACCATTAATCACTTTTGACTTAGCTCTTGACCGGAACGGTGGCATTTTCTTAGCAAAGATGTAATTATTCAGGATTTATTGTTTTTTGTACCAAAATAAATATTTATATTAGACTTTTAATCTCGGCTCTATTTCTAATTGTCTGAATTCCAAGTAAAGATCCAAATCGCCTCTATGAGATTTATTCTCATCTCTCAACACTGAGACCCTGCAACCATCACCAAGGTCAGTTGCCAAGCATCCAAATTGTGATTGTGTGACCATAAGGATGCTGCAACAGCAGTAAGTGTGAAAAATGGTCATAAGTCCCTTTTTCAGCGCCATTGTAACTTCGAACAGTCACTAAATGAATGGTTGTAAGTCTAAGTCTATCTGTATCTTAAATAAATGAAATGTGAGGTTGGGAAGTCAGATCTCTTTGGCTTGTTATGGAGAATTTTTGGAAATCTCTTAATATCAGCTGCATTCTTCTGTACAGCATATAAAATGGAAGTCTTGATAGTAAAACTGACCTCTGGCATTTTCTGTTTAGCCTTCATTTCATATTTTTAATGCTGAGAAGAAAGAAGAATGATATAACACAGTTCTTTTTGCTTTTTAAGCAACATATAATGCACAAGTAATATGTTAAATAAATATGTTTGATTTTAGAACGCTTGGTTCCATAAACTTTAATGTCATGTAAAGAGTTTGATTTTAATCCAATGTTATATTTGTGGGACAATCAGATCAGAGCAGGGGTGAGTTCTAACTTACCTCACCACCGGTCCGATTCTTCCTGCGCCACGTGGCCGTGCCTTGTGGCCACATGCGCGCTTTGAGCGTGCGCGCATTGCCAAAAATTCCAAAAATATTACAAAAAAAGCCAAAAACAAGATGACTGCACATGCACAGTGCCGAAAACTCAGCTTCTGCGCATGCGCAGAAGAAAAAAAATCAGCAAAAAAATTCCAATAATAATAATAAAAAAAAGATGGTGGTGTCCACGGACCGGCACCGACAGAACTGGCTCCGTTACATCACCAGCGGTTTACTACTGATTCTATAGAACTGGTGCAAACCGGGAGGAACCCACCTCTGGACCAGAGGTTTGTAAACATTCTGATTCCATAGGGGAAAAATCTGGTAATGGAAGTACACTAAATTGCTGCCTAGGAACACAAATCAGAAAATCAGAGATAATGTGCAACTCTAAATTTGTTTAGTTTTACTCTGTAAATTGAAGAGTTGGAGTCTTCAAATAATTTTGCTGTTATATCTGATCATTCCCCAATTACACTGATTACAATTTTAAAATATTAAGCTACCCTATGTTGAGAGTGTCATTTTGACACTTTTTTGTTAGTTTTACTGTCTGGCATCCCACATAATCCAAGGTAGAAAATCATAATTCTGTGAAATATTTGGGGTATGTATGGCAGTGGTGGGTTTCAATTTTTTTTACTATCGGTTCTGTGGGCGTGGTTTGGTGGGTGTGGTGTGGCTTGGTGGGCGTGGCAGGGGAAGGATACTGTAAAATCTCCATTCCCTCCCCACTCCAGGGGAAGGTTACTGCAAAATCCCCATTTCCTCCCGATCAGCTGGGACTCGGGAGGTAGAGAATAGATGGGGGCGGGGCCAGTCGTCAGAGTTGGTATTTATCAGTTCTCTGAACTACTCAAAATTTCCGCTACCGGTTTTCCAGAACTGGTCAGAACCTGCTGAAACCCACCTCTGATGTGTGGGTAGAATAATTTGTCTGGAATAATTTTCCTTTTTACCCCACAAAACACATCCCCGAAATTTGAATTAGGCATAGGAAACATGCTTTCCATTTCAGAAACAACGAGAGAAATACAGACAAATACAGAATGAGAGCTAATGTATAAAAGAGAGTTTAAAAGATCTCACCGCATCCAGTCAGGAATACATTAGTTAGGAAGTAAGTCCCTTTAATTTCAGAGGAACTTATATTTGAATTGGTTTTTCCCCCCTCTAAAGCAATTTTCCCTCTTACTTCCCCTAGTCAATATCCCAGAAATCTTTTTCCACAGTGACGTAGTTCCATTTTTTTTCTCCCCATGTTCTTGAAACAGTTGCCTGCAGTAGATAAAACTGGCTGCATCACACAATTGGCAAGGTAGGGAAGGGCACTCAATTTAAGCTTCCCCTTTCAGCCAGTTGTTCTTGGATACGAGTCCCACACCGGGTCGGGATTCCGGATTGAACTGGAGCAGCTGCCTAATGAGAGCTTTGCAGGGCTCAGAGAGACAAAGCAGATCTTCAGGGAACATGACTCCTTTCTTCTGGCGGCAGGGCATGCTATGAATGTGAGTGTCATCGAAGGGCATGCAGCCAGTAATCATCACATAGAGCATCACACCCAAGCTCCATATATCGTACTTTTTTGGATCATAGGGGATACCCATCAGCACTTCTGGGGACGCGTACGCAGCTGATCCACAGTAGGTAGTACTCAGTTCAGGGTATCCACGCGACTCCTTGCCAAAACCAAAGTCAGTCAATTTTGCTCGACGGCCGTCTGAAGTAAGCAACACATTCTCACATTTCAGATCCCGGTGCACCAAATGCCTGTCATGGAGGTAGCGCACAGCACCCACAACTTGGGCAAAGATGTCTCGCGCTTCAGGAGCACAGGGTAATTTCCCTGCTTGTTGTACCATTTGTAGCAAGTCTGTGGATGCAGCTTCCATCACGATGTAGAGAGTCCCGTTGCAAACTTCAATGAATTCATACACTCTTACAATGTGTGGGTGCCGGATCCCTCGCAAAATGGAGAGTTCCCGCGGTAGAAACTTTTCCACAAAATCCCGGGGTGCTCGACGTCGGTCCACCATTTTGATTGCTAGTGGCCCTTTGTATTTGGCTGAGGTGGCCACTCTTACCTTGGAATAGCTTCCTTCTCCCAAGGTTTGGCCCAGCTTGTAACCCAGGTCACTCAAAAGTTTGTCCCCTTTGGAAGCTCTTGACATGATGACCTGGCTAGGCTGAAAGTCTTTAGTTTTCTTTCTGGGACTCAGTGCTTTAACCCATTGTGATTGGTATCTCTAGACTTTTACTCCCCATATGCCCTTTGAGGCTTGGGCTTCGAAGTCATCACTACTCAAAACATGTATTATGAAGTGCAAGGGGTGTCATGGGTTATGTCTGCAAAGCATAATCAGAAGTGTCAGGTGGTCCCTTTAGGTCCAGAGAAGTTCATTTTAGATATACTCAGGAAATCCCAGAAGAGGATTTGGTTCTTATTATCACACTAGTTCTTTTCTATAATGTATTTGTTTTCTATGTGGAGAAATCATGTCTATGTTTTTAAGAATAGCACTTTCTCTACTAAAATGTTACAGCCCACACAGTTTGATTATCCTGTGCTGGATTTTTGTAATCTTTGAAGTTTTGTCACTCTCTCTTCTCATCTCTCAGGAATTTAACACTTTTTAAAGAAATTAATTCTACAGTAAGCTTTTTTAAAAAATCCCCAATGATTTAAAAGATCAAATTGTGCCAAGTAATCAAGATCAGAATTTGAAACTTGATGATGTGGAACCCAATCGTTCTGTTCTATTAAAAAATGTCCCAGAACCCCTGATCAAGAGGCAAAGCTTTAGTGATAGAAGATTGGTGAGGTCTGGGTGGGGAAAAACATCCTTTATTATGGAATCCCATCAAATCCTTGCAGATCACTGTGGAATACAGTTTGACAAAGTTGACCTAAAGAGTGTTAAATGTCTCGGTTATATAAATGGATCAACTTGAAAGAAAGAAAAATGACCTGAAATCCTTCATGCTAATATATATTAGCACCAGTATTCTAATATATATATATGATAAAAAACAGGTCAGTTAAAAAATGTCAGTTAAAATAATAGTCTTGATTAAGAAAGCTTAGAATAGCTCTTCAAGGAGTTTCAAGGTCAAACTAGTTAGACAAAGTAAAGTCATCAGCTCATTCGGGTAGAATAGAATAGAAACTTTATTCAGTCTTTTGACCATATCAAAATATAAAACTAATACAAATATACAAGTGGATACAAAGAAAACAATGGGGCATGTTCATTGTAAGTCGTCATCCCTACTTTACATCCAATCTGACCCTGACCCATAACGGTTTCAATTTCTGTCACTTATAGAAAAATATACAGCTAAAGAGAGCCAACTATTTACAACTTTTATAGACTTCAGTGTAGCATTTGATTCAATAAACAGGGAATTTATTTGGAAGAAACTTACAGACCTGATCACCGATCCCGTACTCCTCTCTTCAATCAAGGCAATACTGTATACTCAGAACTCATGCCTAAAGGTACACAGTTAGAAATGTCATATAAATGGAAAAGTGCCAGTCCAGGTGCAGCTGTTGCACATACCTGGGGAAGAAGCAACCTAGAACTGAGGATAAATTTCCTGACAGAACAATTAATCAGTAGCACAGCTTCCCTCCAGAAGTTGGAGGTTTTAAAGAAGAGATTGGATAATCATTTGTCTGAAATGCTTTAGGGGCGGGGTGTCAAACTCACGTCGTCACAGCGGCATCATGTGACGTATCAGGACTTTCCCTTCACTAAACCAGGCGGGGGCGGGGCCAGCACGTGACGCATTTGGCCACGGGCCGCGAGTTTCACCCCCCCAGTTTAGGGTCTCTTGCTTAACCAGGGGTTGGACTAGATGACCTCCAACTCTGTTATTCTGTTAGTAAATGGAAGATTCTTTTAATTAAATGCTTCAATTAGTTCTTTAGTGTGGAACAAGGATATGGCCACATAACCCTGCCTCAAAATACAAATCAATTGGAAATCAAATAAATAAATAATCAAAGTATTAACCACATTACAGCTGACATTTGCTTCACATAAAATTATGAATGTGCATAATTAAAATGGATAGAAGAATCTTGTTTTACCAAGAAGAAAATGTTCCTCTAAACAATGGCTTTTTCTAAGAACATTCCTATAAATATTATGAGTTGAAGTTTGGCTGCATTCATACACAATATCCCATCGTTAATTTATATGATTTTAGCCTAGCATGTTGAGCAAACCTCTTAAGGTGTGGTTTACTCATCAAAACAAGATTAAACAAACCAAGATCTGGAATTATATATGAAGATTTTTAAAAAATGAGAACATGTGTATTCAGACATCACTTAATTAGTGAATCAGACCCATGTAATTAAGATAAAATAGGACTGTCACTTTTATCCTCACTCATAAATTGAAAAGATGTCAAAAGGGAAAACTTTCATTCAATCATTCATTTCTATACAGGCCCAATCTCATAACTCAAGATATAGCAATAGCAATAGCACTTATATACCGCTTCATAGTGCTTTACAGCCCTCTTTAAGTGGTTTATAGAGTTCAGCATATTGCCCCCAACAATCTGGGTCCTCATTTTATCGACCTCAGAAGGATGGAAGGCTGAGTCAACCTTGAGCTGGTGAGATTTGAACAGCTGAATTAGCAATCAGCTGAAGTAGCCTGCAGTGCTGCACTTTAACCACTGCGCCACCTCTGCTCATATATATATATATATATATATATATATATATATATATATATATATATATATATATATATATATATATATATATATATATATATATATATATATATATATATATAATAAATATTAGTTTTTCAAGACTTCCCCCTGCCCTAAAAAAAAGATTCAGGAAAGAATTAATACCCTGTCTAGCTTGCTTTAAAGCATTTATTTTCTTAGCAAACCAGACAACTGCCAATTTATTTGGAATATGGACAAAAATTCTTCTTTTGGGATATGGATAAAATTCTACTTTTACTAAAGGGCACTTATTCTTTCCCCTGCCTCTTTAATCCTTCTTAATTCCAAAAACTATAAATCTTTAATTCGTGTCTTCTTTCAACAAAGGTCATATAAAGCTTCAAGTCTTTTAAAAGTGTCTTAATAGTTTATTTCCCCAATCAGAATTCTTGTAACCTCTATCCATTCATTTTAATAAAGTGTGCTAATGTTTAGTCATGCCTGGAAAAGAATTTCTTCCTAGTGACCAAAGAGCCTCATAGCTAGCATTTAGAGATTCCTTCTTCCTCTAGGTTAAGTTTATAAGAGGCAAGTAAGGACATTCCTGAATAAGAACAACTTCCTCCACTTGATGTTAAATAGTAAGGGAAGAGTTTGCCGGAAACTTTTGTTTAATTCAGTTTATTTAGTGGTTAAAAACCCCAGGAAAAACCCATAAAATTCCCTATGCCCCTTTCCCTTGTCAAAAACAAGATATGGAAAGAAATATAACCTCAGATTTTTAGGTACAGTGGATAACTAGATAAGAGTGGAATTAAGATTGGTTTCAGTTTCTTTTAAAGAAGGAAGAAGCTACTTGGATAAGCAGCAAAACCTTTCAATCAAAAAAAGAAAAAAAATCCAGTTGCCATGACTCAACTTTCAGACAATGCTACCTGGAGGAGAACCTTCATGCACAAATTTCTTTTAAAGCTAATTTTTCTTCGAAGCCTAATCACCATGTAAGGTGAACCAACTGTTGTTCCTTTGTTCTCACTTTTTTTTTTGAAGCCGATGCCTTTGTCTAATACCCATCTGTCTGTTCCTTGTTGTGTTCCCTTATTAGACTCCACTCTTTTAAAAATTGATGCCAATTTGTATCATGTGGCATTGTACAGGTAGTCCTTGACTTACAACAGTTCATTTAGTCACCGTTCAAAGTTACAATGGCACTGAAGAAAGTGACTTACGACCAGGGGTGAAATGCTCCCGGTTCGGGCGGGCCAGTTGGTCCTCGCAGAGCTGAAGGAGCCGGTGGCGGCACAGGGCTTCCCCCGCCCGCCTGGACGCCATTTCAGTTCTTTTGCCCGCATGCGCAGAGGGCAAAAGAACTCAAATGGCGGCGTCCAGGCGGGCGGGGGAAGCCCTGTGCCGCGACCGCCACCAGCTCTGCGACGACCAACTGGCCCGCCAGAACCGGGAGCATTTCACCCCTGCTTACGACCATTTTTCACACTTACAACTGTTGCAGCATCCCCACGATCATATGATCAAAATTCAGATCCTTGGCAACTGACTCCTATTTATAATGGTTGCAGTGTCCTGGGATCATGTGATAATTTTATGCGACCTTCTGACAAGCAAAGTCAATGGGGAAGCCAGATTCACTTAACAACTGGGTTACTAACTTACCGTATATTCTGGCGTATAAGACGACTTTTTACCCCTTGAAAATCTTCTCAAAAGTCGGGGGTCGTCTTATACGCCGGGTACGAAGGCGCAGCATGTGCAAAGTCTCCCCGGTCACTATGGCTGCACCGGGGAGCCCGCGTCCTTGTCAACAATGGAGATGCTGCGCGCGCAGGAGGGGCCGCGGAGCAGAGGCGCCTGGCGAGCAAGGTGAGTGGCAGCATCGGCGGCAGGCTCCTGCCCGTGTCTCCCGCCCGCCCACCTCTCATTCTTTTAAATGCTAAGGCAAGAGGCGGGCGGGCGGGCGGGAGACACGGGCAGGAACCTGCCGCCGATGCCGCCACTCGTCTCGCTCGCCAGGCGCCTCTGCTCTGTGGTACCTCCCGCGCGCGCAGCGTCTCCATCATTGACAAGGACGCGGGCTCCCCGGTGCAGCCACAGCGACCGGGGAGCTTTGCACATGCTGCGCCTTGCGCGAAGGACACGCTGGAGCAGCAATAGCGGCGGTGGCAGTGCGCGCTCTCCTTCCCTCCCATGCGCGTTAACCCTGGCGGCGGCGCGGTCAAGGACTCAGCCGGGTGGCTGGAGCCCCACGGGAGACGGCAACAGAGGCTCCTTCTTCCTCCTGCAGGAAGAAAGAAAGAAAGAAAGAAAGAAAGAAAGAAAGAAAGAAAGGAAGGAAGGAAGGAAGGAAGGAAGGAAGGAAGGAAGGAAGGAAGAAAGGAAGGAAGGAAGGAAGACAGAAAGAAAGACAGACAGAAAGAAAGAAAGAAAAGAAAGAAAGAAAGGAAGGAAGGAAGGAAGAAAGAAAGAAAGAAAGAAGGAGGGAGGGATGAAGGAGAGGAAGAAGAGGAATGTTAGATGGGAGGGTGGGAGGAAGGAAGAGAAAAAAGTGAGGGTGGGAGGAAGGAAGGAAGAGAAAAAAGTGAGAGGGAAAAAAAGGAAGAAAGAAAGAAGAAAGAAAGAAGAAAAAGAAAGAAAGATGTTAGGAATGAAGAAAGACAGAAAGAAAAAGAAAGATGGTAGGAGGGGTAGTCTTATACGGAGAGTATATCCCAAACTCTATATTTTAATTGGAAAAGTTGGGGGTCGTCTTATACACCCAGTCGCCTTATACACCGGAATATACGGTAACAGCTGCAGTGATTCACTTAACAACTGTAGCAAGAAAGGTGGTAAATTGGGGCAAAACTGCTGTCTCGCTTAGTAACAGAAATTTTGGACTCAATTGCGGTCATGAGGACTACCTGTAATCTAGTCCAGGCCAGTCTCTGAACTGACCGCTGAATCTTTCCTCAGACTGAACAAAGGGCTTTTCCACCTTTTGGCCTTGATCCTATAGCAAATACCTGCTGAAGAAGTACCTGCTTCTTTATCACTTCCAAGCTGTCCTTTTTGGGTGTGGCAATCCTAGATTAGGTAGAGTTTTTTTTTACAGTATTCCTGGATGCAATTCATCCTGCTGAGGCAAAATAAAATTATGCAAAATAAAGAGGTGACTGTATTTCTATCAATTCAAGCTTCATTTTTGTTGCTTGTTGTACCTCTTGAAATCTAAAATAAAAACATTTTGTTTTAAAGAAAAGGGAAACTTATCCCAAATTGTATAAACCAGGGGTCTGCAACCTGCGGCTCTGGAGCCACATGTGGCTCTTTCATCCCTCTGCTTTGGCTCCCTGTCAATCCAAATATGCGTCATAACCGCCAATGTGCGACAACCGCTGGCACGTGATTTCTTGAGCTTTTCGACCCATCTTTTTTTTCGGAGTTCAAAATGTTTTTGTTGCATGCAGAAATAAAAATGTGTTTTCTCTGTAGCAGGTCATTGATTTTATAAATGCAACACACTATAGTTTTTTTTATAATAGCATAAAGGTAAAAAATGATATATGCAGTGCTATCTTCATTTTAGATGTCAAAAGGGTTTTGTGACTCCCGATGTTTTTTTTTTCCTGTGGGAAACGGGTCCAAATGGCTCTTTGAGTGTTTAAGGTTGCTGACCCTTGGTATAAACCAGTGGTGGGTTCCTACCAGTGCGGTTCACTCTATAGCACTGGTAGCGGCCCGCTGGTGACGTCACAGTACCCGTGCGGTCGGTTGCCGGTGCCTGGGCGCCACCATTTTTTAAAAACATTTTTTTTATTTTTTAAAAAAAATTTCTTCTGCACATGCCCAGAAACCTGACAATTAAGTCTTTCCCCGTTCCTTCGCTTGAAAATAATAAGAAGCTCGCATTTGACACTTTTCCTTCGCTTTTGCCTAAAGCTTCCCAAAGTGGGCATTTTCTGAAAGCTTAACCTTTTATACTGTTAATTTTATACAGTTTTATACTGTTATTCTTTAGATGAAAACATTGAGGACTGTTAAAAGATACTGTTCTTTTAACAGTCCTCAATATTTTCATCTAAGGAATCCATGATTGAAACAAAAAATGCTGTATGAGACTTGCTTGTCTTTTAACTATAGCATTTTCTGCATATAAAGGTTGTTGTGTTGCCATGGTGTAACATACACTTTGTATGCAAAGCTTTTCATGTAAGGTATAAAATAGCAAAAATAGTAGTAACATCTCTCTGAAATAACTAATATATGACCAGCAAGCCACGCCTACCCGGTCACATGGCTGGCAAACCATGCCCACCCAGTCACATGGCCAGCAAGCCACACCCACAAAATAAGCCACTCCCACAGAGTGGTAGTAAAAAAATTAGGATCCCGCCCCTGGTATAAACTATAGAGTGGATCAGCTAGATAGGTGTTTGTTCTGTCAGGATTAACTGTGGAATTCTCTCTTCAGTTCTGTAGAAAAAATTGCATTGAGTCCAATCCGGCTTATCGGGGAAGTGGTATCTTTATACAACAATGCCTTCTCAGTGAACTATGTAAGGGTTTTCGGACATTTCTGCTGATATCAGCTGATTATACATGCTCAAGATTGCATGCAGGTAAACAGAAATGATGAGGAAAAAAAAATCACAGGAAATGCAAAGTATACAGCAGTTTGGTTTCACATAAATTCTATGAAATTATATACTTCAACTATCCTTAAGTCTTTTATAAGTTACACATTCAATAAACTCTTGATACCCGCAACTGTAATTTCTCCAGGTGTTAAGCCTGGAGAAATGTTATTTTATGAGGCACTTAATAAATTGAATAATGATATGCTCGACTGTACACCACATACGCCTTTTTTTCAAGTACGGATCCGCTGATCTAAATTGTACACTATTTACCCACAGCTACCGAGAAACAAGCCCATCAATCAGGTCGGGGATCATTGATCTGGAAAATAACGCGTGGGTTGGCTTTCAAATATTCTTTTTCCGCCTGAAAAAAAGTGCAACTTTCAAGCGTTAAGACGCCACGGCCAATTACAGTCCCTTTTTAAGATTCTCGGTTATCTCCAGCGTTCAAACTTTCCTAGACACGAAACACATGGATTTTGCTGCTTACTCCGCTCCGTTTCAAACGTTATCTAAGCTTTGGGGGGGGGGGACACATTTTACTGTACACGACTAACAGGGGGGCTAATCCCGGCGCGTACAGGTTGGCCGGAACCCTCCTTTCGAAAAGGGGGAAGTCAGTGAAGGAATCAGCGGCATGTGAAAAGCCAGAGACCGCCATTCCGGGAAGCACCCGATGAGAGCAGAGCATTGTCCTCGGGCGAAGCAAGCTTCGACTCGCCCCTTGAAAGGGGCCGAAGGAAAAGAAGGTGTGGAGGGCGACGAGCCGGAGTAAATATTCTAGGTCAGAGGACAAAAGAATCTCCTCCGACCAATCGGCTCCTTTCACGAGGCACTTTGTCACATTCAGTTCCATTCCGCGTCCATCGGACGGTACCATTTCGCTTGGGTGGGCCCTGTCCTGCTTTTTTACATCTCCAGCGCCGGTTTGTTACAACGCGGATAACATACGACGCGAGGTTGAAAAGACTCCCCAGCCGCCCGTTTGTCCGGCAGTCGGTGTCTCCCTTCTCTGCTTTCCTTCTGCCGTCCTTCACACTCTTTTCTCCCTTCCCCTCACGAGGAGCAAATGGATCGGTCCGCTCGGCTATAAAAGCGCGATGCGGCACATGCTTGCCTTCCATAGAGGTGGAGCGTTTGCGAAAGGAGCTGGCGCGGGGGTGGGAGTGAAGTTACTAGGCTTACTTTCCTGGTGTGCTCACTAGGTGGTAGGGGAGAACAAGGAGCAGCAAAGCACCTTAATGGTTGTAAAATAACAAGGAACAAGAGAAAGCGCTCCGCTTTCTTTTCTCCCTCGTTTTTCGGTGGAGCTAAGCGCGCTGTAAGAAGCAGGGAGGAGAGAAGAATGCTGGACTGGGTTTTCCCTTCCACCGGCAGGGGCGGAAATCGCAGCTGAAGCCGGCTAAACTCTGCCTGTATAATCACAGAGCTCAGGCTTCTAACCCCCAACCCGGCTTTAGATTTATCTGCGATCAGGGGTTCCCCCTCACCCCCCGATTAAGAGTTCAACCAGTTTGAGCTACAGGAAAGGGTTGCTGTGTGTGTGCCGCCTTGTCTCTTAAAAAAAACCCGCCTTCTCCCCTTGCCACATCCAGCTGTACATATAATTGCTTTTTTTTTTTTTTTGAAAAGCTGGTCAAACTCACATCCCGATCCCTGGCTGCCCTCTGATACCCAGTGCTCCGCTGGGAGGGGATGGTTTGTCCTGCTCATTCTGTCCCCGCAACGCCCGTGTCTTCCTCCTGAGCAAGTAGCATGAGCATGGCAAACGAAACACACCTCTTCATAAAAGATATAAAGCCCGGACTGAAAAATATAAATGTCGTCTTTATTGTACTGGAGATAGGTAAGTGGGGTCCCTTGGAACCATCGCATTCATTGTTTTCCTCCCTCAATCTCGCCTCCCCTTCCTATCTTCCCTTCTCCCTCTTTCTAGCTCAGAAGCTGTGTGTGTGTGTGTGTGTGTGAGAGAGAGAGAGAGAGAGAGAGAGAGTTTGGGACACGTGGTCACTTTTCAGGGAAAGAGTTGGCAGTCCCACTAGTGGTGTGTTCCACCCTTTAAAAAAAAGTCCTATTTTTAAATAAACTCATTCCAGATTTTTAGTTATCTTCTAATTTTTTATTTTAGTATTTTTTCTGCCATCACTTCCAAAGCTTTTAAACTCCATAATAACTTCCTAATCATATTTACAGGAGAATAAATTATGGTGACAGCTTGTATTTATTGGGTCATTCTTTCTGAGTATGTCTCATTTGCTTTCTCTCTCTCTCTCTCTCTCTCTTTTTGGCTGTTTCCTGGCAGGGCGTGTTACCAAAACCAAAGATGGACATGAGGTCAGGGCGTGCAAAGTAGCTGACAAGACAGGAAGCATCACCATCTCTGTGTGGGATGAGCTTGGCAGCCTCATCCAGCCAGGTGATATTATTCGGTTGACCAAAGGGTACGTAATGCAAAATAAAGATGATGTCAGGCTGAGCTCAGCCTGGCTTGTTTGCTCTTGAAACAGCTTGTCTGCTACTTGGAAGGCAGCGTTCCCGAACATGGACTAGGTAAAACTCGCACTGAAGCAGCTATGACTTTCATCTCTTTTGGAAAAAGAGGGCAATGGGAACAGGGATTCTTTTCTTGCAAGGCTGCCGTTAAAGTGGGAACAGCAAACTGTGCTTTCTCTAAACTGGGTTTGCTTCAATATACTGTACGTAGGAAGAATTGTTGGGCTGGCTCATCCCTTTGCCACATCTAACCCACAAATGCCTGTTGACTGACAATCCTTCTTCAAGGTTGTTCCAATCCCCTAATGCTTGATCCCTTTAACAGGAGGAGAGGCCAAGATTGGCAAGCAGAAAGGGGACCCCTGTGCCACTTTGTCTCTTGAAAAAACACCTGCCCCCTCTGTGCTTACTCCCATGAACTAGATCGAGAGATCGGCTCCTGAGGGTAAGCGGCAGGCACAGGAAGGGGTTCACTCTTTCCACTAGTCTGCCCGCCCTCTCTGTCACACACAGTGCTTTGTATATGATTGGAACTAGCCCAGATATAAACAAAAGTGTTGTCTCTGGCTTGCTGTATAGCAGTGGAGCCTTTCTTAACCACATGCTGGCCTTGACTGACCTCTTAAAGCGGCCTTCCCCAACCTTATGACTCCCAGTTTTCCAACCAACATGGCCACTGATCGAGTTGGCTGCAGGTGGTGACACTTTGATGGAATGGGTTGGAAAGGGGGGCTTAGGAAAACAGGTGACCTGCCCAGTTTTCTTGATTGTCTCTGGGCCCGTTTTGTAGAAGTGGGTTGACTTAAGGGGTTTCCTATAATGGAGAAGCAAAAGCTATTCACTCCCCTTCTGTCCTTCCTCTTCAAGAGCCAAGTTGAACATTGCAGTGGTAGAACTCAGAGTTGGGAAATGCTCAAGACTTGTGAAATAAAGAGATATCCAGATAGCAGAATTTAACTGACTTGATCTAATCTGGGGGAAAAAAACCCATGGTCAGATCAGATTAGCATTTGCATGGGAGGCTGCTAGGAAATCTTTGAGCCAGAAAGCAAGGAATCATATTTATATTTATTCGTCTTATGGGAAGAAAGCAGGGGAAACAACTTTGATATTGTTGCCAAGGAAACAACATGGCATGTCAAAATCAGCAAGAGTCAAGCTTGATCTAAGGGAGATTTCATTTCTTTAAAAGATTTCATAACTCTGAGCAGGAGGATAGATCAGAATTGCTCACTGCATTCATATCTTCTCTGTAGATAGAATAGTTTAGGTGGAAGATAATTTTTGACTTCCCCATAACTGAAGCAGTTTTCTGCAGAGGCAGAGAGATAAGAAGGTATTTGGTGGTGCTCAGTTTCATAGCTAATGCTCTGAACATTTTGTCCAACTTCATGAGCTTTTTTAAAAAAGATCATGATAATTCACTTTATTTGCATGACTTCCCAGTAAAGACCAACCCCTGGAAGCAGCCTTTGGACAAAACCTGCTTGATGGTAGTTCTCTGACCTCCACTTGTAAATTGTGGATCTCACTGCTGTTTTTAAATTTACACCTCATTTTTCAGTATCTGAGCTGGCCCAAAGTAGGGTTTCTTATGGAGTTGAAAATTCAAGGCCAGTGTCTTCAGCAAAATGGAACCCTGTGAGGTGAAATTTTCCAGACTTTTTAAAAATAAATAAATAAGGGCAATGCTTTGGTGTCTTTACACAAACTGAAAATGCTTAGATACAGTACCCTCCTTTGAAATAAGGTAGATAGACGGATTGAGATCAGGTGTAATGTGATTTGTAACATATCTTTCCTGTTACAGCTGGCTATTTCTGCCTCTTCTGTCAGAGAGCCTCCATCAAGTATTACTGAGAAAGCGGGCTTATTTTAAAATGGAGAGAGACAGAATTAATAGTTAGCAATAAAGTATCTTAATTTATTATAGGTATTCTGCATTTTTTTTTTGCATCTAATTCAGTCCAAAGGAAGCTAACAGGCGTCAGGGATGGCCTTGTTGAATTATTTGCCAGTTAGTATTAAAAACAAGGACTTAAGCTATATTTCATCACATTGCAGTAACCTTGACCTTCAGTTACTTTTTATAATTAATTGCTTGAACTTTATTTTTTTTTAGTGCTAGAAATTAAAAATACACAACATATATCCTGGTCAAATTGCATCAGCTATGAATTTTCTGAGAAGAATGTATGGACACAATAGGATGACTCTTCTTACATAATACTTGTAATGATGACATGTTTTGAGTAGAAGAAATGCTTTTAAAAAGTAGAAAATCAGTGCTGTGTCAGTGAATAAATAACAACTCTGTTTGCCGGTAGCACCACTGTTCTGCAAAAGCCTTTAGTCAGTTTTGCACAGTTATTCTTGTGTAATTGGAGGAAAGGAAGTGGTTTTAAGGAATTGCTGATCGGTATTGTATTGGCACCCTCCCATGCTCTGGATCATTTTTTTCCCTCTTGAATCCAATTCAGCACTCAGCTCTGTTATTAAGACTTGCCCCTGGCTGCTCATTCAATTACAATGGTCTAATACATTTTTCCTGAGGTGTTTTCTCATTGCATATTAGACTACAATTATCCACTAGTATGACTCATGCAATAAATAGTTTGGAGTTAAACTGAGGTAGTTTGTCTTCGGATCTTTTTGTTATCATAATGTCCTGCTCAAAACATAAGACTATCTTTTCCAGTATAACTGGCCTTATAATATTGCAACTGCAATGAAATGGAATAACCCTACATCCATTTCCACATTTAGCATTCCTTGGACAGAGGCATGCGATATATTCCGAATGAGGCTGGAACATATTCTTTGGCTTAAAAGACAGCCATGGCCGGTTACTTGAGAACAATAATGCAAGACTTGCTTCTGTATCAATGGGCAACCAGATTTAACCCTTAGGCCCGTGGTGGCGAACCTATGGCACGCGTGCCACAGGTGGCACGCGGAGCCATAGCGGCCGGCACGCGAGGGTTGCCCACCGGCAAACCGGAAGTGCGAAAAAACGCACTTCCGGTTTGCCGGTGTGCTGTTTTTTGCACTCCGGAGGGTTGAGGGAAGCTCCCTGAAGCTCCGGAATACAAAAAACTACAAAATGGACAAACCGGAAGTGCACTTTTCTGCACTTCCGGTTTGTCCATTTTGTAGTTTTTTGCATTCCGGAGCTTCAGGGAGCTTCCCTGAACCCTCCGGAGTGCAAAAAACAGCACACCGGCAAACCGGAAGTGCGTTTTTTCGCACTTCCGGTTTGCCGGTTTCGTCGTCCCAGGCTCCGGTAAGCCTTTGCACGGGGGTGGGGGTGTGTGCGCATATGGCAGGGGGCAACATGGGGTGTTGTGCGCATGCGTGGGGGGGAGGGAATGGGTGTGGGCACGCGAGCGAGCGCGCCCCCCCTTTTTGGCACGCGAGCCTAAAAAGGTTCGCCACCACTGCCTTAGGCTAATTTGTAAGCCCTTCATAGGGCAACTTGGCGCAATACCATATTAGAGTTGCTTTCTTATTTGCATTTTAACCGAACTCGTACGTGACTCACACAAAGAGATGGATAACTTCTTTGAAGACTCAACACTTTGGCCGTCTGTGCAAAAGTTTTAGAAGCGATATTAATTTTTATAAGCAGACCATATCTTTCTCCCCTTTCTATCAGCCTCAGTGAAATCTTACTAAAGAGTTATTTTGTTGAATTATGATTCTCAAGGGCCAACCGGAGGCATAAAGTGGAATGCAAATTTCAGTTTTTAATCCTTTAACTTAATAAAGTTATCCAATCGGTTCTTAATTACAACCGAAGTATAGAAGTCAAGTTTAATGTTTCAGTGCTTTAATGTATTTTTTATTGTATTGACAATATGATGGCTTATGTTTTATCCTGATAAAACTTGTACCGTCACCCCATTCTCTTCTAGCGTGTTTAATGGAGTATATCTCTAATCAGAATAGAGGTGGAAGGGAGCTTGGGAGGTCTTCTAGTCCAACCCCCTGCTCAAGCAGAAGACCCTGTACCATTTCAGACAGGTGGCTGTCCAGTCTTTTCTTAAAAAACTCCAGTGATGAAGAACCCACAACTTCTGATGGCAAGCTGTTCCATTGGTTAATTGTCCTCATTGTTAGGAAGTTTCTCCTTAATTCTAGGTTGCTTCTCTCCTTGTTTAATTTCCATCCATTCCATAATGCTGCTTGTGTTTATTTGCTTAGGTATGCCTCTCTGTGGAAAGGATGCCTTACGCTTTATACCGGAAGGGGAGGTGACCTGCAAAAAATTGGGGAGTGAGTATCTCATTTTGCACATAATCTGTTCATTGTTTGAAGGCTGATAGGTAAGGCAAAATCCGGGCCTTAAGGGAAAAAGTCTGCCATTTACTACTCCCCTGTGGTGTTGATCCAACATTATTTGGTTTTATTCTGCCTGAAAATGGGATGGGGGAATATAGAGCTTGGGAACTTCAACCTCAATAGCTAAGAAATGGCATCTTGATCAGTCTTTTCCATCCAGCATAATTTCTGTCTTCTGAGTATAGTTGTAAGCAGGTAAGTTTAGCCATTTGTTAGGTTAAGACATTGTCACTTTCAAGGACTTGCAGCACGAAAATCTGAAGTCCTCTATTTATTCACAGGCCAGGTACGGTAGAGGCAGCCGCAATGCGAGCTTCCACATCCTACTCTGGTATTGAGCTCCAGTCTGTCCTGGTGGAGACAGCCTCTCTAGGGGTGTAAAGGTAAATTTCCCCCTCTATATAGCAGAATCTGTTAGGTTCTAATTAAGGTCTCTGAGATCTACTGTGTCCTGAATCTGACTGTTGGCTTGTCTAGCATTTATCAACCTTGCGTAGGCTGTTCATTGAGACCTGTAATAAAACTTTAAAAGCAAAGAACTGGACCTGTTCAGATTTTTTTCTTTTTTTACTTTAGTGGCTGGTTCATCTTGACATGAATGATGATGGGAGCATTAGTTGATCATCAAAGGTTTAACCCTGTATTGAAGATGTACTGAAAATGTTTCTTTCTCCTTGCATTGCGTCAGATGCAATGGAAGAATTCTTGGCATTCAGCTTTCTGTTTTCTGTGAATTGGGCTAGCTGTGTATATTCAATAAACTAGGATTAATGTGCTAGTGACCCCATTCAAACTTTTCAATAATTGGTCCATAATTCATCTTCCAGTCATTCTGTCATAATCATGCATTGTGAACCAGGCTGGACTATATAGGAATATTTAGGGCATAGTTCTAACAGTTGGGATATTAAGTGGCCTCTGTGTGATTATACTCATAGTCTAATTTATGCAATGTGACCTCTGATTATTCACAGTACATTACCTTCCATTATATCTGTTTCCATTTTTTAAATTAAAGCAAAAAATCCAAAGGGTGTCTGGATTTAGAGACGATTAGTATACATTTCTAAAAGAGATGGCTATCTGATTTTAGTTTGGGGAGGCTAAGTGACTTATATACTGCTTCGCAGTGCTTTACAGCGCTCTCTAAGCAGTTTACAGAGTCAGCATATTGCCCCCAACAGTCTGGGTCCTCATTTTACCGATCTTGGAAGGATGGAAGGCTGAGTCAACCTTGAGCCGTTCAGAATCGAACTGCTGGCAGCTGGCAGTCAGCAGAAGTAGCTTGCAGTACTGCATTCTAACCACTGTGCCACCATGGATGTTGTCATAAAGGGAAAAAAAGTGAACATGAATAGTTTTGTTAGAAAATAAGCGTTGCAATGGAAACGGCATAGGGTGGGTATTTTAGCAAAAACAGGGCTGATCGCCTGATGATCTGGATTTAGAGAAGATTAGTATACATTTCTAAAAAAGATAGCTATCTGGTTTTAGTTTGGGGAGGCTAAGTGACGCCAGAGATTGAAATGCATTTGTTTTGGATTTGCCAGCGTGAAAGAACATTCTGCTGAGCACAATGTCTTAATAGATTCTACCTCACAGCAGACTCAGACCCAAAATACAATTGTTTGGTAGAAGAGGTTTTAAAGAGCAATTTAATATGCAGAATTTTGGGGTGCACTTATGTATCTTTGGAATGTTAATTTGATCTTAAAACACTTCTCTTTGGAACTTGTTGCACACTAGCCTTACTGTGTCTTCTCTGTATGGCTCAGATCTAGGCATGTTTTCGTACAAGTGAGGCATTCATGATTCAGTGGGATCTCCCTCTCAGGGAAACGTACAAAGGGTTGTAGCCCTGGTGTGCAGCCTTCTGCAGAAATGATTAGAATGTTAAATACACAGGCATCTACAGCAGAAGGAAATGGGAACTTAGAATTGCAATCTTGGAAGCCCCATCATTTGTATAGGCTTTAGTTTTCTCAGGACCTGAACTTTGGATAAGCTAACGCAGGAGTGGCCAAACTATGGTTCTTTGAGGACCTGTGGACTTCAACTCCCAGAATTCCTGAGCTAGCCATGCATGCATGGCTGGCTCAGGAATTCTGGGAGTTGAAGTCCACAGGTCCTCAAAGAACCATAGTTTTGCCACCCCTGAGCTAAGGCATCGAATTTGAGGACTGTATTTCTCATTGGTGGTCTTGTGGCCCTTTCTGGCTGCCTCTGGGGTTTATTGCTGGAAACTGGATAGAGGTTGCAGAAAGAGTTGCAGCCAGAAACTTCATTCTCTCATGAGTTTGTTTTTCTGTACAGGTTCTGCATGGTGTATTCAGAAGTGCCCAACTTCAGTGAACCCAGTTCAGATCACCCTGGGCAGCCAAATAAAGTGGTAGGTTTGTCACACGCAGCTTCCCTTCTGGGGTCTGCCATCAGCAGCTTTAAGCTAGTGTTTTTCTTGGGTCTTATCTAATACGACCTTTAGCTGCAGTGGATTTTTTTTTTTTTTTGCATATTTATGGGAACAACGGGCTTTTAAATGACCGGGAGGTGGGGGTAATATAACTTTTTCAAGGAAAAATAATGTTTTCTTAATGCTTCCCCCCCCCCCCCTTTGCATTTCTTTTTCAAGGCACAGGGTGAGCAGGCTAATAATTCCATTCTGTCAGCTAATTCGGGTACTTGTACTTTTGGGCCAACTGGTAAGTAAGTGTATGGGAAGTAGGAGAAAGCATGGAATGGCTATTTGGGAAGATGCCTTCGTTTAAATTGTGGTTGATTTTAAAAAGCAAAGCTAAGAAACTACAGTTAACTTTGGCTTGCTCCTGGATTTACCATAATAATTAAAGCCAAATTTGATACAAAATTTAAACAGCAAGTTGACTTTACCTCCCTAGCCCTGGACTCATTACTAATGACCCCAAAGTCATTGACTGAGATGGACGGCTATAGAAATAAAATAAATTAAAATAATAAATCCAGAAGTTTGCTAGACAAATCTCGGAGGAATATTCATTGCTCCTTGTCCAGTCGGGTTTTGGTAATATGTGTCAGTTTACATCTCCCATTCCGCAATTTCATTTCACAAATCAATAAACCATGGACAGACCAGACATCTGATTCCTTCGGTATAGCCCCATATACATCAACCATTTTATTAGGGCAACTTACTGGGGAGAACATACAGGGAACTGAGTTTAAAGAACCTCAGGTTCCTGATCAGAGGACACAGTAACCCAAAGTTATTTAACGAAAGCTGGACACAATAAAAAAGTATCTGCTACATAAGCTTCTTTGTCAGGTAATTGTTCCCGGTAAGTTAACACCCAGTAAAGATTTTGCACCATCACGTTAACAACTTTTAAGATGTGTGAATTTCAACTCCCAGAATTTCCCAGCCATCGTCTTCAAGTCCCCGCATCTTAAAAGTTGCTGAGGTTAGAAAACACTGACTTAGATGGTGGTGTGATATGTTAACTTCTTTTAATTAGCTTTGGTGCCTGTTTATAGATTAGCAGGAATTACCTGCATTATACAGAACTCTTCCAAGAACCTGCTATGTCACTAAGACTGTCACCGCTTGTTTTTCTGGTGCATTGATTACCATCGCGTGGCAAGCGGTCTCTTGGGACTTTGTGGTCTCCACTGGTGATTTCACCAGCTCTCGGCAACTTCATGCTAAATGCTCCCTGGTTAGGAACTGGCTCTTTTGAGCATTGGCAGTCTCCATTGCTAAAGAAATGTGGCTTGAGAAAGTAGATAGTTTTGATGGCAGTTTATAAAAAAATTGTTTCCTTTTTTTTTTCTTCCAGGAAATGGTTTGCCGACTGGACCAGAGTTGAGTGGATTGTCCACTGCTTATAATCATGCCCCCACCTATGCAGGTTCTGGGAGGTCTGGCGGACGGGGCCCCGCTCCTCTCGCGCCTGTGCTGTCCAACAATGCTCGTCCCTTACAAAGCACAATTAGTAATGGGAGGGACCCCCGCAGGGCCTCCAAAAGATGACCAAACCAAACGCCACCCTGTCCACATAGCCTCGTTAGCCTACTTGAACACTTGCTGCACTTTTATTTATGGTTTACTGTGAAAACATTTATTCTTTCTGATTCTCGGCCTTCCATTGTCCGGAGGGAGAGAGACTTTCTGACTTCTCTGCCCCCCCCCCCACGCCCCGATTCAAAATTCAGTGAAGCTACTGATCATGCGTCGTCACCTCGGAAAGAAAATGTGTGGAAATATATAGAAGTCTATTTGAAAATAGATGTCCTTGTTAAATATTAGTTGCCGTTTTCCAAAAGTTGGCCCAGTTTTGGCTGGATGAGTATTTTTATTTTGGGTTTAGTTTGTGTGATGCAGCCTTAAGATGTTTGCTTATTTCCTTTCTGTTCCTGGGACTGACACACATCCCACTTGGTGGGAGCTTGTGATAATTGGGGTGGGGGTGGGGAGGGGAGGGGTAGGAAGAAGTTCCATCTAACAAGCCAGTTCTCGATTAAAAATTTCTTAACAATAAGTGCAGATGAACTGTCCAAGCTGGTTGACTTGTTATTTGGTTGGGGTTGATCCCACGGCAAGAGTCACACGTGTCTTGTCAAAAAAAAAAGTACACTGATAAGAATCCAACTTACATAAAATAGAAACCCCAGATTTTTACCAGATATCCTGCCTTTGAAAAATGCCACAAAACTTTAAATCTCTCAAACATACATCTCTATTTTTTTTTAAATTACCCTTCTCGGCGATTTGAAGTTTTTTCCATACTCGAAGTACCGTATGTTCTGGTGTATAAGACGACTTTTTACCCCTTGAAAATCTTCTCAAAAGTCAGGGGTCGTCTTATACGCCGGGTACTGAAACTTCCGAGCCGGGGGGAGCTCAAAAACGGCCACGGCCGCATCCCTGCCTTCCCAGCAGGTGGGTGCGCACAGGAGGGACCGCGGAGCAGAGGTGCCCGGCGGCTTAAGGCAAGAGGCAGGTGGGAGACGCGGGCAGGAGCCTGCCGCCACCGCCACTTCTAGCATCCCTGTGCCTCTCGGTCTCCCAGCAGGAGACCGAGACGCAGGGCAGTGTCGGGGCTCCGGGGCTCCTTCGGCCGCTTGGAAATACCAGAGCAGCGATAGCAACAGCGGCAGCGGTAGCGCTCGCTCTCCTTCCCTCCCATGCGCGTTAACCCTGCCGGCGCCACGGTCGGGGACTCAGTCAGGTGGCTGGAGTCCCGCAGGAGACGGCGACAGAGGCTCCTTCGGAGGGGAGGGGAGGGGAGCAACCCACCCACCTACCTTGCTTCCACTTGGCGTCTTGGAAGAGGGCTGGGCGAGGGAGAAAGGAGCCACGGTAGGGATTGGTTTGCAGGGAGAAAGAAGGAAGGAAGGTAGGAAGACAGACAGAAAAAGAAATGGTAGGGATAGTCTTATATGGCGAGTATATCCCAAACTCTATATTTTAACTTGAAAAGTTGGGGGTCGTCTTATACGCCGGAACATATGGTAGGTTATTTTATCCTTTAGAGCTTTTCTTGGTGCCCATATTATTCCCAGCTGGTGTGGAATCTCCTGGAAAACCCTTTGCCAGTTGATTCTGCAGATTGCTGCTTTAGAGGAGCCCTGCTGATCTCAAGTGGCAAGTAGTGGTTTCAAGATGGTTTACGTGCAGGGAAGAGAAGAAAGGGAAGATTTCCGGTACACAGCCAAAGAGTGTCCTAGACATGGAAATTTTCCATTTGCACTGTCCCCCCCCCCCCCCTGGACCACGAGAAGATTGAATCTCAAGACTTGTAAATTATGCAGGACTGTTCTCAAGAGGTAAATAATATAAAGCAGTTGTGGCGCTCCACCCTTTTTATAGGTGAATTGTGAGGGATGCAGCATATAATGAAAGGGTGAGGGCTGGTGTCTCAGTAGCATGATGCTTTCATCCTTGTCACAAAAGAGGATTCTTCGGATACCTCCTAAGTAAGCAACATAAATCTCCCCCTGACAGCTGAAGTGGAATGCTACAAAGAAAAGGTGGATGTGATCAATGACAACATTCCCTTTTTGTGAGAACCCTCAATTCTTAAGTGCCTGTTAAACCAGGTGTCTCCAACCTTGGCAACTTTAAGCCTGGCAGACTTCAACTCCCAGAATCCCCCAGCCAGCTTTGCTTTAAAGCTGCCAAGGTTGGAGACCCCTGCGTTAAACCACTGCTTTTGCAGTTCTTAACTTTGGTGGGGGAGAGGATTTTTTTTTTTGAAAAAGAATCTTGACTCTAACCCAGAGGTCAGCAACCTGTGGCTCTGGAGCAGCGTGTGGCTCTTTCATCCCTCTGCTGTGGCTCCCTGTGGCCAGTTGGCTCCACAATTGATAGGGCTTTTGGTTAGGACAGGGAGAGGAAAAAGAATGATGCGCTAGGAGGAGACTGTGGTGGGGGAACTGGACTCCCGGTTGGCTCCAGAATTGAACCAGGGGCTTCCGGTTAGGACCTTTGTGGCTCTTTGAGTGTTTAAGGTTGCCAACCCCTGCTCTAACCCAATTGAAGTTTTCAGGTTGCTGAGTTTGAGAAAGCAGAATAACACTGGCATTAATACTAACTTTTACGGTTTAAAAAAAACCTGTTTTGTAATTATTCCTGGTAGCGATAAAACTATCCAGCCTTCCTTAAGATTATGATTTGGAATATATCGAAATGCTATAAGATGACTGGATTCTCCCCCCTTTACCTTTTGGATGAAGTCTTCATAATTAGATTTGCACTAACTGTATTTTAAGAAAAAAATAAACCTTGGTGAGGTTTTTTTTTTTACTTGTATAAAAAAAAAACAGTTTGAAGCAATGACTTCTGTTTGTCCAGATTTACATGGACATAAATATAATTTCTAAATATGGAGGATGTAGGTATGTACTAATCTTTATAACAAATTTTGGAAGCGTTTTTAAGCACTTCCCACTGTCCTTTTTCTAAAATGGTAATGTCCTGTTAAATAACATTAGTAGATGCTTATTGAAAGCTTCAGTAGTGTATGAACTGATTGGAAGGAAACATGATAAATCTGTTTGAAATGCCCCAGCATACATACTATTTTATGTAATTTTGGATCTTGCATCTTGAAATGGAGGAGAATGCCCATGATGCAATGTCTTAAGAATCTGATATGTTTCCTGAATAAAATCTAGTACCTGCAGATTTTCAATCTCTTCACACCTTGTACAGTCATGTCTTAATATTTTGATAAGTGAAGGTAGTGTGGAAAACAGTTCATCCAATAGCTGCAAAAAAAGAAATTGGACAGGGTTGTTTTTAATAAGTTTAGGTGTTAATTGGAAAGTAGCTTCCTGCTCCTATACAACTCTGCATTCTCCCTCTTAAAACCAAGCTTTGCCCACTAGTGTTGGCCCCTGTGAGTAGAAAAGGTACGGTAAATTTGATCCTGATTATATCTGCTGGTTCTCAAATCTTAGTGCATTTGACTTAACCAAGATTGGCTGATACAACACATGTTAAAGTAAATTGAACATTTGGCTTATGCAGTTTATGAGCCCTATATGATAGCTAGCCTAACTGCATTCCAATATGGTGAGAAATTAGAGAATCGAGCATAATTTATTAGTTTCCATGGGCCACTTAAAAGTGCTCTTAATTCTAAAGTAATAGCAATAGCACTTAGACTTATATACCACTTTACAGCCCTCTCTAAGCAGTTTACAGAGTCAGCATATTGCCCCCAACAATCTGGCTCCTCATTTTACCCATCTTGGGAGGATGGAAGGCTGAGTCAACCTTGAGCCTGGTGAGATTTGAACTGCCAAACTGCTGGTAGCCAGCAGTCAGCAGAAGTAGCCTGCAGTACTGCAGTCTAACCACTCTGCCACCACGGCTCATTTAATCCTATCTTAAAGTAGTTAAACATTATCCTGTCAAGTTCTAGTCAAACAAAAATAGCCTCAGCTAAAGATGTTGGAAAAACATGAATGTTAAGAGATTTGAGTATTGGGTGGTCATTCTATAAGTATAAACATTCTTTGATATCACAGTGATAGGACTTGATTTGCAGGTTTGTTTTAATCCCGTTTTGGAGTTTACTGGGTTTTTTTTCTGTGTTGTCTATTTCAAAATAGCTGAAGATCATCAGTTTTTAACAATCGGAAGATTTCAGAAAGGGGATGGAAGACTACATGTTACCCACTGTATATGGGAGCCAAAGTCTTTTTCAGTCAGTCCCACTAACTTTACTGCTGTGGGAAAAAAAGTGAGGTATTAGCTGTGAGCTGCTTGTTCTCTCTGTCCATCCTATGTCCATTACCCCCCTACTCATCATCACGGCAATGATTATCCACTTCCGTTAACAAAATAGTAACATCAATTATTAATTTACATTTTCTTTCCTCAAACTCGTCACACTGACTGCTGCAAAAAATGGGATGGGCAAAGCGATACATAAATAGTGATATTCAAGCATCCTTGCAAATGCTATAAGATGACTGGATCCCTTAGCTCTTAGGCATTCTCACAAATCTAAAAAGTCTTGAAGCTGTGGAATAAGTTACTCCATACTGATAAAAATTCTAGAGCAAAACTTAATTAAATTATGTGCCTATGAAAGTTTGGAAGTAAAAATGGATCTTGTTTTTTGTTACTTAAGCATTAAGCTGTCTTGGCATTTGTTACTTAAGCATTTAAACTGGTTCTAGTATGAATGTGTAGTAGTAGCTAGCCATAGCTATCTGACCTGGGCTGATCTTAAAAGGTGAATGGCACTTCGTTCTTTGGGGCCATCAGAAATATCTAGGATGGTAGACTAGATTGAGAAGCTAAAAATCTGGAAGAAGGCATTGATGCATAATAAGTATTTGGACCCAAAAACATTAATTTAGTCCACTTGCTTTGGGGGTGGGTGAAGCTTTGCACAGCAGTTCTCAGTGATACTTGGAATTAAGTCAATACAATCTCAGTATTACCGCCATGGAGCAGCAGCATGTAAGTTTTTGGAAATGATCCAAGAATATGAAATCTTATTCTGAAACCAAGTTTTATTCACATGAAAATTGATTTCTGGCCTTTAAAACAAAAAGGAGTGGGGGATTCTGAATATTTGGCAAAAACAATTCAAATTCAAAGACATTTCAGGCAAAAACAATGCCAAGGTAAATGTGGACATTTGGTGATCTAAATGCTCCCTCTAGTGGTAACTTGCATGTTGCTGCTCTACTTGTAGACTTGTTCCACCATTGCAGGTCTAAGGAATCACAATTCAGCTGGTAAAGTTTCCCATCATGCCTTGTTCCCTCTGGGAAAAAAACGTCCTAATTTTCCATGCTAGATTTTTTTCATCAATTACTACTTCAACTGGAAATGAGATTGGAGCAGGAGAGAATGAACTCTTTAAAGGTTGAGTGGTAGAGAAGAATTAAAAGTCATAATTTCTTCTCACTTTTGAAAGTTTGTCATTCCTTTTTTGTCCTTGATTTGCAGAATAATATAATTTGAGTGAGTTAGGCTGATTGAGGAAAAGGAAAGTCTAGATTTTGCTTGATTGAGGAATGGAAATGGTGTGACACATGCTGCAGTAACCGACTTACATTTTTATGCATATGGCTGGGGAGAATGAATTAGTCAAAAAAAAAAACCCCATTGACTTTCCATATTTTAAAGAGTCTGACCCTCTTGATGGAACATTCATTTCAGTCTCTGATAAACAACCAAATCTCTATCATTTGACACAAATTCTTGAAAATCGCACAAACACAAAAAAAGATTTGATGAATAACTCTGCTGCTTTTGAACATTTACAAAAGACTAGAAAATATGCCCATGATTGAATTCTTTAGAAAGAGAGTTCATAATTTTGACAAATTTTGGAAACGGGTGGCAGAAGATTTCAAATTTAGCTTATTACTTAGCCATAGCACTTACTTGTATACTGCTTCATAGTGCTTTACAGCACACACTGATCGATTTACAGAGTCACCGTATCCCCCCCCCCAAAAAAATCTGGGTCCTCATTTTACCAATCTTGGAATGATGGAACGCTGAGTCAACCGTGAGCCGGTCAGGGTTGAACTCCTGGCTGTGTGGGAAGAGTTAGCCTGCAATACTGCATTCTAACCACTGCGCCACCAGTCTCCTTAGCTTTTATTTGTAATATTCTTTATTGTCCAATGTGCAGGATTGCAATAACAGGAAAGGAGGATAGCAGAAGAAACCTGAATTTTTATTTTTATTTTCACCATCATTTCTAATTCATTTTAAAGTGTTTTAAAAATGTTTTAAAGTAACCTTCCCTGCAACCCACTTTCCATCAAATAATCAGCTCTTGAAAACTGACATTTATTTCCCAGATGAATGTTTCTCTTTAGACATTTTGAATTCATGTGTACATTTCATTTGAGACGAAGAGAAACAAAGCGTGAAAGATTACGATTAGTTCTTTTGTTACCTGGCCAAATGGCCTCTTATAGTTTAGGGAGTAACTTGGTAAATATTTGAAGATTCTGAGTTGCTATATGATAAGGAGTTACCTTGTAAAATGTGACACCGTAAAGCTTTGGGACCGTGGATGCTTGCAGCTGGCTACTTTTGTGAAATGATCAAAACAATGTTGTGCTCTCATGACACAAGCTCTGTCCCTTTTGGAGTTGTGTGCATGTTTAGAAAGGTGTGGAGCTTGCATTGCGATGGTGGCGGTGGGGTCCAAGTTAGTCACGACTCCTGGCAACTGTCTCGATTAGTCTCTGCAGTTTTCTAGCAATGTTTTTCAGAAGTGGTTTGCCTTTGTCTTCTTCCTAGGGTCGTGAGAGTGTGACTGGCGGGACTAGAACTCACAGCCTCTTGGGTTTTCTCCTGGTGCCTTAACCATTAGACCAACCTGCTTTAATCAGACTGCATGATCTTACTCTCCCAGGCAGTGCTATTGCTTGGGACAAACTACTCTCTTTTTGCAGTACATGAGTTAGCAGTATTCCATGTGCATACAAGGGTTTTCAATGCCATGTCATTTTTATAGGCAAATCCTCATGTTACCACTTTTGGTTTCCTTTTTTCCATTTATAGGAAATGAGAGAAGATTTAATGGGCCATAAAATATAAGCTACAAGGCAGAGATGATGATAAATGGTTGCAAAACCTTAGTGTATTAGCTGCACCAAAGGCACAAATAAATGCAAAAGATTAAAAAGTTCATAATTAAAAAGATTAACCATAAATACAAGTGCTTTTCGGGAACTTCACAAATACATGGGAAATGTATTAACCAATTCGAAAGTTGTAAAATATTCCGAGATAACTGTTAATATGAAATTGTAAAGAAACATTGAGCTGGATTAAGACTTAGTCAGGCTTGAAGGAACCCACTGAAATCAGCTATGATTAAATTAATTTCATTTGATCTACTCTTTAAGCATCACAGAATCTTGATCTAATCTGTAATAAAGAGGGTGATGCTAGGCCAATGATTAAGATGAAAGTTCTTAAAAATGCTGAGTGTTTTACATTATAAAATTTGGCTCATTTAATTTAGCGAAACTATAAGAACTGTTAGCCAATTGCAAAAAATACCAGAGGGGGGGAAAAAGGTAAAGATATCGAGTGATGGGACAAATCTTCCCACTGATTGTTCACATAACCATGCAGAAAACCAAGTGTAGGCTTCGTGAAAGTTTTGCTTGTAAGGAGAAGCTAAGATTGCAGTATTGTTTAGTTTCCTATAGAAAAAGTTCCTGTAGAAGAGAAGGAAGGCTGTTGTGCTGCTATTCTAGACTTATTTTTGCCAAGGAAACTCTGGGAAGAGGTAATCGCTGGCAACTAAGATGGACATAAATGGGTCTGGCTGTTGCAAACCTAGAATTTTAATACAGAACAATATATAGACTGGCAAAATTGTGTTGGGTAGCTCAGTGTTCGTACCTCTGAAGGCTTGTTTGTAGAGTCCAGAGAAGATTGCTGAAGAGTCTTGTTGGGTGTGATTTTTGTATTTATTTATTATTAAAGTTCTATGCCATATCTTAACAAGGTGACTCTAGGTGGCTTACGATTATACAATGCAGAGGTGGATGCTGAAAATGTAAAGAGCAGACACATTGCTGGAAACAGTCTCTCTAATAATTCTGTTTCTGTCTTTATTTCTAATCTAGGAGTGACATTCTCTCTCTCTCTCTCTCTCTCTCTCTCTCTCTCTCTCTCTCCCCTCCCTCCTTCCCTCCCTCCCTCTTTCTCCCTCTCTCTTTCACTCTCCCTCCCCCCACCTCTCCAATATTATAGAGTGCATCCATATCCTATTAAAAATACTTGTGGTGCACAATATTAAGTAGAGAGAAGTGTTTAATTGCTCTGCATTTTACATTCTCTTAGCAGTTGCTCTTATTTTGAAAAAGAATGAAGTTAAGTACTTGGCATGTCTAGGCATAAATAGCCTTGATAACTCCTACTAAGGAATATGGCTGGGAAATCTAAACTACATGTCTTATTTAATATATGCAGGAAAGATTGATATGGTCTTTTGCACTGAATTCTTCTCAAATTTATTTATTTGAAACATTTATTTAGCCACCAATGTTCCAACCAACTCTGGGTGGCTCCCAATCAAAAGTTAAAACAACATATGAAACTGTATTAAAATTATAAAACTAAACGCACCGAAACATTACTAACAATAAAAACCGAGCATCTGTTTATTTGAAGACCAAAGAAAGCACAGAAAACATCAGTCAGATAGCCTCAACTCAAGCTCAATGTGGCTGCTCAGCTTTCTTGGGCATGTTTCAAAAATGGTTTCCCTTTGTTTTTTCTTCTAAGGATGGTTTGACTTTCCTGTGCCCAGTCCCGAAATTCCTTAGAATTTTTTCATCCTGAGTACTACTCAGTAAAGGCCCTGCTTGTTGGGGTGAGAATGATATCTCATAGAGGCGATGTAGGATCTTTTCTTGGAATTCAGACAGTTAGAATAAAACCGAGATTAAAGTCTAATAGAAAATATTTATTTCAGTACAAAAACAATAAATCCTGAATAAACTACATTTTGCTGAGTAACACGACCGTTCAGGTCAACAGCTAAGAAGAGAATTAATGGTGGTTTTGGAATGCACACATGCGCAAAGAACATCATATCATGTGTTCTGCTTATATTGGAATGTACCATAATATTAAATAGGGGTGCATCACCCTGCATAGACATACAACTGACAATATTCTCTACATGACACTGCTTATCTTAGCCCTGCTGAAATTAGCTGAGATCTCTGGGTGAAGTCACCTTCCAAACCAAGCTTGTTTTTAAAAATGGCTTGCTAAATGAACAATAGATAATGGGAAGATTGTAGCTTCCGAAAAGGAAACCAAAAGTTCTAACAAATTTCTTCTTGCTTCCCCCTCTTATGCAATAGGATGTAAGGCTAATTTAACTGGCTGCCCAATGTTTTGAACGCAGAACATTGTTTTCATATCAAGTGGACCCCCACGACAATAGGCTGTGTGGCATCTAAACCATCATGTATTGGCGAGAAAGGAAGAAGTGATGGAATTAAGATCAGGAAGTTGAAATAAGGCACTGTCAACAATAGCACCATCTCCAAGTTTTCCTGCTCAGTTCAGATCAGATGATAGACAGGAATAGAGACCCCAAATTTGCTTTCTGGAAAGAAATGATGGGTATAAAGGAACAAAATCCAATTCTGACTTACTCTTAGGCAAGTATCCATACAGCTGTAGCTATAGACATCAGCAAGGCTTTTTTAAAGGCATGTCTTTCTCATTCGATACAGTATGCTTCTATATTTTTTGCATGGGTCCATTACTTTCCCTACTGGTTCGCAATGTGAGCACCCATGCGCACACGCTTCGGTTGTGTGCACGTGCCTTCTGCGCATGCGCACGATCTTCTGCACATGCACACGACCTTCTGCACATGCACTTTGCTCGCATGCGTGGCTTGCACGCATGCACATGGCTTCAAAATGTGCCTAAATAGGATGGCATAGCGCCGGGGTGGATGGGAGGGGGCACAGCCGCAGGTCGCTACTACCGGTTCGCCCGAACCGATCCGAACCGGCTGAACACCACCTCTGCAGAAAGCCGACTTTTATCATTATGAAAGCTGAGTCTGTGACAGAAATGCTAGATGCAGTAATTTGGATGATCTAGCTGACATCTCAGTACCAATTGGTTCAGGGTTATTTTTACAATGCAGTTGTAGCACAGATGGGCCTTTGGAAAAGCTTGTGAGATTTAAATCTCAGTGTCATCAAGAACATTGGTTAGTGCCAAGATCAAGGAGCGCAAATGAATGTGTGAGAATTTTTGTTCCAGTATTTAATAGAAGCAGTATCTGTATCTTGTCTTAATTGCAGAAATGCTTCTCTGCAGGGTTTAACAGCTGCCTTGGTGAATGTAATGAAAAGCAAGAACAGGGAAATTCTAATTTGGAAATATCAAATTCTCACCACAGAGGAGTTTAGCTTTAGGAGTTGGGCTATTTGAGGAATCCCAAGCATATTTTTGCACCCTGTCCCTAATATATAAATAAAATTTACTTCCCAGTTTCAGAAAAAAAATGCTATTTAATGCAGCGGCTTGCAACAAATTGTCCCTTTCAAACCCTAGGGCATGTAAAACAAATGCTCCTTTTACAGATTTTTCAAAGTTCCCTGTGAACATCACTCTCAACCCCATGGTGCTGGATGTGAAGAATGATGGAAAGAATGCTTACAAGATACCTTGATCCATTGTTTTGAGTTAACATCCATATGTGTGTAAATATTGTTTTCAGAAAACTTGTATGATTTAAAGATGGGATTATATTTTGAATTGTGAGTGGTGTGGTGACCTAGAGGTGGAGCTCTTACCTTACAATCAGGAGGCTGTGAGTTCGAGCCTAGGTAGCCTAGTTTGAGCCTCTGGGTGCAAAGAGAAAATATCTGCTGTGAGCTCCGCATAGGCATCAGGAAGGGCATCTATCCAGTAAATGCTCAGCTTCATTCAGTTGCCCCGATTCCATCCCGATGCAAGGGATTACAGGGTTGTTAAAAAGAAAAAAAAATGATTTATTTTGAATTAGATGAAGAACCATGGATTTACCAAGCACTATTCTTTTACAATGGAAACATGGGTGTTAGTAGGTCATCAGTGGAATCCTTTGGGAATCAAATTTCAATACAGTCCAGAGCATAATCTGGTATAAGCCAATCAATGATATTTTTAGCTGACTCAAGATGGTGCAAAGAAAATGCCTTGGTTCTGAGCCCCTTCACCCAACACCAAGTCCTGGAGCAAAAAATAAAAATGCCATGCAAAATAGAAATAGAATATAGTAAGAGTGGCTACTCCATCTATATTGGTATGAGAGAAAACTCTGAATGAAAGTTGTTTCAAACCACCCTGCCACTACTCTGTTGCATTTAAAAGCCGGTAGACGCGAACTGCTGGCATTTTAGTATTGGAGAAAGAATCCAGCTCTGTTTGGAGACTTGAGCCAGTTGTTCCCTTCAGCAGGGAAAGAGATCAGCCATAAACTTTACAGAGCCACAGTTTTGCAAAGAAAACACCAGATTTGCTTTGGTTTCAGATAAATTGCACGCTCTAAGCGGTTTACAGAGCATATGGCCCCCACGAATCTGGGTCCTCATTTTACCTACCTCGGAAAGATGGAAGGCTAAGTCAACTTTAAGCCAGTCAGGATCAAACTCCTGGCAATGAGCACCACCACGGCTCATCTTATGCCCATATTGCTTCTTTAGGGAGACAGCTCCCTCTCCCCTCCCCCAATAATTTGGCCTGTGGTTGAAACAAATTCCAGATCAAGCTGCAGCAAGAGTTTTTTTAAATGAGGGTGGGAAAAGGAAAAGTATACTTTTCATAGTAGGCACTATGTTGGGAAGATCCCGAGGGAATAGTTGGAGCTTAGACTTACACATGATTAAAGATTGTGGCAAGCTTCCCTTCCTCTCAGAAATTCTCAATCCACCAATTTCTTTCTGAACTACCTTTAATACATTATTCCCTGGGTGCTATTACATCTTGATATATCAGAAAACTAATGGGGTCTGGAGAATATTACATTTTTACCGTGCGGTGGAGAGGGACAAGTTTTGACAAATTGATCCAGCTAAAATAGTTTTCCGCCTAGTGTGTAAGCTCCATTTAGGTGGCATGTGCTTTACCATCTTCAATGAGAGACACGGGCCTTCCAGGTGGATGGCACCTAGCATTAGTCAGAACACATTGCGTGCGCTGGCCATCTTTCTATCTTTTGCAGTTTTTAATGTGGCAAGAAAAAAATAGATTGAAGAAAAAGTAAACACAAAGGGAGGAGGTAGGTCACAAATGGACGTCTGGTCACCTTACTCTTGGCTCTCCTGCTCCCCCTCCGCCAGCGCTGGGCTGCTGGAGTGACGGGGAGAAAGGAGATCAGGAGGCGGCGGCGGATCACAACAACCCCAGCGGCAGCTCCAGGCAGAGAGAGAGAGAGAGAAGCGAGCAAGCAAGTCACTCCACTGCGCGCGCCTGTATGCGCGCTTGTGTGTGTGTGTGTGTGTGTGTGTGTGTGTTCGTGAGCGCGCAGGGTGGAGTGACTTGCTCACCGCCGCCTCCTGATCTCCTTTCTCCCCCTGTCACTCCAGCAGCCCAGCGCTGGCGGAGGGGGAGCAGGAGAGCCAAGAGACGCTGGGTTGGAGCACCATCTCCGGGCTGCTCCCCTTCCCAAGCCAGCCCCGCTCGCTCGCTTGCCAGCCAGCCAGCCCAAGCCACTGCCGGCTCCCGAAGGGGAGGCGGGAGGCGAGGAAAGGCCTCCCGCCTCCCCCCACCCACCTGGACGCCGACATTTGCATTCTTTTGCCCTCTGCGCATGCGCACAGCATTCTGCGCATGCGCAGAGGGCAAAACTCAAATGGCGGCGTCCAGGCGGGCCCGCCCCCCGTCAATGGTGTCCCACTTAAAAAAAATAATCTGGTCACCTTAGTATACATACATCATCTGAATGCTGCCTACTCAACAGATTTTGGGATATAGGGATTAAAGCTACAAAAATGAGACATACAGCCCTGATTTCTAATATTTGTGCATTCAGTGATGCCTTTAGGCCTGGGTAAATCTGGTAATTGCCTGGATCCAATTTCTTATTTATTCAATAAATTAAAAAAGAAATCTACAGTGAAGATTACTCATTATGTCTTCTTATCCAGGCAACCTGCTGCACCAGTATGTTTGCAAAATGATGTTTGAGACCCCTGATTTTTAACAGGTGGTAGACTTCAATTTTTGTGTTCAGATGGCATTGTGTCATTATTAGTCTGGAGAAACAACGAAGAAAGTTAAGACTAAGAAGAAAATCTGAGAGACAATCTACGCGATGACTTTGACAAATTTATTGATACCAATTGTGCTCAAAAGTGTGGGGGGGGAAGCTCTCATGCTTTTTCCAAAGTTGATTGCCTTCCAGGGGCAACCATGATAGCTTTGGTGAACGCTCCAAAAACCCTAAGATCATCATAATGCCCCTTTAGATTTCCCCACACTTGGAGACTGTCAGCCCTATAGAGTAGACTAGGGTACGAAACAAATGCCCTATAGGTCTAAAAGTCTTGTCTGATCCTTGCCTTGGTAACAGATCATTCTCCTTCAAGGCTATTTCCTCTCCTTCTACAGGAAGACTGGTGGGAACTCTGATAAGATAAAGTTCATTCCACTCCAGGCTTCAAATGTTATATTTTATATGGTTTCTTAATGCCTTTCCATCTATTCTTATTAATGTATAAGCTGCACTGTATTCAGTGCGCATTATTCATGGCAAAGTGTACACAAGGTTGCCTGCACACATCACATCTATGCGATTTCCTGCCAGCCCACTCAACCCCAACAATTTACCAGAGGCCTGTTTCTTAATTCTATTTTAGAAATAAGCTGTCAAATGCCTGACAACCTGATTATTTTTCTGGGATACTAAACTGTTCTCTGCACTCCCAATTTATAGAAGTGTAGCTGGAGAGGTCACTATTTATGTTGACAAGTTAGCATGAATGTTAGGAAAGCAAATGCCACTAATCAGTGCAGGCTTTCAGAATTCACCTTGTCAATGAGTGTTTTTCTGTTCTAATAATTAATGGAACTTTTTTTTCCCTAGGCTTAGTTTCAGCAAAATAATAACATTTTAAGAAGTCACATGGTAGTGGTGTCCTCTAAAACCAATTCCACCTGTTATTATTTATTGCATGTAATGCATTTTCATATCATTATTTATTCCGTTAGACTTCAAATAAGTATACAAAGCTGAGAAATGATTCAATTTAAACTCATAGATAAAAAGCATGATATGATTAATCTGGTCAGGAAAGGGTCCAGTAGTTGCACACACATAACATGCTAAAGTTGGTTAGTTTGGGGGTGACTTAATATAAACCCAGGCTATTTGACTGAATAATTGGGACCCATATAACAGATTCATTTAGTTTCAAGCATATTTCTGTGAATGTGGCCAAAGTATAACAAATGCAACTTCAACATAGGCTAATCACATACATTTAATGCTGGCATAAGCAAAGCTGTTTGGACATTGTTCTCAGTAGTAAAACATCAGCTTGATATGGGGGGAAAAAGGCTCAAGTAAGTTCCTGTGCATATTCACTAGATGAATATCTGGAGATTCTCTGCTATAAAAGGAAGCTTCCTGCATGGGAGAAGGACCAAAATGAAAAGATCTCACCTTGAATGGAATAGTCATTTAAGCTTTGGCCAATGATTGTCAAGTATGGGCTTATGGAGTTGGGAGGACTGGCATTTTTAAACTCTTGGGTCTCAAGCCATTTGGCGCTTTAAATAGGAGTCTCAATTCCTTGAGTTAGAAATGGGAAAATGACCATAAATTTATTTCAGCACTGGTGTTCTTGGAACAAAGACAGAGATGCCAGAGAGAAGGCTAACTAATGAATTGCTACCAAGTGGAGTTTTTGAGTCATTTTCAGTCCTACATTTAGGATTGTGTGTTAACATTGTGCCAAGAATTTAATTTGCAATTTTTCAGCTATCGTCAATTTGAGAGGGAGAGTGAAAAAGAGTTTTGTTTTCTCCATTGATTCATCTACAGTATATATGTAACATTTTTTGCTGATAAATGAAAATAAAGGGAGACTATTATAGATCTATTTTGAGCTATTTTGCTCTCGTCAGATAGCCATACCCCTAGTGGGAATTAAACCTGAGCAGTCTGCTTGAAAGTCAGAAGATTAACCTCTAGGCCACAAGGTTCTCTTCCCAATCAGCTCTTTACCAGGAAAGGGTTATATATGTTTATTCTGTCGAGTCATCCTGGTGTATGGAAGGAAACATCACAGCTTCCTTTTGCCTTTCAGCCCCTCCTGGGACCATCCAGGCAGTTTTCTATAGTCGACAAACTATATTCTATAGTCGACAAACTATAGTCGACACACACATATATATACACACACAGTATAATAGGGATTTTCATGGCTGGATGCAGGTTTCTTTCATTTATCCTAGGTTCTTTACCATAGCTGTGTTGAAGTACTATCTCAGATCTTTGAATCAGCAGAAAAATACCTCAGTGTCATTGATCCTTATCCTGATGATCCTTGTTCTTCCGTGGGTATCCTAGCCAGTGGAAAAACATCAACCAATCAGTTTTCTTAACTTGGATCGGGGCTAAGGAGGAGGTAAGTTTTGACATTCAACTAGACCAATGGGTTTAACATCCTGTCAAATCTTGTTCTAGCGTCACACATGTGTTTTGTGCAGATACATTCAAAGGGAGCCCGACTCTCTGCTGATATAACCTAATTGTCAGGTTTCTTCTGGAAACAGGTTTATCAAATACTCTTTTTGAATACACTCCATTGCTTGCACCAAAACAGAATTGATAATGGGGTTACTTTTTTGATGTAGATTTAGCACTAGGCTTCAAATATGCGAACTCATGATCAAAAACAATCTGACTGATAGCCAACAGGTGTGGGCAGAGTTATGAGGGAGAAATCTCCCTTTCCCTTGTTTCACTGTGAACTCCCTGCCGCCACTGCTGCTCAGCTGCTGTTCAGGCGGGTCCAGATGTCTGAGCCAAGCTCTGGCTAAGAGACCTGGTTGGCAGAGGCGGGTTCCTAATTTTTTTACTACCACTCTGTGGGAGTGGCTTATTTTGTGGGTGTGGCTTGCCAGCCATGTGACTGGGTGGGCGTGGGCCTCGGGAGCTTGGCAGTGGCCGGAGAAGCAGGGGGGCATTGCCCACCCGCAACGCAGCCCCCCGCAGTGGGAGCAGCAAGACCGCGGCAGTGGTTCTTCTAGGAGGCTCCGTCCGGCCTGAATGCTTCTCCCCATTCGGTGATCCTAGGCTCCTGCCACCCGTTCCCCCTCCCCTCAGCAGCTCGAGAAGCCTCGAACGTGCAAAAATGCCTAGGATCATCACCGCGCATTCGTGGCTTCTCAGACTGCTGAAGGGAGGGGAACTGAGATAGATCCTGCCGCCCGTTCTTTCAGCGTCTCACGCACTCCCTCAGCCGTCCTCCCCTGCTTGGATTCACTGTGGGGTAGGAAGGCAGCGCATGCATAGTGCCGGAAGCTCGGCTTCTGGGCATGCGCAGAAGAAAATTTTAAACAAATTAAAAAAAAATTTTTTTAAAAAAAATGGCGGCACCCAGGCACCAGCAACCGCCCGCACCGGTACTGTGATGTCACCAGTGGACAGCTACCGGTGCTATAGAGTGGACTGCACTAGTAGGAACCCACCACTGATGGTTGGGATAAGGAGGAAGGTGGATTAGGAGGAACCAGGCTCCCTGCTGCAGAATAGACCTGGAACACAAGGCCCAAGTGCTATGAAAGAACAGATTTCTAGAGATTAGCAGACTGTAACATCAAATGGCTGCCAAAGCATATTGGATTGCACTCAGTTCAACTGATTGTCCCTCCAATATCTCATAAGAAACCTAGTGATACCTAATGCACTCCCAAGAGACAAGATAAATGAGGACATGCAACTCCTTTGGAAGAGGTGCTTCACAGTCCACAGGCACACATGTGAAGATCTTTCTTAAGCTAGCTACATCTTTTTCTTGGCTCATGTGCCTGCTTCCTGGCACTTTCTGCAAGTTTATGCACACTTTTTTTTCCTATCAGAGCTGGTTTGCTCTTCTGAAGAGAACTGTTTCGCGCACACTTCTACTCAGCTAAAAGAAACATTTCTAACAAGATTTGCAGACCCCTAGAAACTCTTTTGCCTTGTACTCCCAACTGTATCTTACAGAAATGGGAACTAGAATGCTCCATCCACTGTCTTGTACAATAATAAATTTTTCAAGACAAAAATTGAAGAAAAGTTGATGATACAAACTGAAGTCGAGGGATTGATATTCCTTCTGTCTTGCAAAGAAAGCTCTGGGAATATGAATTGCTCTCACCGTGTGCTTTCCTCCTCTTTCCTTTCTGTTTTGCAGTGATTGATGCATTGGGCTTTCTTTTTTGATAAAAAGTTATCTTTCTTCTTTTATGCATCTTCAGTTGCTTTGCTCTTCTTGGATTGCCTTCTCTTGCATACTTTATCTTTGCTTTTCTAACCTGGGTAGTTCTTGCCCTCTAGTTTTGCCTTAGGCGCTGTACTGTTATTTGAATTTCTAACATAAAATATTTGATCCTTGTTAAGAAAACAAGAATACTCTTTACAAGTAATCATTGATTTATGCTAACAAATATAACACTAAGTAATCAGTGAATCCCCCCCTCTCTTTCTTTCGTTTCTTTCGTTTCTTTCGTTTCTTTCTTTCTTTCTTTCTTTCTTTCTTTCTTTCTTTCTTTCTTTCTTTCTTTCTTTCTTTCTTTCTTTCTTTCTTTCTTTCTTTCTTTCTTTCTTTCTTTCTTTCTTTCTTTCGTGGGAAGCACCCCCCCAAATAAAATATTACTCATAATAAAAGGCTCACAGAAAAACAAGGAAAAATCAAGCTGCTAACGAAGAACCTGCCTGAAGCTCATTCCACATTCCTGCCCGATTGAGATAATGACCCTATAGAAAGTGGAAGCCTGACGTTTGGCTCCATTCACACAAGCAGGCAAACAGATCCCTAGAAAACCCATTCAAGACGGGATATTTTGAAATTTCCCCATGGCAAGATTTGGCAGCTAACAAAACACAGTAGTAGAATCAGAATAAGTAGCCCCACACTCAAGACCCGACACAGGACGAAAGTCATTTAGCCACAATGGGAATCACCCAAACCCTTTTAGAAACACAAAGCCCATATTGCACAAACCCCAAAACTTCAAAAACATAGAACCATGTAAGAATCCTTCCTTTTATCCACTGCTGAATGTCACTTTGGTTCTGCAATTAAAAACCTCCTTCCGAGCAGCTTCTGAAGGCTTTTCAATTTAAAGCAGGAGTCTCCAAAGTTTGCAACATTAAGACTTGTGGACTTCAACTCCCAGAATTCCTCAGCCAGTCATGTGGCTAAGTTAGGAGACTCCTGGTTTAAAGCGACAGCATTTTTTTTTCTTCTTTGCCAAGTGATCTCCCGGCTGGAAAATGAGTCCTGATTTTTTCCTTCTAACACCTCTCTCTTTCTTTCTCTTTCTTTCTCCCTTCCCTTCCCCCCTCTCTCTTTCTTTCTTTCAGGGGAACCGGCAGGAAAAAAAGGCTTTAAAAAGTTTTTTAAAAAACCAGGAAGTGAGGATGTCGGGGCGGGTGGGCGGAGCCTCGCGTTGCCATCCCAGTTCTCCGAACCAGCCGCCGCAACCCCTACCTACTCGCCCGAACCGGGCCAAACCGGGAGGATTTCACCCTTGAATAAGTAAATGTGGCCTTACGTTAATTGGAATTGGAGGACAAAAATGAAAACTTAGCTCATTCCATAATAAATAATGAACATTATTATTTTCAGAGCAAATAATATAAGTGTTGTTATAGACGCCCATATCTGTAAAAGAGATCTATAAAACTGATTTTCAAATTCTCTTGCATTACATACTGTGTATATTATTCCATAGTGTGAATGTATTGTAGAGTTGATCAACCTGCTTTGTAGTGTCTGCATTCCTTAGTATTGTAGCCTGTTTTACTATATTTTTGGGGGGATCTTCAATAAAAATGTAGGTTCATTACCATGCCTTGAAGGAAATATTCAAGAGATCAAAATCTATTCTTAGAATAATTCTTTTTTTAATTGGGTGGTTTCAATGATGGGAAAAACTTCACCATGTAGAATGGTTTCTCATTCAAATATGTTCTTTACAAAAAGAATCTCGCTTGGGAATGTTGAAATATCACAGGAGTTCTGCTGATATTTCTGGATGTCTGGGCTGTTGGCCAGCATGGTTGTCATCATACATGATTTCATAACTGTAGGGTAATATTAAGTTACATTATTCCTTTATTGACATTGCACTTATCTGCTATTTAAAAAATGACACCAAGTAAGTGGTCAAAATGAAGTGACTGTTACAAAAGTAGCCATGTCTCACAGTACTTTTTTTAAGAGTAAGAAATGTATATTTAATGACACTACATTATTTTGCATTTTTCTTTTCTTTTTTGACTGACTAAAGATTTTTATTTATTTATTTATTAAAAGTTCTTATAGGCCGCCCAATCCCGTAGGACTCAGGGCGGCGTACAATGGGAATAAGAACAATACAGTAAAAAAGACACGACAATATAAAACACAACAACATTCATTCAGGGGGAATCCGATCTTCTACTTCTTCACCCCACCTGCCGGAAGAGCCATGTCTTCACGGTAAACAACTTTACCCACGAAGGGGTACCACAACTTATGACAAGGATTCAGTGTTATGGCCCATAGGCTAATGTTGTTGTCATTTGAATCTTGAATTATCAGCGCTTGTGACAATTTGAGTTTGAGACTTCTGCTTGATCCTGCTGTCTCAAAAATATTTGGCTTTCTTCTGCAAGAAGAAAAAAAACAAAACCCAAGGAGGCAACTGTGTATCACGTGGATTTTTATAGCAAGCATGAAAGAGTTACTGCAGCCCTAGAAACCTAATACAAGACATTTATCAAGAGCTATTTCTCTTTGGTACCATGAACACATTGCAAGTATGCCTCTTCACTGCAAATCTTATTCTGAGCTAGTCTTATAATGGCATGGTGGGGGGAGGAAATTCAAGCCATAATTTTCATCTTTGGCTTAGTAGAATAAGTGCTATATATACACTCAGAGTAAACAGTTCAATTTGGCAGAGAGAAAAAAGAGTGTTGCAAACATGCTATTCGAATGTCTTAAAGCACTCAGAAAATGCTACTATCACTGCATCATGTAGGTTATAAACTGAAGTGGAAGATACCTACTTCCCAAATAACTTACCAACTGCCTGGTTTGTAAAAGGCTGGGCCGGGTGTTTTTTTTTTTTGCTTGCTTGAGAATGAACAAAAATTGTCAGTGTTATTATGCATTACAGATATTTTTAAAGTATAAATATGCAAGCACTTTTTGACTAGTAATGAAGTATGATTCAATTGCTCCAAAAACTTTTTCTAGACCAGCTTCTGTGGTAAGGACAGAGGGCACATTTGGGGGCATACTCACAAAATGGAGACCATGGGCAATTATTAAACAGTTGGCATGGGGACCATTGACAGTCATAGAGCATTCAGTTATCATAAGGGGACTTAGTAACTTGTAGAGAGGGAAGGGAAGGGAGGGGAGGGGAGGGAGGAAAGAAGGAAGGAAGGAGGGGAGAGAGAGAAAGAGAGAAAGAAAGAGAGAGAAAAAGAGAGAAAGAGAGAGAAAAAAAAGAGAGAGAAAAAACAGATAAAAAAAGAAAGATGGGATACTAGAGGCTGATGCTTTACAGCCCCCAGCTTCCTTTTCTAATTTACTCATCTTTTATGACACGGAAACAAATTTGGCCCTGAAGGCACTAGATTGCCTATCTCAGTCACATAGAATATTTCTATTGGATATATTTTAATATCTCAACCCTGAATCAGAGGTGGGTTCCTCCCGGTTTGGACTGGTTCACCCAAACCAGTAGTCACCCACTGGTGACGTCACAATGATCTCACAGAACTGGTTCGGTTGGTGCCGGTCCGTGGGCGCCGCCATCTTTTTTAAAAAAAAAATTTGAATTTTTTTTCTTCTTCTGAGCATGTGCAGAAGCTGAGTTTCCGGCACTGTGCATGCGGTCACCATCTTGTTTTCAGTTTTAAAAAAATTTTTTAAATTTTTTAAACATTTTTTTTCTTCTGAGCATGTGCAGAAGCCGAGTTTCCAGCACTGTGCATGCGGTCACCATCTTGTTTTTGGCTCCCCCCCCCCGATTTTTTGGCACTTTGCATGCGCCCGCGCGGCGAGCCCACACGACACGCCCACGTGGCAAGCCCACGCAGCAGGCCCATGTGGCCCGGGAGGAAGCAAACCAACAGCAAGGTAAGTTAGAACCCACCCCTGCACTGAATCCATTTTAAAAAGTAGTTACAATAATCTATTTTGACAGTTTTCTGATCTGGAGTGAGTAAGCTGGGCAGCTGAGCTAAATGTGGATCTTTTCTCCTCCCTCTTCTACAAAGAAAAGAGACAATATTAGGAGAAATATTGGTCAGTTTTAAGCAGCTCTGGAAGTGTTTTCTATATTTTTTCCTCCCTGCTTTCAAAATTCCTGGGTCAGGGTGCGCCTCTTTGTGGGAGCCACTTTCTTCCAGTTGGAAATGTGAGTATGTTTCTTTATTCTGCCCTTTAATATCATTTCCCTATTCAATTAAAAAACATCAGAAATGTTGTTTCCAGTAGCAGACTTCCATTCCTGATATCATTTGATAAGGCTAGCTAAGTGTCAAAACTGTAATTGTGTGTATATTTGCTTGCACTGTCTTGGACTCCCAATTTCAGTCCCACAACCAGCTACCTAACTTTGTTATGCACCATTACCTCTGAATTTCCTTTAGTCTTTGGAGGGGTCCTCCACTGATTGAATTGGGTGAGGTTTTGTTTGCATACCACTCTCTCTGTTTCTAAAAAAAAATCATAGTTTCTGATTTGAGCTGATTGTTTATAAATGTAGACTTTCTATGGATAAGTTTAATGAAATATGGAACTGATTTATACGAAATACAGTAGGTTAAAAAACATGATAGTTCACTTATAGTTTTATTTATTTATTTGTCAACACGTGTACAAGATAACAGGTATGATATAAACATAAACAAAAGCAAAGTATGTCTAGGTAAATTTGGACAATAAGACAGAAGGACAGGGACAGTAGGCATGATGGTGCGCTTATGCACGCCCCTTACAGACCTCTTAGGAATGGGGTGAGGTCGACTGTAGACAGTCTAAGGTTAAAGTTTTGGGGGTTTGGGGAAGAAACCACAGAGTCAGGTAGTGCATTCCAGGCATTGATTACTCTGTTGCTGAAGTCGTATTTTCTGCAGTTGTGTTTCGAGCGGTTTACATTGAGTTTGAATCTATTGTGTGCTCGTGTATTGTTGCGGTTGAAGCTGAAGTATTCATTGACAGGTAGGACATTGTGGCAGATGATTTTATGAACTACATTTAGATCAGATCGAAGGCGACGTAGCTCTAAGTCGTCTAAGCCCAAAATTTCAAGTCTGGTGGAATAAGGTATTCTGTTGCGAGCAGAGGAGTGGAGGACTCTTCTTGTGAGATATATACATACAGATATATGTGAATGATGTGAGATATATACTTACACGCACACGCACATGCACACATATGTATACATAAAATAATATGCAAGATTTATGCAAACATAAAAAAATGGATATGAATACAAATTCAAGATCCAAGTTATACAATAAAACCAGTCTTGGAGTAAGATGTAACCAGGCAGGAGACCTCCCTGACTTTACCCAGATTATCAAGGGGGTGAAACAAAGGATTTATTTCAGCATCGTTGCTTTTTAAATACACATTAACTCTGTGATTAAAACCCTTCAGAGAATTGATATCCATGTGCCTAAATTAACTGATAGACATCTCCCAATTCTACTTTACGCTGACAATGCAATTCTTCTCTCCTTGTCTTCTGTAGGCATGAAGCCGGCACTAAGAACCCTGGCATCCTCCTGCAATGGGGAACAATTAGTTATCGAGTATGATAAATCTTAAGTTTTAGTTTTCCCCACAAAAGACAAAGGCATAAGTGGATAATTGATTCTCATGAATTAGTGCAAGTTTAATGTTTTAAATACTTGGGCATAGCATTTCAGGTCTCTAGGAAATTAATAGCCTGGATAAATTATGCCACTTCTACTGCCCCAAAGAGAACACTAGCAGTAACTATATTTTATAGGCAACAGGAAGGCAAATTATATCCCGGCAGCAATCAAACTGTTTATGACTAAAAAAATAGCCCAACTATTATATGGCATACAGCTTGGTCCTTATACAAATCTAAGAATGTGTCATACCATTCAACTGAATTTCCTTACAACTTCATTCGATGCCCCAAAATATGCCCCCAATACACTCTTGAGGATTTTAATCACAGGGCTCAGAATCATATTTGATCCTACAGGTCGGATTCCTCTGCCTTTGTCAGACAGCTGCCAATCTTATACCGGTACCTATTTAGAAAACTTGGCCTCTCTCTTGAATATTTAGGCCAATTAACCCTTGAGAAGGCCAAATCAATAGTAAAAGAAAGAATCAGGGCTATCAATTGCCAAAATGATATCACCAACACTCCTGAATTCTATTGCCAAATGTTAGTTGGCTGCAAGACCTCTAGTGCAGGGCTTCTATACACTCTAATCCAGTGGTTCCCAACCTTTTTGTGATCGAGTACCACTTGGAGGTCCCGTACAGTCGCCGCGTACCACCTGGTTCCAGAGAAACTAAATTCGATCAGATATCACTTTATTTCCATAATTGTACCGTTCCTTTTTTGGCCCCGCGCATCCAGCAACTGGATTCTCGGGCCGCTGGGACCAGGTGGGTGGCGTGTGGCAAAAGTTGCAAATTGTTGCCAGATTATCTTGTGTTAGGCAGTAAATATTTTTGTGAAGTAAAAAATAACTAACTAAAAATCGTTCATGACCCCGAAAGTGTTCGCGTACCACCTGGAAGGCCCTCGCGTACCACTAGTGGTACACGTACCACAGGTTGGGAACCACTGCTCTAATCCTAAACAATTATAGATGGGCCATTTCCAGAGACCGCTTTGATGCTCTCCTTTCAGTACTGTTGCGGGAAAATTTCAGGGGACTCCTTATTCATGGAGAGTTTGCCCTTTTGGATCCGGGAGAGAGAAACATATGCTGTCAAGAAAAACAAATCTTGCAAGTTTACCAGACGGATGGCAAAGGGAACAAAGCTGTTACAGAATCTGGTAGTCCTGCTAGAAATACTTTGAAATCTCCTCCCAGAGGGGAGCAACAAAAAAAGACCATGAAGTGGGTGTGTGGGGTCTCTAACAATGCTTCGAGCTCTAAGCACATAGCGCTTATAAGCAGTATCCTGAATAACAGGAAGCGAGCTTCTTATAATCTTCTCAGCCGTCCTTACCACTCTCTGTATGGACCTTCTATCTGAGGCGCTGCTGCCACCAAACCAAACAGACAGTGATTCAGTTTGTTAAAATGCTCTCAATCGTGCCTCTGTAAAAAGTGGCCAGGACAGAAGGAGAAAGATGTGCTCTCCTCATCCAATGCAGGAAATGCGGACACTGGTTTGCAAGCTTCACTAAGGATGTCGTATGGAGAGACCGGTTATGATTGTTAGTTATCTGCACCCCCAGATACTTAAATACCGTTGACCATCTCTACAGCTGCTTCCTGGATACTGAGTGGAGTATGACCATGCCAGCTCTTTCTAAATTCTACACCATGTAGCTAAATACTTGTATCTTCATCAAATTCCACAATGGTGCAAAACCATTTAGCTGAATAGGGTGCTTTATCATCTTATTGTTTTCTTTTCCGCCAGTCATGAGTTGTTGTATCAAACTAGTTCTCGTAATAAAGACATGTGATGCAGGAGTGGGTTTTAACTTACCTCACCACTGGTTCACTTCCTCCCACGCCACGTGGCCACGCCACACAGGCGCGCATGCGCAGTGCTGAAAATTTGCATTTTTTTAAAAAAAAGCCAAAAACAAGGTGGTGGCACATGCACAGTGCCGGAAACTCAGCTTCTGTGCATGCGCAGAAGAAAAAATCAGCAAAAAAATTAATTTTTTTTCCAAAAAAAAAATCCCCCCAAAAGATGGGACCGGCACCGACAGAACTGGCTCCATAACGTCACCAGCGGTTTGCTCTGTAACGTCACCAGAGGTTTGCTACCAGTTCTATACAACCGGTGTGAACCAGGAGGAACCCACTTCTGATGTGATGGGTGTATCCTATATGTTTCTTCTGCTTTCCAACATCTACCTGATTTCAGCACATGTGCTATAACCATGATAATGAGAAGGAATTAGAGTTGCTGTTAACCGATGCTTCCTGAGTGGTTGCCAAGACATTAGCTAATTCCTGCTACACTGCCAGGCCTCTTTAGAACTTAAAGGAGTCTTTGAAATCGTAACATTTCTTTGTAGTGAGTAGTAATTGTGAAAGACTGAAAAGCATTCTATATTGAGCAAATAAGTCAATTTTCATTCTTTTTACTGATTGGAAAAATGTTTTGCATTTTTTTCTGTCGCAATTATTACAGGCTCGGTATGCATTAAGTTTAGCTCTCTGATTGCTTTGGAGAAATCAATGCAGAATTTCTTATCTGGCCCTGAAAAGGAACTACAGGTGAACAGTGGGAAATGGAGATAGTATGGGTTGACTTTTAATTCTTCCTGGCTTCAGTTGCTTTTGCTTTTTATTTGTTTTCTTCCTTCTATTTACAGTTTGTTACCTTAATAGGGGTTTAGGCAAAGGTAGAATCCAGGTTAGTGCAAGAAAAGAGCAGCAACGGTGACACAGTGGTTAGCATGCAGTACTGCAGGCTACTTCTGCTGACTGCTGGTTGCCTGCAATTTGGCAGATCGATTCTCACCGGCTCAGGGTTGACTCAGCCTTCCATCCCTTAGAGGTGAGTAAAATGAGAACCCAGATTGTTGGGGGCAATATGCTGACTCTGTAAACCGCTTAGAGGGCTGTAAAGCACTGTGAAGCAATATATAAGTCTAAATGCTATTGCTATTGCTATCCTGGTGATCTAACTATATGCAATCGAATCTTGCTACACCAGTGTTCTTTCTATGATTGGCAAACTTCCATTTCAAGAAGTTGTTCTCTCTAAAACTGACAAGCCATGGTTGAAAAGAAAACTTAAATAAGTAGACAATTTGCATTTCAGCTTGTGCACTGCTCAAAAGAAGGGGAGGTTTTTGACTGCTGGAAATGATCTCTGTGCAAAGCAAAAAGATTATTGAATGAGTGAGCTAGCTGCAACTGGACCCTTTACAGGCTGGCTCATCCCCAGCAAGGGGAGATTTTTCCCCCTCCCTCTCCAGCTTCCTCAGAATTAAACAGCTCATTAACTCTCATCTATTTTATTTCTGCTTGCTTCACTTGAAGCGACTTGTTTTAAAATGGAGAGAAAATTGGGAATAAATCCAGAAAAAGTTAGAATTCTGTGGATTGATCTCAGAAGGGTTGGAGTGATGGAAAAGCTGGTCATCTGAAAATGCCACGTGCTGTTTGTCACCAGTAGTGGGGGTAGAATGACATTCACATTCGCTGTGCACAAACTTTAGCAGCTCTTGCGCTGCCACCTGCACTGCTTGCTTAGAGCTGGTCTGGAAAGGAAAAAAACACAGCCGAATTAGTCAGGACTCATCCCACCCAGTTTCCTCCGAATGGGTCTCCCTACGTAGCCTTCCCGCTGAACTACACTAGTGATCGCCCACCCAAAAGGAGCCCGCCCTCCGATCTCTTCTGAGCGCCCGCTCTTTCCTGCACGAATGAGCTGGGGGCGCGAATGGCACTTCCCCTCTACCTGCATGCTGTTATCGGTTCTGCACCCCCCCAAGACCAACAAGACGCCGCTACCTGGGGCCACTGGCCACTATCTGGGTGCAGAGGGGGGTGAAGAGCTGGTAACAGCATGCAGGTAGAGGGGAACAGCTTTCCGCGCCCCCAGCTCGTTCGCTGCAGAAAGAGCGGGCACTTGGAAGAGCTCGTAGGGCGGGCTCCTTTTGGGTGGGTGATCACTGGCATAGTTCACTGGGGAGGCTATGTAGGAAGACCCGTTCGGAGGGACCTGGGTGGGGTGAGTCCCACCTACTTCGGCTGTGTTTTTTTCCTTTCCAGACCAGCTCCAAGCAAGCGGTGCAGGCAGCAGCGCAAGAGCTGCTGAAGTTTATGCACAGCTTGCTTGGAGCTGGTCTGGAAAAGAAAAATAACAGCCGAATTAGGCAGGACTCGCCCCACCTAGGTCCCTCCAAATGGCTCTCCCTACGTAGCCTCCCCACTGAACTATGCCAGTGATCGCCCACCCAAAAGGAGCCTGCCCTCCGAGCTCTTCCAAGCGCCCACTCTTTCTTGCACAAATGAGCGGCTGCAAGAACAGCGGGCTGGGGCTTCTCTTCCTCCCTGCCGAAGGCTTGGGGCTGCACCAGAAGCCCTCTCGAATGGGGAGACAGGGAAGCGCCAGCCTGGCCGGCAGTTCTGCTCCTTTTCCTTTCTGCACTCAGCAGCTGGTGGCCCTGGGTAGCGGCATCTTGTTGGTCTTTGGGGGGGGGCGTGCAGAGCCGGTAACAGCATGCAGGTAGAGGGGAAGCACTTTTTGCGCTCCCAGCTCGTTTGAGCAGGAAAGAGTGGGCGCTCGGAAGAGATCAGAGGGCTCTTGCGCTGCCGTCTGCACCACTTGCTTGGAGCTGGTCTGGAAAGGAAAAAATACAGCCAAATTAGGCAGGACTCACCCCACCCAGGTCCCTCCAAACGGGTCTCCCTACGGTAGCCTCCCCGCTGAACTACGCGAGCCGACAGTGATCACCTACCCAAAAGGAGCCTGCCCTCCAAGCTCTTCTGAGCACCATGTGCCGGCTGGGGAAGCTCCAAACATGTGACCTAGCCTGGACTTTTTCCTGCTGGGAACTGCCGTTCCCCGGCCAGCAGTAGCACTCTCAGCCCCACCACCTCCCTTGCTCCACCAGCCGCACAGGTCCCCAGGGCTGTGGCGATTGCCACTTTCTTTCGGCCATCGTTTCCCTCCCTCCCCACCAGAGGCTTTTTCCTTTCCAGACCAATTCCAAGTAAGCGGTGCACAAACTTCAGCAGCTCTTGCACCCCCCTCTGCACCCAGGTAGCGGCCAGTGGCCCCGGGTAGTGGCGTCTTGTTGATCTTGGGGAGGTGCAGAGCCGGTAACAGCATGCAGGTAGAGGGGAAGTGCTTTTTGCGCCCCCAGCTTGTTCGTGCAGGAAAGAGTGGGCACTCAGAAGAGATCAGAGGGCGGGCTCCTTTTGGGTGGCCAATCACTGGTGTAGTTCAGTGGGGAGGCTCCGTAGGGAGACCCGTTTGGAGGGACCTGGGTGGGACAAGTCCCGCCTAATTCAGCTGCATTTTTTTTCTTTCCAGACCAGTTCCAAGGAAGCAGTGCAGGCGGAGGTGCAAGAGCTGCTGAAGTTTGTGCACCACTTGCTTGGAGCTGGTCTGGAAAGGAAAAAAGCCTCTGGCGGGGAGGGACAGAAATGATGGCCAAAGGAAAGCAGCAACAGCCACAGCCCTGGGGACCCGCGTGGCCAGTGGAGCAAGCCATGAGGCTCCTCTTGAGGTGGCGGGGATGAGAGCGCTGCCGCCGGCTGGGGAACGGCACTTCCCAGCGAGGAGGAGCCCAGCAACGGGGTCATCTGTGCAAGCAGCCCACCACCCCTACCCCGCCCTCACCAGCTGCTGGTCCACCGGTGCTCCGAACCATCTGGGCGCCATGCGAGAAGCTTGTGCGGGCAGGGAGGGAGGGAAGCCTCAGCTTACCTTGTTCTGCTCCCCGAGGAAGTGACTGCCGGCACCCCAAACAAGACCAGCTGGCCCATGCGCATGCGCACTCTGGAAACAAGATCATCTTCCTGGAACGTGCATGTGCAATGGGTAGCTGCTCTTCTGGTTTTTGGCACGCCCGTGTGAATGAAAACCCGCTGGCCAGTACACCAGAATCCGGAAGAGCAACAGACGATGGCTCCGCGTGCCGGGAGAAATGGCTCTGCATGCCACTTCCAGCATGTGTGCCATAGGTTCGCCATCACGGCTATGTAAGGATCCAGACTTAATACAGATTAAATAAAATGTACTAATGAGGTTCTTAGATTTCTATTCCTAATAGGGAACAGACAATCCTGGAAAGAGCTGTTTTCTTTTTCCAACTATTGACCACAAAATCCTTTTTCCAGGAATCCCATTTTCATCAGAGGTTAGAGAAGTATGACAGTTTTCGCCTCCTTTCTTCTTAAAAGCCACTTTGAATTAGTGGTTAAAGCATCAGACTAGAAACCAGGAGACCATGAGTTCTAGTTCTGCCTTAGGAATAAAGCCAGCTGGGTGACCTTGGGCCAATCATTCTCTCTCAGCCCTAGGAAGAAGAAGGCAAAATGGCAAACCGCTTCTGAAAACTTAGCAAGGAAACTTCAGGGACTTGTCCAGGCAGTCACCACTAGAAGGCACCAAACAACAATCTACAAAAATGAAACAAACAAACAAACAAACAAACCAAAAAGAAAAAATACTCCACACCTCCTTATCCCATATCTTGATGGAGGAAATATTTCTGTGCTTACATGCCCCAAAGCAGATGTTATCCACATAGATGTGTTTTTAGACTCAGATGTCAGACTGTCTATCTCTGAATGTGAGCTGTCTGGGAGGCAAGGACAGATAGGTTTAGATAGAGGCGGTTTACTCTGATCTGTTTACAAATGTTACAAAAGTCCCCTATTGTAATGTCTCCTCTCAGCCATCACCTTAGATAAAAACAATAGATACCAAAGAATGTATCCTAATGACTAGGGTGTTCCTCGCATTTATATTTAAAAACAGAAACGAGGTAATATCTAGCAGGTCACTCTCACCATTTTCACTCCCTGCTCCTTCACAGAGCAATTTGAAACTGGCTACAAACATTTTTGCTAATCTCAATATGCAAATAATATGCAGGGAAAACCATGAACTAATTGCTATTCCCTATCTATTTGACCAATGGCAATGTGGGGGGAAAAATCACTGTCCTACTCTTTGGACCGGAATAACAAAAATGTCCTGACTCCACACAGACAAAATGAAATAAATAAACCCCCTTCCAGTATATGCTGGTGCCATTTGTCTGTAACCATCGCTGTGGTCGCCACTCTGTTCTTCGTGCCGGCTGCACACACGCACCATAGAACAGGGCGTCGATGGCGGCGATGGTCACGGGACTGAAGCTCTTTTTCGGCGTATTCAAGAAAGGGAGGTCGGTAGTTTTCGGTGCAAGAAACCTGCAGCCGCTGCCTCTTGTTTGGCTTCTCGCGACAAGGGGGGGTGAACAAATGTGGGCTGATGGGGAGCCCAGCAGCGATGGCTCAGCCTTGGCTTGCCTTCCCTGGCAGCCCGCCATGGGAGGAAGGTAGGGTCATGGGATGAAGAAAGAGGCGGTTGTGGGGGAGGAAGCAGGGAGATTGAGTAAGGGCCGGAGCCTCTGAAGGAGGGGAAACAGGGTGACACATGGCAAAGGGAAAGCAGGCAGCATGCAGGAGGACGCCCCGGGAAGGCCAGAGCTGGGGTATGGCGCATTCCCCAACCCGGCTGAGTTGGATGGCAAGTGGGCAGTGGCTCGGGAGCAAGGCCAGAGCCAGGGAATGGCGCGCTCCCTGACCCAGCTGAGGTGGATGGTGAGTGGGCGGAGGCTCTGGGGCTTCAGGGAATGGCACAACCTGAGGCCCCAGGCGAAGAGCAAGTGAGCAGCAACCTTATCTTTGGTGAGCTGAACTGACCTGAGCAGAGCGGGTGAGGTGCGGAGGCGATTGGCAAGATGATTAGCTGGGCTGCGTGGAGAAGGCAATATATATAGGGCAGGGATGGGCCAGGTGAGTGAGCGTTGAGCGTTGAGCGGGCAGGGTGAGCGAGCGTCGAGCGGGCAGGCTGGCGGGGCAAGCATGTGAGCGTCGAGCGGGTGGGCAGAGCGAGCGAGCGGGCGGGTGGGCGGGCGGGGAGAGCGAGTGGCGAGCGAGCAGCAAGCGGGCAGGCGGAGCGAGCAGGCAAGCGGGAGGACGGGCAGGGGCGGGGCCACCCAGAGGTGGTATTTACCGGTTTGGTGAACCAGTCCAAATTGCTGCTACCGGTTCACCTGAACCAGTCCGAACTGGCTGAATACCACCTCTGATTCTAACCACTGCGCCATAGAAGAGACACGTCCTAAACAATGCACAATGTTGTAAGAACAAGATATTACATCTTCCTGGAGATGGTGGAGAGAATAATTGGCTATTTGGGATCCAGTAACCAGAGGTTGAGGTGAGGAAAGATTTTCTGCCAATAAGAAAACAGATAACAAACATGTTCTGTGGCAATTAATGGAAAAAAGCCAGCTTTACTGCCATTCCAAATACACTGCAGCAGAGCCAAAAATAAATCAGTTCAGCTCTCCAAAATAATCCTCTTCATGGTTTCAGACACATCCAGGTCAGATAATCCAAATAGTATTAAAATGTTACATGGAAGTGCTCAACACCAGCAACTAAAAATCTGGACTAAATGTTAACAATAATAGAAGTTGTTTGAAAGATTAGATTTACACCAGTGTTCCTCCACCTTAGCAACTTTAAGATGTATGGGCTTCAACTCCCAGAAGTTGAGGCCTACACATCTTAAAACTGCTGAGTTTGAGAAACACTGATTTAAACATTTATTGGAGAACCAGTATGTAGTAGTGGGGAAGGTGTAGGATTAGAAGTCGGAAGGTCTAAGGTTCAAGTCTACTCTCTGCTATAGAAGCCAGCCCTGCCTACCTTACTTTGTTGTTGTTATGGGGATAAAATGAAGGGAGATTCTCACATAAACTTTCTTAAGATCTTGGAAGAAAAATTATTATCTATATATGTTAAACTTAAAAATAATAAATGTATAAAAGGTTGGGTTTATTTAGTTTACTAAAATTTCCTTTAATTAATTTAATTGTAATCTACTTTTTAGAAATGTCAAGACTACACATATACAGCACTTCCCACCTAGATTCAAATATCTTGAGCCATCTTAATGGCTTACAGAATTTATGATGTTGCAATTTGGGTCTGCCCAAATGTGTTTGGATCACCAAACTTTCACCCTTTGACTACATGTACAACCATTTAAGTATTACAAAAGTCATGATCTTCCAAAGCTTGCACACTATACCATCTTAGTAGTATGGACCACTGTTCCTTCTAAGCTGCGCAGCCGCGCGGCTGCGCACGTAACGAGAGAAAATGCCGCATGGAAGTTTCTAACTTCCGCACGGCATTTTCTAACTTCTGCGCGGCATTTTCTAATGGCAGAGGCTGCGCGGCTGCGCGGCCACGCACATGAAAAGAGAACACTGCGTGGCAGTTTCTAATTGCCGCACGCCGTTTTCTGATGTTACAGGGAACATTGGTATGGATACCACATTCATGTTGATCTTGAACCATGTTTCCTACAGAGCTGCCACTTAATCTCACCAGTATATCTCAGGTGCATTTATCAAGTTGAGCAAACAGTATGGAATATGTTGAGAAATATGTTTAATTAAAAGCTTAACTACACTATACTTTTGACATATGCTGCTTTCAAAGAGCTTAAAGCTCAGGGAGGGAGCTTATCATGTTTTTAGCCAATGCACATTTTATCTTCATGGCAGCCTTGTGAAGGAGGCCACAGAGATACGAGCTGAAATTCGTGAACGAGGTGGTTTAAAAAAAATATGGAATGAAGATTTAAATCTGGCTTTTTCCAGTCTCAGTCTGACAGTCTGGCTCCTGAACCAGAAAAGTCCCATATTGATTCTTACAACTGACCTTATATGCTTGCTTCTGTTTGGATTATTTCATTGCATTCACAGATGATTGTCCAAGAGTATCTATCTCCCCATATTGGGATAAAATAACTAAAACAAGAACTACAAATAATGAAAATGGCTGCATGCAGAATTTGGTTGATTATGACAGAGACTTTTGTGCATTGGAAACGATTTGGATTGACTCTGCACAATACCTTTAATCAGGTCAGTTACAGATCCAGTTAAAACTTATGTTAAAATTTGAGGAGGGGCTGACTTTGTGAGATCTGCAAACCCACGGATGGCTCAATATACGGTGCAAATTCAGTAACCAAGATAACCAAGTTATGGGAATGTGGTCATAGTGTCTTTTTTCTTAGACTTATTTATAGGAATCAACTGATCTTCTTAATTAATGTTATTATCACAGCTATTTCGCTTTACTGGTATTTATCATTACTGTGTTTTATGGTGCACCTGCCAATGACAAAACATCACAGGGAAGGAAATTTGTATCCATCCTTTCCCAAATTTGGGTACAGAAGCACATCCCTTGCTCAACACAGCACAGATCATAGTGAGAGAAATGTATGGACTGTTTATATTGTTAGTTAGGTCTATAATAATTCTGCTGAAATAAATGGGCATTTTAGGATTTTGCAAAGTGCATTTCTTTCTCCTCCTCAATAAAGAGAGCATAAATGCATTACATGGTACCGTAATTCAGCAGATGGCAGTGTTGTCCTGCGGAGCGAACCTCTAGCTAATTTCCTTCTCTGCCTTGCTCCTCTCTAATGTCAAAGCCCGTACTGTATGCATATGTATCCAGTGGGTTTCACACGTCTGAGAAAAATTTGATTTTTTTTGAGCAGTTTTTATGACAATATCATTATTTCTTTGCAGCTACAAATTAACTGTCTGTTTCAATATGCGCTGCTTGTCCCATCCCTTCAGGGACCTGCTTGTCAGTTCTGCAGGCTTCCAGTTTTATGAGTTTGACAGGGCACCAGTGAGAATTGAGAAGGATTCCTTAAATTCCTTAACGGCATGCCATTCGAGACAATGAGTCACCATCACCCTTTCAGGGCATGAATCCAGCAAGGGTGGCTGCTGCCATTGATTTCCAGCAATTATGTTAAAGTCCAGTCATGCTTGCCAACGTATTTTTAATTAAGATGACAGTGAGGTATCATACTTACTCCATTCCTGCTTTTGTTTACCTGCGGTAGCCAGATGTGGACTAAAATAAAGCAAAAGAGCTAAACAGTGTTTCCCAACCTTGGCAACTTGAAGATATCTGGACTTCAACTCCCAGAATTCCCCAGCCAGCATTCGCTGGCTGGGGAATTCTGGGAGTTGAAGTCCAGATATCTTCAAGTTGCCAAGGTTGGGAAACACTGACTGCTAAAAGATAAGATGGTTTCTCTGATCCTTCCACCAAAAAGCCAGTACTTTAAAGCTGAGATTCCTGCCAAGGTCAGGAAAAGTCTACCGCAGAGCTTACTTGAACTGCCAGTACCAAGAGGATACTTGCACATGAAGTGATCTCTCTAGTGCCCTAAGTAAAACATCGATTCTGTCACCCCATGTTGCCCTGTTGACTTTTTTTTTTTAGTTGTGATAAATTGGCGTTAAGACCAGAAAGCCGGAAAGGCTGAGTTCTAGCCCTGCTTTATGCATTAAAGCCAGATGGGTGACTTGGATCAGCCACTCTCTCTTAGCCCTAGGAACAAGGAGGCAAGGGCAAACCACTTTCTAAAACCTTGCCAAGAAAATTGCAGGGACTTGTCTAGGCAGTCACTAGGATTCAATACCTGGCATGAAGGCACAGACACACAAAATCTAGCCAAAGAAAGTCTGTGAGATGGTGCATTCAAGTGGACCACTTTCCCATTCTGGATTACTTATAGCAGCAAGAAGACACCTCTGGCCAATTAATTTAATAGCAATAGCACTTAGACTTACATACCGCTTCACAGTGCTTCACAGCCCTCTCTAAGCCGTTTACAGAGTCAGCCTATTGCCCCCAACAATCTGGGTCCTCATTTTACCCACCTCGGAAGGATGGAAGGCTGAGTCAGCCTTGAGCCTGGTGAGATTCGATCTGCCAAACTGCTGGCAGCTGGTGATCAGCAGAAGTAGCCTGCAGTACTGCGTTCTAACCACTGCACCACCGCGGCTCTTAATTCTAAGAATGTCATCACTATAAGGTAGAACAGACGATGTATGGGCATTTGTGTCTAGAATTATCATTGCTAAGCAAGGCAGTTGTTGAGTCACAACCAATTTTGTGATAGTTTCCCATGGTTGTTAAGTGAATCGTATGGTATTTAAACAAATCTGGCTTCCCCTAACCAACTTTGCTTATCGGAAGCCATCTTGGAAGGTCGCAAATAGTGATCATGTGACTCCAGGATGCTGCAACCATTATAAGTACATGCCAGTTACCAAGAACCAGAACTTTGATCACCTGATTGTGGGGATACCACGACAGTTCTAAGTGTGACAACTGGTCTCAGTCATGGTCGTAAGTCGCTCATGTAAGTAAGTCACGGCTGCAGGGGTGGGTTTGGCTCAGGGGTGGGTTCCACTTACCTTCGCCACTGGTTCGCATCGTGACATTTTGCGCGTGCGCGCTTGCTCCACTCACGCGTGTGTGCACGTCCCCTCGTGCAATTTGGCTTCCACGCATGCTCAGAAGCAGGAATTAGCCCGAAACACAGCTGAGGAGCTCATCAGCTGTGCTTCGGGTGAAGAAATAAAGGTCAGAATTCACCTGTGGGCGGGAGGGCCCTTTTTCAAGCTGCGGAAGGGGAAAAATTAACACAAAATCCAAAAATAGATGGCGGCACGAATGGAACGGCACTGACAGTGATGTCACCAGCGGGTCACTACCGGTTCGGGTGATCCGGTCCGAACCGGGAGGAACCCACCCCTGGTTTGGCTAGTCTAGAATAAAGAAGGGGATGTGAGGGGACTAGAGGGGACATGATACCAGTATTCCAGTATTTGAGAGATTGCCACAAAGATGAGGGGGTTATCTTATTTTCCAAAGCACCAGAAGGCAGGACAAGAAACAATGGATGGAAACAAATCAAGGAGAGAAATAACCCTGGAATTACAGAGAAGCTTCCTAACAGTGAGGACAATTAACCAGTGGAACAGCTTTGCCTTCAGAAGTTGTGGGTGCTTCATCACTGGAGGCTTTTTAAGAAGAGACTGGACAGTCACTTGTCTGAAATGATATAGGGTCTCCTGCTTGAGCAGGGGATTGGACTAGAAGGCCTCCAAAATCCTTTCCAGCTCTATTCTGATGGGTTGATTGATTGACCTTTTTCAGTTTTGTTGTAACTTTAAATAGACGCTAAATGAATGGTTGTAAGTTGAGGACTATCTACATCTGATTGTTGCTTTGTTATGGATCTTCCCTCTGTGCATTGAGATCGTCCTCTATACCCTTGCAAAAAAAAGGAGAGAGAAGGGCAGAAAAACAAACCCAGAGGACAAATTTTGGCACTTTTTTTGCAGGAACAGTTTTGAGCAGGTGAAAGTCAAGTTTTCTCTTTAAAAAGAGCACAAAACGTTCACAGAGAACAGCCAAAGTGCAATTCTCCAGCAACTGGAGGGCCCCCCAAAAGTCAAAGGCAGTCAAAGCCCCTTCCCCCTTTACTGCACATAGCATGTAGCAACTGAGGGCCACTTCCTGAGTCCATTCTTCCAGGATCCTGCTGTCATTTATCTGCACCCGTGGATCAGACCAGTCTGATTGGTTAATAGACAGTATTTTGTTTACAAGGTAGCTTTCTCTATACATGGATTTCCTTTTTTGTCTCAGGGTGTTAATCATCCAGTTGCAATTTTGCTGAGTGCTGAGAGCATCTATCACCAGACAAACTGCCCAAGCTATATTAACAGTAAGTCTCCCTCGAGTTGAGCTGGACTACCGGACATCGCCTGGTGCAGCTTTCTTGGCTATAAATGGAACAACTTGGCAGTGTCTTTTCCCCACTTTCCCACTGAATCTAAAGCCCAGGAATTTCTCTTTTCTGAGTACAAACCATGCCTGGTCTTGTTTAGTGTTTCTGAAATTGGATGTGTTCACTTCGATGCTGCCACCTGCTGTGACAATTTATAGGCCGATAGATTGTCTTATTTCACGTATTAGCTTTGTGCATGTTTGTTCTGTTTTGTCTCTCTTCAGAGGCCGGAGCACAGGCCTAGTTCCCATCTTCCCTTGCTAGAGTGTGAGGGACTGGCTGTTGCCTGGTGACACCATGCTCAAATAGTTGCCTGTAGCAATGGGAACTCCTGCTCCTGCTGCTCTTCTTCTTCTTCTTCTTCTTCTTCTTCTTCTTCTTCTTCTTCTTCTTCTTCTTCTTCTTCTTCTTCTTCTTCTTCTTCTTCTTCTTCTTCTTCTTCTTCTTCTTCTTCTTCTTCTTCTTCTTCTTCTCCTTCTCCTCCTCCTCCTCCTCCTCCTCCTCCTCCTCCTCCTCCTCCTCCTTCTTCTTCCTCCTCCTCCTCTTCTTCTTTTTCTTCTTCTTCTTCCTCCTCCTCCTCTTCTTCCTCTTCCTCTTCCTCTTCCTCTTCTTCTTCTTCCTCCTCCTCCTCTTCTCCTCCTCCTTCTCCTCTTCCTCCTCCTCCTCCTCCTCCTCCTCTTCCTCTGAATTTGGGCTTAAAAATAAATAAATAAAGAAGAGTGCTATGAGCATACTGTTCCTCGAGAGAATTAAAAATCCCACTTTCATCTTTGTGGCAACTCCGGTAGTAGTGTCATGTTTCTTGAAAAATGGTTTCTGAAATACATTTTGAGAAATATGGAAAGGACCACCTTGGAATTTGGAATGGGACTAGCTTTGGGAACAGACCATCTTCTGATCTGCAAATCTTTCAGGTGGCTTTGTAATGGAGACACTGCCAAATTACTTCAGCATCCCTGACCTGTTACTGGCCCCTTACAAATCGCTGCGTTTTTGTAGGCCAATGATTTGGTCCAGAACTGAATAATCTCGCAATGTGTTCCCATGGAAACTCGGGCCCTGCCCACCCTTAGCACTTGACTGAAGAAACAGGCTATTGGCCAGGAGAGACCGATGCAAAAGGACCCTCATGGTTCCTGATGGGAACTGTTCATGAAAAGAAGCACAATTGTTTTGAATTCCTCTGAAGATGAGTAGGGTTGAAAGGGTTAATGAAATAAATATGCAAAAAGGAGAAAAATCAGGTAGGCAGGTTAAAATTACCCAGCTCAATGCAGGCTGACAAAGCGGGGTTTTCCCCCCCTGTAAAAGTTTTTCATACTTACTAATCCAGAACCTGACCAGAAATCAGATCAAAATCAGGATTGTTGCCACTGGAAAAGGATGGCTGAGCTCAATAGGTACTGTTTCAAACTCCTGAGTTCAAGTCCTGACATGTTTTTGGCAGAGGCGACTTTCACATCTAATAGACTTTGCTTATTGCTATCAAAATATCTGTCCACTGGCTGAGCCCTTAATGAGAGCTGACTTGTGCGATTTTCCTGAACTATAGAAATGACTGCAGATTCTGTCCATGTATTGTTCCTGGCATTCATGACATTGGCAGCAAGTGACATAAGCCACGTAGGCAGGAGCTTTGCCCGGGCTTGCTGCTGTGAACAAACACAATATGATGGTTGCTTGCAAAGACGACTTCACAGTCCCTGTGCCTCTTTTCATGGCTAGGCAATCCCATGTGGCTGGACTAATTTGTAATATGCTTCTGATTGCTATTTCTGAATTTATGCTTGCGTGCACGTGTTCATCAACTGCTCTAGTACCTAATGAAGCTGGATATTTGGTTTATTTTTGGAACCTGCATAATTATTGCTAGTATTCAGTTGACTAAGTCTGAACAACTGGAACTTCTCCAGCTTTTGGGAGTTACGCTTTAGACAGGAAAGAAGCCCAGTGCAGGAACATAACCTGGGGTCAAATAGTAGAAGCCTTGGGCTAGGGATTTAAAGGACAGTAAAATGACTTGGGACCTAATTCTAAACTTCCTGTGTTTTCAAGGAACCAAGGATTGGCTGCAGGAACTTATTTTATACCAAGGTGAAGACTTGCAATTCTTGGTGTTGCCTCTTGATTTTTTTTATATATACCGTATTTTTTGGAGTATAAGACGCACTGGAGTATAAGACGCACCTTAGTTTTGGGGGAGGAAAACAAGGAAAAAAGGCCTCTGCCTCCAAGCAATTTGCCAAACAGCAAACAGCACAGATGATATACACTGTTTGCTGTGTATTTCTGTGCATGTGTGCCTGACCCATAGAAATAGCAAAGAATTGGAGAAATGTACATTATGGCAGTATATTAATCCCAGAAAGTTTTCTTAAATGTAATCACACTAACTCCTTCCAATTATTTAAATAGATCTACTCCAAACATGACTAAGTCAGGGTTTAACTCAGCTGCCTTATTTTAATACTAATGCTTAATACTAATACTTAATACTAATACTTAATACTAAAACAGGACATTTCAGATTATACTTTTACAGATCTTTAAAATTGATGTGGCCTTCTGGAAGTATTTTCTGCTATTTAAAAGAAGATACAATACCACTGGGCCTCTTCAGATCAAGCATTTATTTTAAAAAGCTTCTTCATTTTGTTAAGTTGTTTAAAACAATCTTTAAAAATAAGTCTAATAATTTGAACATTCTATAGGCATTTATAGTTATTGGCTTACCTCCTTGCAGCAAAAAACAAACAGCCAGTTTCAGCACAGTCTGGCTAGCACAAGAAAATAAAATTCTGTCTTTGCCTCTCCCTCCAGCAATTTGCCTCCATGCAGCTTTAGTTTCACTTTCATTTTAGCACGTGGGCTTGCCGGCAACTTCAATCAATCAGCTGAGTGTCTGGAGGCAGATAATCAGTGGCTTGTGCTAATCAGGCTCTGCTGCTGTTTGCTGCAAGGAGGTAAATTGCTGGCAGGCAAAGATCAAACAGTGGGGGTGGCTGGGTGGGGCTACATTCGGTGTATAAGATGCACCCAAGTTTTCACCCTCTTTTGGGGGGTAAAAAGGTGCATCTTATACTCCAAAAAATACGGTATATATATATGTTGTATGTATGTGTATATATATATATATATATATATATATATATATATATATATATATATATATATATATATATATATATATATATATATATATATATATATATATATATATATATATATATATATATATATATATATATATATATATATATATATATACACACACACACACAAAACATTACATAACATACAAACATACAGTGGTAGGAATCCTAGTTCCTATTTTGGTTATAGCTCAAGATCAGTCCACAAAATTTTTGTATACTTCTAATATAAATATTTTCAAATATATTTATACTTTATATATTGGAGGAGGAGCCACGGCGGAGATGGCGGAAGAAAATCTGGCTCCGCAAAACAGCTGACTGTTTCTCCGGCCGTTCGCTTGAAGGAGACTTTGCCCAGAGCTTTTTTGCACTCTGGAAGGACTGTGAACATATCTGGCACCAGTGGGTTGTGGCGAAACAACTAGCCACACACGGATAGTGCCGTTAGTCTCCTTCTCGTCTTCGACTGCAGAGACTGCCTCGGAGACCGCCGCCCATCTTGAAGCGGTAGGGACGTCGTGAGGGCCGGTTTTTAGGCCTGACGGTAGTTTTTGTCGATCAGGAGAATCCATCGCCTGAAGTGATTTGAGGGCGGATTTCCCACCACCGGAGGGGGAGAAGGCGAGCTCGGACGACACGCCGGCTGTTTGGTTGGTCAGGAGCTCGGCTGACAGTGGAATCTCCCCAGAGGTTATTGTGAGAGGCTGGGATCAACTTCCCAAACGCGGCAAGGAAGATCGAGGTCGTTTGTGGGAGAGAGCCTTTTCCAATCGAACGTCTCTATACTGACTATAAATTGACAGACTGCACAGCACTTTGAGCTAGTCCTTCGACTGTGAGGGAAATCTGCGACTGCCAGGTCCCCAAAGCCGACCGCGGAGATTGCGGCCGCCATTAATTGCTTAGTGGCAAAGCGGTGGCTTGTGTTACTCTGGGGAATGTTTATTGAAGGCTTGCACCACCAGCACCTTTTTTGAGCTTGCTAACATCGCGACTGCTGGGGGGGGGGTTATTTTGTTATCTTGTTTTACAACCCCAATTGTTACATTATCCCCCATAGCCGCCATTTACTCCTAGGGAGACTGTTAGACTCTGAGGCGATAATAATTATTGTGGCCCCTTTCCATCTTCTGCCTTCTCTACTTTTGTGGATGTCTCTGGCCATTTGAAGATCATTACGACCGGGACGAAGATGTGGCGGATTATTGGGGCTACTGCGATGATTAGCATTTTCTCCTGGCTTTTGCACCTTTTGCGGGGGATCCCCCCCTCAGGTAGAACTCGATCTTATACCAAGGGGAGAGGGATTTTGGACTCCCAAAAACAGCTGAATAGGGAAGATTGCTATTTGCCCCCCGGATTATCGATTCCCGGATTCCGATTATTATTATTACTATTCTATGAAGGAGGACAAATACACACTAACTCTGAGAACTGGAGACTCTGTCATCTGTTAAAGTCTCATATAAAGATCGCAAAGGTGCTGTGCGATAAAGGACAGAACAGTTACGAGACCGGGGTAACGGCAGGGATCCGTTTTATATTACACCCTCATTTGATGGTGTCTCCTCTTTGTCTTAAACTTGTAAATCTACCTCCGATATGTTGTGTGGGTGCATGAGTGTATGATTCTTGGAGCATATGTGTAGACTGATTGATTGGTAGGAATGAGGAATGCGGGTGCTTGGGCCCCGGCCCCCTTTACTGAGTGTGAAAACAGAAGTGGAGGGGTCCTGGAGCCTGATCCCCGTTTTAGAGTGAGTGGTATGGATGGTTTGCCGGAAGAGAGGGAGAGGGGATCTCTGGTACAAGGGGGAGCGGGAGTATTATGGTCATAACAGGGAGAGGTAGGTATGGCGGGAGCAGAGGGGTAGGCCGCTCTCGGGGAACGAGAACTCGCTGTCTCCAAGCGATTCCTTGTTCTGGCCCCTCAGGTTTGGTTCCATCTTGCTCAACCCGAGGTCCTGGTAACCAGGGATGTCAGGGCCCTGGGCTCAAGCTGCTGCTGTTGAATGCCAGGTCAATTACCAACAAGGCCCCCCTTGTACGGGATTTAATCCTGGAAGAGGGGGCGGACCTGGCATGTATCACTGAGACCTGGCTAGGCCAGGAGGGGGGGTTCCCCTCTCCGAGATGTGCCCGGACGGGTTCTTAGTACAGCATCAGCCGCGACCCCAGGGAAGGGGTGGAGGAGTGGCGATTATAGCTCGCCAGAACCTTAATCATCGAAGCAGCCCTGCCCCGGAGATTGTTGGGTGTGAGACGCTCCTTCTGAAGTTGGACTTAGGGGTCCAGGTGGGCCTTTTGTTAGCGTACCTGCCTCCTAGCTACGTTACAAAGGCCCTGCCTGTTCTGCTCGAGGCGGTAGCAGGGCTGGCGATTGAGTTCCCCAGGTTGATGGTGCTGGGGGACTTTAATTTGCCATCGCCCGGTGAAACCTCGGAGGCAGTCCAGGAGTTCATGGCTTCCATGACAACCATGAACCTGACCCAAGTAGTTCAGGGTCCGACTCATGAGGGAGGTCACACGCTTGACCTTGTGTTTCTCTCGGGGCAGTGGAGAGATGATCTGAGGCTGAGGGGTTTAGTCACAACACCCTTGTCGTGGTCAGATCATTTCCTTCTGAGGTTGGATTTCATGGCACCACTCCTCCACCGCAAGGAGGCGGGACCGACTAAGTGGTTCCGCCCCAGGCACCTAATGGAATCTGAAGGATTTCAGAGGGAACTTGGGGAAATACCTGACTCCCTGGTACACGATTCATCTGAGGCTCTAGTTGCTGCTTGGAACCAGGCGGCAATGGGGGCCTTAGACCGGATTGCGCCTTTGCGGCCTCTCCGTGGCAGCGGATCCCGGAGGGCCCCTTGGTTTACTGAGGAGCTCCGGGAGATGAAGCGCCTAAAGAGACGCCTAGAGCGACGATGGAGAGCCAGTAAAGCTGAGTCTGACCGGACACTTTTAAGAACTTACATTAAGTCTTACTTAGTGGCGATAAGGGCGGCAAAATGCGCGTATTTTTCCGCTCTTATTGCGTCCGCCGACTCCCGCCCAGCCGCTCTGTTTAGGGTGACTCGCTCCCTCCTAGCCAAGGAGGGGGCTGAAGATCCCTTGCAGGGCAGAGCTGAGGAATTTTCCCAGTTTCTGGCGGATAAAGTCGTTCAGATTCGGACAGACCTGGACTCCATTTGGACAGGGCAAGCCGAGATGACAGGGGTGAGTCTTAGTCCTGTTATATGGGACGAGTTTGAACCTGTCACTCCTGAGGATGTGGACAAGGCCATAGGAGCGATGAGCGCCTCCACCTGTTTATTGGACCCGTGCCCCTCCTGGCTGGTTTCTGCCAGCAGGGAGGTGACACGCAGCTGGCTCCAGGCGGTTGTGATCGCTTCTTTGAGAGAGGGATCCATCCCACAGCCTTTAAAAGCTGTGGTGGTGAGGCCCCTCCTCAAGAAGCCTTCCCTGGACCCAGCGGATTTAAAGAACTTCCGTCCAGTCTCCAACTTACCCTTCTTGGGTAAGGTTGTTGAGAAGGTGGTGTCGCTCCAACTCCTGCAGCTATTGGAGGATACTGATTATCTGGATCCCTTTCAATCGGGTTTCAGGCGCGGCTACAGTACGGAGACTGCTTTGGTCGCGCTGATGGATGATCTCTGGCGAGCCCGGGATGGGGGTCATTCCTCCATCCTGGTGCTACTTGACCTCTCAGCGGCTTTCGATACCATTGACCATGGTATCCTTCTGCGTCGTCTTGGGGAGATGGGAGTGGGAGGCACTGTTTTACAGTGGTTCTCCTCCTATCTCTCTGACAGGACGCAGTCGGTGTTGACAGGAGGACAGAGGTCGGCCCCTAGGCCCCTGGTTTACGGGGTGCCACAGGGCTCGGTCCTCTCGCCCATCCTGTTTAACATTTACATGAAACCGCTGGGTGAGATCATCCGACGACATGGGGTGAGGTATCAACAGTATGCTGACGATACCCAGTTATACATCTCCACCCCGTGTCAGTTCAGTGAAGCAGTTGATGTGATGTGCCGCTGCCTGGACGATGTGAGGGTCTGGATGGGAGCGAACAGACTCAGGCTCAACCCAGACAAGACTGAGTGGCTCTGGATATTGCCTCCCAAGGACTATGTCGACTGTCCCTCCTTGGTTCTCGGGGGAGAAAAATTGACTCCCTCAGAACAGGTTCGCAATTTGGGTGTCCTCCTAGATCCACAGCTAAAATTGGAGCAACATCTTTCAGCTGTGGCTAGGGGGACCTTTGCACAAATCCGTCTTGTGCACCAATTGCGACCTTACTTGGAGAGGGAGGCCTTGCTCACAGTCACTCATGCCCTTGTCACCTCACGGCTAGACTACTGTAACGCGCTCTACATGGGGCTACCCTCAAAGAGCATCCGGAGACTCCAGCTGGTACAGAATGCAGCTGCGCGTGCAGTAGTGGGTGTACCGAGATACACCCACGTAACACCTATCCTTCGCCAGCTGCATTGGCTACCAGTCAGCCTCCGGGTGCAATTTAAGGTGTTGGTCGCTACCTTTAAAGCCCTACATGGCTCAGGGCCAGGCTACCTGCGGGACCGCATCCTACCACATACCTCCCTAAGACCGGTTAGGTCCCACAGAGAGGGCCTCCTCCGGGTCCCGTCGGCCAAACAATGTCGGTTGGCGGGACCGCGGGGGAGGCCCTTCTCTGTGGGAGCCCCGTCCCTCTGGAACCAACTGCCACCAGAGATCCGGACCATCCCCACCCTACTGGCCTTCCGTAAAGCCTTAAAAACATGGCTCTTCCGGCAGATGGGGTGAATAGGACAATCAGATTCCCCCTGAATGTTGTGTTTATAATGTCTTCTTTTTAATTATATTTTTAATTTAAATTAATGACGACTGTTTTTAAATGTACGCCTCTTATTCATGTTGTACGCCGCCCTGAGTCCCACGGGATTGGGCGGCCTATAAGAGCGTTTAAATAAATAAATAAATAAATATCTTATACCTATTTCTTCTATGTATATCTACTTTCTGGTCTTTTTTTGTACATGTCATACATCTCTTTTATGGATTTCTTCAATACATATTCCCTTTTCTATTTCTATATACATTCATTTACATATATATCTTTTCCATTTTATATAGTTATATATATACCTCTAACAAGTTGATATTTACACTTTTCGTAGTTGTGAATCCCTATTTTTTAACCATTCATAAAACCTGTTCCAAGTTAAATAGTATTCTGATTCTTCCTTATTCTGTAAATGTTTAGTCATCTTGTCCATTTCAGCACAATCAAAAAATTATCTTACAATTTCATCGTCATTTGGTATATCATTATTTTTCCATTTTGATGCATATACAACCATAGCTGCTGTTAGTATGTGAATTATTAAATAGTATATTTCTTTTGCACAGTTTACATAATTAGTAAAAAGTTTCTGGTTTCCAATCTGTATGTTCTTTTGTTATTTCTTCTATCATATTTCTAATCCTGGTCCAATTTTTTTTCGCTTTTTCACATGTCCACCATTGGTGATAATATGTACCATATGCTTTTTGGCTTTTCCAACATATTGGCGATATTTTATTAGACATTTTCGCAAGCCGGGCTGGAGGGAGATGCTATCTGTAAAACATCTTGCATTGGTTTTCTCTATATGCCGTGGCTACTGTTAATTTCAAATTTCTCTGCCACATTTTTCCCCATTTGACTAATTCAATATTATGACCCAAATTTTGTGCCCATCTAATCATGGTTTCTTTAACCATTTCTTCTTCCATTTCGTGACGTAATAAAAATTCATAAAGTTTACTGATTAATTTATAATTCCCCAATATCATAATCTTGTCCAATTCTTGATGTTCTGTTTGAAATTCATATTGTTTCCTATTCATATTATATCTATTTTGAATCTGAATGTATGTGTACCAAAATTATATCTTCTTGTTGTAATTCTTGCCTAGTTTTTAATAATCCCTCTTCAGTTAAAAATCTTTGTATCTTGTTATTTTTGCTAGATTTGTTAATGTTGGGTTTTTTATTGCTTCTATTGTTGATAGCCAATTTGGGATTTTTGTATAGTGTTTGTTTTTAATTTTTATCCAAGTTTGTAGTAGGGCTTTCCTTATTAAGTAGCTTTGGAAGTATTTGTATGTTTTATATTTGTCGTCCCAGATTATAGCATGCCATCCTATTTTTATATCATGCCCTTCAAGAGTTAATATTCTTTTGTTTTCTAACATTATCCATTCTTTTATCCATGTCATTGTTGCTGCCTGATGATACAGTTCCCAATTAGGTGATGCCAGACCACCTCTTTCTTTAAAATCTTGTAGGGGCTCCAATTAGATCCTGGGTTTCTTTCCTTGCCAAATGAAATTTGACATTAATTGGGTTGAATTTTGAAAGAATGACTTTTCTAAACTTATTGGGGCAACCTGAAACAAGAATAAATTTTTGGTAATATATTCATTTTTATTACGGAAATCCATCCCATTAGCAAAATTTGAAGTTTATTCCAATTTTCTAAATCCTTTTTAATTGTTTGTATTAATTTGTTGTAATTATCTTCTTTTATTGAAGAGTACTTTGACATCAGCCATATCCCTAGGTATTTTATCTTTTTAACAATTTGCAAATTTATTGCTTGTTCTAATTCTAATTCTTGTTCTCTAGTCATATTTTTGGTGATTATTTTGTTTCTGTTTTTGTTTATTTTCAATCCTGCTACCTTACTGAATTCTTCTATTGTTTTGATTAAATTTGGTCCAGATTCTAAAGGTTCTTCTAAAATGAACACCAAGTTATCAGCAAATGCTTGTAATTTATATTCTTCTTTTTTGATTTTTAAACCTTTAATGTCTGGGTTCTCTCTTATTCTAATTAACAGGGATTCTAAGGTTAAAATAAACAAAAGAGGTGAAAGAGGACATCCTTGTCTTACACCTTTTCTTATTTCAATATCAGTTAATTCAATGTTTATTGTTATTATCGCCTTTTGTTTATCATAAATTTTATCAATTATTTTTAAAAATTTGGGGCCAAATTTCATATATTCCAATTGTAATTTTATAAATTCCCAATTTACATTATCAAAAGCCTTTTGGGCATCTAGGAAAACCAATGCAAGTTGTTTCTCTGGGTGCGCTTCATAGTATTCCAGTACATTTGCAATGATTCTTGTATTGCTTTTAATTTGTCTGTTTGGGAGAAAACCATTTTGATCTGAGTGTATGTATTTATTATAAATCTTTTTGATCCTTTCTGCCATTGTTGCTGTGAAAATTTTGTAATCTGTGTTTAATAATGAAATTGGTCTATAATTTTGTATGTTTTGTTTATCAGAACCCTCTTTTGGGATGAGTGTGATTATTGTTTCTGTCCAGGATGGCGGAATTTTTGCTTCTTCTAGTGCCTCGTTATATGTTTCCAGTAATTTTTGTTCTATTGATTCTAATGTATTTTTGTAGACCTCCACTGGAATGCTGTCTGGGCCAGGTGCTTTATTATTTTTTTGTTTTTTCAATGTTGTTTCTAATTCTATTGTAATGATAGGTTTATTTAACATTTCTCTCTCTTCTTCTGTAATTGGATTCAGTGTTTCTGCCCTTAAGTATTTCTTAATTTCTTCTCCTTCTATATAATCTTGTTTGTGAAGTTTTGTAAAATATTCCTGGATTATTTCTTGTTGTTGTTGTTGTTGTTGTTGTTGTTGTTGTTGTTGTTGTTGTTGTTGTTGTTGTTGTTGTTGTTTATATTTCCTTCTGAATCAACTAGTTGGTATATTATTCTTTTTTCTTTTTCTCTTTTCAATTTGTATGCTAACCAGAGTCCCGGCTTGTTAGCATGTTTTAAATATTTTTGTTTAGCCATTCTAATTTTTTGGGTGACTTCTTCTTGAGTTATTATGTTTAATTTATGTCTAATAGTTTCTCTTCTTTCTTTTATTTGATTATTTTGTGGCTCTTTCTGCAATATAATTTCCATTTCTTTGAGTTCTTTTTGT